>JBCEWE010000004.1:38375-63375 GCA_039877035.1 Silurus lanzhouensis
GTAAAATAGCTGTTACCTGATGTGAGGTGTACAGTATCAAAGGATGTGACAGCACCGTTTTCTCAGCATCCCGGACCATCAGAGCCACAGCAGCTACTGCACACAAGCACGAGGGAAACCCTTGTGTTATGTTGTGTAAAGATTCAGAGAGACACACAACAAGGAAGATACCTGTCACCGTGTTCCTGGGCCAGAATCCCCACAGCCGTACCACCACGTTCTTCACATAAAAGGTGAAAAGGCTTTATTTTATTTTATTTATTATTTACATTTTTGCAGCTTCCCGGTTCCCGGTCTCCCCATGTGTCCTACACGCTGATCACATGGTTTCTCCAATTTCACCTGTCCACTTAATCATCAGTCATAATCTACAAGTGATATCTGTTCATAATGGATTATAACATGGTTATGGAATTTCAAATGTTTCTTTTAGAGAGAAAATCCAAGAACAGCGATAAACATCAGCGTTACATCCTGAAACGAAAGCCTCGAATTTCTGCATGATCGCTAAATAATTAGCAGAGGAGCAAAATGTAAAGGTTGTTAAGGACATCACTATGTCTATAAAATAAGCATAAGGTATTGTGTAAAATATTTGTAGTGATTCTAACAGTTCCATTCGCTGCCCACTGCTGCCTGAAAATTCCACTTTGCTAATGCCAGTAAAGTTACTTGAATATGTTAATTTTCACCCTCATTTATATACTTACAAATATCACCCTAATCACACTGCTATATTTATTTACATTACTTTTGTGTGACTGATTAAATATTAATATACATATTTGATTAAAATAATCATCCAAATATTAGCACATAAAATAAACAATCTTAAATTCAATTTAATTAATTTATATTTGTATTGCGCTTTTAACAATGAACATTGTCTCAAAGCAGCTTTACACAGATAATGTGGTGATTAAAATGAAGATGTTCTTTATAAGTAAGTTTGTCCCTGATGAGCAAGCCGGGTGGCGACTGTGGCAAGGAAAAACTCCCCGATGGCACAAGGAAGAAACCTTGGAGGAACCAGACTCATGAGGAACCCATCCTCATCTGGGTTGCACCAAATGTCTATTTATATCAGATATACAGATGATAGCAGATGATCAAAAGTGAAAAGTAGTCCTGAGTCAGTGTAGGAGACTGTTGACATTAACTACAGTCCAATCCATCCTCAAAGCGCCTGTTTTTACTTCGGAATTTCATGAAACCACCCAAGGCGCTAATGAGAAACCGTCCCAAGCTGCACAGAGTGGCCTCCAATGAAGAGAACTCTATCCAGAGGCAGACCTGGATGAAGTGGGAAGATCCACGGAGGGGAGAGGGGCAGGAACAGTGGTCACTGGAGCCTCAGGAGCATGTTTAACTCGACCGAGAGAGAGAGAGAGAGAGAGAGAGAGAGAGAGAGAGAGAGAGAGAGAGAGAGAGAGAAGAGGGTGACAGGAAGAGAAGGATATGGATTATTAAGTGTCCTTATTGGTGTATGAAAGTTAATTTCACTGTGCATTTTGGACTCCAGCAAGACTCACTATGGCAGCATAACTACAAGGGAGAACCAGAAGGTAACACAGACATGAGGATCTCTGGGATAAGAGACGACTCACCACACCACCGTCAACAAACCTGAGTGAACGTGTGAATGTGAGGGGACCACAGCATACAAATATCACAGTTCACCAAACATACTTTATTCATGTTCACTCCAGATCTGCTCCTTTACCTAAGAAAGAATTCTACTGATCAAAGCTTGACTAAATAAATAGGTTTTCAACCTCGACTTGAACACTGAGACTGTGTCTGAGTCCCGAACACTGGTTGGAAGGTTGTTCCATAACTGTGGGCTTTATAAGAGAAACATCTGCCCCCTGCTGTAGTCTTCATTATTTGAGGAACCAACAGATGGAACCTGCACCTTTTGATTTAAGTAGGCGTGGAGGATCATACTGGTACAGAAGTTCACTCAGATACTGGGGTGCGAGACCGTTAGGTGCTTTATACGTCAGTAGTAGTATTTTATAATCAATGCGAGATTTGATTGGGAGCCAGTGTAGACAAATTAATGAGCACCTGACAACCCCATCTGTTCCAGACGACCCCTTCCTGCCTCCTCGCAACTTCATGCAACTAGCCGTTACGTGTGAGATGGGCACACAGACTTTGCCTGACCTTCCTGTTCTTTTACATCAGGAGACACAAACTGATAACAAAGATTCTGAAGGTCTTCGCACACCTGCATCGACTCCTCCTCTCTCTTCTCCTTATATCTCTTCTCCATATCATTCTTACTGGTCTCCCATTGACTACTCTACATCGCCCCCCTCCTGTGTATTATCCTCCCATACCTTCTCCTGAATCTGACCTTGACCGCTCTCCTTCACCCTATTCACTCTTTTCCTTGATAAATGTAATTAGTCTGACTCATATGTGATTGTTTTTATTTTCATCTGCACATTTACAGCATCAGAAAAACCCTATTATTTTTATTTATTTGAATCAGACTAACAGTTTCCTTTCTACTTAGAGTAAATAGATTAAAAATGTTTGATTAAAATACGGGCTAAATAGGTTTGATTAATTTATTCATGTAAAGTTTATGGTATTAGATACCAATTTCTGCACTAGATATATGCTAAATATGTTGAATGAAACATGCTCTAAATAAAAATTAAAAATGTTTGATTAAAATACGGGCTAAATAGGTTTGATTAATTTATTCATGTAAAGTTTATGGTATTAGATACCAATTTCTGCACTAGATATATGCTAAATATGTTGAATGAAACATGCTCTAAATAAATTGGATTAAAATACAAGGTAAATCGGTTGGATTAGAATATCTCTCTTCAGATTGATTTGTTCTAAAGAAGAAAATAGAAAGACTAACATACAATAAAACTATACCATTTCTAAATCATACAACCCCAATTCCAAAACTGTTTGGACACTTTATAAATAAAATAAATAAAAACAGTGCAATGATTAGCAAACCACATAAATGCATATTTTATTCACAATAAAACATGTTTGATGTTTAAACTGACAATATATCCCATTGCAGGGGGAATAAAATTGTCATTTTGAATTTAAATCGCAACACATCTCAAAAAAGTTGGGACAGGGCAATGTGTAGCATCATGTCTTCTGTCCATAAAAGCTGGTAACTGAGGAGACCAGTTGCTGAGGTTTTGGGAGAGGAATGTTGGCCTCTTGGTTCTTGGTTTCCTTTGTTGTATTTTTGATTTCATGAGGCACCAAATGTTTTGACATGATGAAAGGTCTAGACTGCAGGTAGACCAGTTCAGCACCCAGACATGCAGACTACTACAAAGTCACATTATTGTAATAGATGCAGTATGCAGTTAGTATTGTCTTACTCAAATATACAAGACCTTCCCTGGATAAGAAATCTTCTGGATGGAAGCATTTGTTGCTCTAAAACTTGTATATACCATTCAGCATTGATGGAGCCTTTCCAGATGTACAAGCTGCCCATTCCACAGGCACTATTCCAAGTGGTCCATGGTTTCCAAAAAAATAAATTTACATTTTTATTCTTCTGGCCACAGAACAGTTTTCTACTTTGCCTCAGTACATTTCAAAATGAGCTTTGACTCAATAGAGGATGGTGGTGTTTCTGGATCATGTTCACAGAGAGCCTCAAAAGGCAAGACATTGACAACAAGTAGGAGGCTGCGATGAATTACACAAAGGTTTTTCTTACCTGTCTCAGGTTGTATTTTGTACATTGGGCCATAACAAATACATTCCATGATCTGACATATATATTCTTATCCCAGTATGGATGTCGTTAACTAGCGGGACACCTTTTTTCAGAAAATGTTCTCTCCAACACCCTGTTACCTGCTGGAGGAATGAAATATTCAACACTCATTTGGCACAATGTGTGTGTATGTACAGTATATATATATATATCTAGTGTGTGTGTATAATAGTGTAGATAACATTGTTATCCTTATTAAGCTAACTGATCTATCAGATGATGTTCAAAAATGCCCCGTACTTCTTGCCATAGAATTTAGTTAGGTGTAGTTGGACTAGACTTCTCCCTCTAAATTAGATGTAAACAATATTCTGATGGCTTTTTCTGTCTGCGCCCTGGTGTAATTACTGAAAATGAAACTTGGAGCCAGTGAACTATCCCTTTAAAAACTAAATAAAAAAAACTGTATTCTTAGTTTGAAAAATTCACATCAGGAGCTGATGTTAGGGAAATTGTGCTTTTGTAATGATCTTCAATGAGCATAGCTCCACCCACATTTTCCACAGAATTACAGCTTCTGTCCTGTATGACTCTGCTGGTGTTTGAGGAGGCTACTCGAATAATGAAAACTTTTCCCACAATGTCAGCAGTGAGACGGCATCTCTCCTGTGTGGATTAGCTGGTGTTTCTAAAAATTATTCTCTCATTTAAAACTCTTCTCACAATGTGTACAGTGATACGGCTTCTCTCCAGTGTGGATTCGCTGGTGTACCCGAAAAGTACTATCTCGATTAAAACTCTTCCCACACTGTTCACAGTGATACGGCTTCTCTCCTGTGTGGATGCGCTGATGTATTGTGAGAACTCTGGCGATTAAAACTCTTCCCACACTGTTCACAGTAATACGGCTTCTCTCCTGTGTGGATACGCTGGTGTACCTTGAGACCATGCTGTTGAGTAAAACTCTTCCCACACTGTTCACAGTGATACGGCTTCACTCCTGTGTGGATGCGCTGATGTATTGTGAGATGACTCTGGCGATTAAAACTCTTCCCACACTGTTCACAGTGATACGGCTTCTCTCCTGTGTGGATGCGCTGGTGTATTGTGAGATGACCCTGGTGAATAAAACTCTTCCCACACTGTTCACAGTGATACGGCTTCTCTCCTGTGTGGATGCGCTGGTGTATTGTGAGATGACTCTGGCGATTAAAACTCTTCCCACACTGTTCACAGTAATACGGCTTCTCTCCTGTGTGGATACGCTGGTGTACCTTGAGACCATGCTGTTGAGTAAAACTCTTCCCACACTGTTCACAGTGATACGGCTTTACTCCTGTGTGGATGCGCTGGTGTATTGTGAGATGACTCTGGCGATTAAAACTCTTCCCACACTGTTCACAGTGATACGGCTTCTCTCCTGTGTGGATGCGCTGGTGTATTGTGAGATGACCCTGGTGAATAAAACTCTTCCCACACTGTTCACAGTGATACGGCTTCTCTCCTGTGTGGATGCGCTGGTGTATTTTGAGATGACTCTGGCGATTAAAACTCTTCCCACACTGTTCACAGTGATACGGCTTCTCTCCTGTGTGGATACACTGGTGTTCTTTGAGACTACGCTGATAAGAAAAACTCTTCCCACACTGTTCACAGTGATACGGCTTTACTCCTGTGTGGATACGCTGGTGTTCTTTGAGACTACTCTGATGAGTAAAACTCTTCCCACACTGTTCACAGTGATACGGCTTCACTCCTGTGTGGATACGCTGGTGTATTTTGAGATGACTCTGTCGATTAAAACTCTTCCCACACTGGTCACAGTAATACGGCTTCTCTCCTGTGTGGATACGCTGGTGTTCTTTGAGACTACGCTGATAAGAAAAACTCTTCCCACACTGTTCACATTGATACGGCTTCACTCCTGTGTGGATACACTGGTGTTCTTTGAGACTACGCTGATAAGAAAAACTCTTCCCACACTGTTCACAGTGATACGGCTTCACTCCTGTGTGGATACGCTGGTGTTCTTTGAGACTACTCTGGCGATTAAAACTCTTCCCACACTGTTCACAGTGATACGGCTTCTCTCCTGTGTGGATACGCTGGTGTATTGTGAGATGACTCTGGTGAATAAAACTCTTCCCACACTGTTCACAGTGATACGGCTTCTCTCCCGTGTGGATTCGCTGGTGTACCTTGAGACTACTCTGATGAGCAAAACTCCTCCCACACTGTTCACAGTAATACGGCCTCTCTCTTGTGTGGATTCGCTTGTGTACTTGAAGATGAGAAAATCGGATAAAACTTTTCCCACACTGTTCACAGTAATACGGCTTCTCTCCTGTGTGGATACGCTGGTGTTCTTTGAGCCTACGCTGATAAGAAAAACTCTTCCCACACTGTTCACAGTGATACGGCTTCTCCTCTGTGTGGATACGCTGGTGTATTGTGAGATGACCCTGGTGAATAAAACTCTTCCCACACTGTTCACAGTGATACCACTTCTCTCCTGTGTGGACACGCTGGTGTTCTTTCAGAACAGAATTTTGTGTAAATGTCTTCCCACAAACTGAGCACGGGTGCATCTGAAAAACACGATAAAACAATTCAATAATCTCTAAGAATTTTAGATTTGTCACGTATCAGAAACGTCTGCTACAGTTATCTATTGTGGCTTAAAATTGCTGAAGCAGCCCAAATCTTAGTTTTGCAAATGCTGATGGAGCTGCTGAATAAATAAAAAATTTACACAGGATAAAAGTATAATACTAAGTATTTTAAGGAGTTTTTTAAGAACAGTTTACTGTTCATGGTTCTATTTTGTTTTACAAAACCTTAAACATTTCTACCATCAAGACGAAGGAGGTTTACTAAGCAGCAATATGATCTCATTTTATATTTCAGAAAAAAAGGAAAATAAAGTGTCGGGAAAAGGGACAGCGCCAGTCATAGGCAAATCAGGCAATTGCCTAAGGCCTGGATGTGAGGCCTCGTGATTGGAGGTGGGGGTTTGGGCTTGGATATAAAATAACTAACTCAGCTGAAGTTGAACATTAATATGCAGATTTAAGTAAATTTATGAAATTACTGATAACAGATTTTGTATAAATAATAAAGTTTAGAAATAATATATTCTGAAAGGTATAGGGAAGGAGGCTTGAAGGCCTCCAAATATCCAGAACCAGCCCTGGTTGGGGAGGAAATCATGTTTGAAATTACAGCTAATACCATATGATTGCTCTTTAAATTTCAAGAACATTTTAGGTGTATGGCATATAACGATGTGATCCCTACACCTGAGAATGTGGATATTTACCCCCAAAATGGCAGAAAGTTAACAGCACTCTGGACCTGGAGCCCTCAGAGAAACAAACCCCAAACTTCTGCTCAACACAGTGGAAATGTGGTTGTATCACAACACACTTTCTGAGATGAGACATAAATAAATTGTACCTTTGATCCAGCAGCAGCAGGAGTGTGTGGAGGTTCTCCTAAAGATCTCCATCTGGAATCTGATTTCATGATCTGCTAAATCCGGGACAAAAACGGGGTTGAAGCTCACGCGCAATAGATTTATAACGTCGATGTGCACGCGCGGAAAGTGGAGGAAAAACTCACGAGCCCAATATTAACTTTATACCAAAGCACGTGAAAGAAGTCTATAAGTACAAACACGGCTCATTCACAAAGCAGTGGGCGGGGCCAACGGGTTAGAATTCAAAATATTCAAACATCATTGGCTTAGCCATTTTCAGGAAGTCAAATCTGATTGGTTGTCTGCCACTGTGCCTGAGCTTTAGTGGTTGAGCTTCATGAGAGAAATGACTTCTTCATCTATCACTCTTCATTCTTTTCTATCATCATTCTCCATTTTTATTTGTTCATAGATTTTGGTTTACAAATAAACGGAGATTCACACAAATTAATTTAATTTACAAATCAATGAAAAGGAGGATTTAAAAACTAGCTTTACTAAAGCTGCGCAAATTTGCGTAAATTCCCTGGACCTAACACCTACTAGCACCCCTGCTGAGATTTTCACAGGCCTTCAGCTCCATTGTTCCCCTGATTTTGTTGTGCAAACACACCCATTACCTTTGAGGCCTGGCACATTTGCAATTGTTTACTACTCTGAGCTACAACATTTGTTGAAGCTCAGAGGCCTTGGTGTCTTGGGGTCTTGGTGCATGGAACTTAGAACACACACAGTCTTGGTTTTTTTAGGTGCATAAATTGTCAAGGAGACACTGCCACTTCTAAGCACTGAAGTGGAGAATACCTCTCGCTGTGAAGTGTCTTTTGCAAGTTGAGGAAGTTCACGACCGGACTTTATTCACTGTGCCCAGTAGCGTTGTTTTGCGCTGCAGCAGTCTGTGCGACAGTGACAGTGAAGTAAAAAAATTGTCCATCGTGACATTTCTCCCATCAACCAAAAATGGCTCCATCAGATTCATGACCACTTTCTCTGCCAGCCTCTCTCCCTTCTGAAGACTGGGGTCCTTTCCCAAGTAAGAAGATGCATTGCAGACATATTTGGTCTCCAAATCCGTGGCCATCCAGAACTTGATCCCAAATTTGTCTGGCTTGGTTGCGGTATACTGTGTGAATGGACAATGAACCTTGGTAGGGAACAGCTGTTTATCTATGGTCATGTGTTCTCCTGAAGTAAAACTCTCAGCCCAGTTATTTTTGAAACGTGTCCAGATGTCGGAGATCGCAGCAAATTTGTCTGTATTCACCCATTCTGCCCGCATGTCCTTGTCATCAAATCAAAGGTGTTGCATAATTGAAATGAATCTATCTCGGAGCATTGATTACTGGCACCAGAAATCTTTCTGACCAGCAATCCACAATGGCACCACCGGGACACATGATTGCTCTTACAAACAGAATTGAAATGAATGCCATCAGTTCATGAATTGCCAAATTCCAGTCCGGCTCTGTTCTGCGGGCTTGATGGACTCCCTGATGGTCTGCAGCATTCCCACGTCTAACAGGCAAAGGAAGCTTTGGAGCACCCTTGTAAGTTTATGCTGTCAGAAGATAAACAAATAGAGAGTGGTCAATTTACATGAACCTCACTCTAAATGGGTTTATATAAATATCATATGTACTATGGCAATGACAAACCTTAGCAGACTCTGTGGGTCCAGCTTGGGCAGTGAAGCACGTGTGATTTGCTACTGCACTGGCTCAGACAGGGCTTCCCAGTACCACGGTGCATCATCCGTGGAGGCATGTTGGGTTCTTGTTCCGTCTCCTTTTAGGATTCTTCTGAGGAGGTATCAGTGGCCTGCTGGACAAATGAAATCTCTCCTCCATCAGAGTCTGTTTCGTCTATTTTTCTGAAGCCAGGCCAAAGCCTGTTGTGCGGAGAGGTTCTTCCTGCGTGGCAGTGATACGGAGGCCATCCTGATGTGCGTTCCCAAAAATGCGAAGAAGAAATGATTGTCCCGCCTGGGTCGGTCTGCTTTTATGCACAGCACTGTGCTGTAGTCATGCAATGCAACTCCCTTACATACACAGTCACAATGGACAGAATCACAACCAATTGTTAGGAAGGTTTCCTATCCAGCTCGAAGGACAAAATGTTAGGATTTTCACTATCTGGTATACGCTGATCAGGGGATTGTACTCGCCCCAGCGTGTCAGTCAAAACGCGGTACAGGATTCAGAACACTCAACTTTACTGGGTATACAACTGATCATATATGAGGTGATTCTTGCTATCTTAGCTGCTGTTCAGTAGTTTGCGTGATGCAGAATGCATGCTGAAAGGCCACTGCTGAGTGACCACTGATGAATGGTCAGTGCTGAGTGACTCTGCTGAATGGTCAGTGCTAAGTGAAAGGTTGCACGATGTCGAATTGCCACTGGTAGTTTACACTGTAGTTCACCATCTCCCTCAAAGTCTAATGAGTTCAGGAGACCCACGAGAGCTTCAATTTCGAGGGAGAACAGATCAAAACTGGCTGTATCTCCAGGCTCTACATTAGAGGCAGACACACAGTTTACCAAGCAATGACAAGCTGCCTAGGACATCACAGGAGATTTAGCAACTCCGTGAAGATAAGGTGGCCATTCTGGAGGAACTCTGACAACTAAGGGTCCTTTACAAGGATATGCAGAATTTAACAGTAAAGCTGTAGACAACTCTAGCTCTTCAAGCTCTAAATTCAAGCCCTCGTGGGTCTCCTGAACTCACTAGACTCTCTCAGTCTCAGTAAACAAATGCAAATGTGCCAGGCTTCACAGGTGTTAGGTGGTTTGCACAACAAAAGCAGGGGGAGAATCGAGCTGAAGAACTGTGAAAATCTCCGCAGGGGTTAATCACACCTCACGACGTGCACCAGAAAATAAAAAGACAGTAATTCTAGTTTTAAGCCTCTTCTCGGCCTTATTCAGCTGTAGTAGTGCTGCGTGATCTGCTAGACTTTATAGATTTAGATGTTTTAACGACACACATGATTGCCCTAAAAACATTGAATAAGAGACCTCTTGTAGGTCTGATCTTTTAGATATGACCATGGAAGAGGGGAATTGCCTATATGTAGATGTTCATGTTCAAAACCCTCTGATGTGTATTTATGCACACAGCTGCAGAGTTGGTGCCACTTACAAGAGCATGTCAGTTGTCTGAAGGTAAAGTAGTGACTATATACACTGATTCTAAGTTTGCTTATGGTGTTGTGCATGATTTTGCTGAAACATGGAATCAAAGAGACTTTAAAACAGCTGATGGAAAGCCCATAGCACATTTTAATCTCATAGGCGATCTTTTAAAAGCTGTTCAACTCCCTGCTAAAGTGGCCATAGTGAAGGTTAAAGGACATGCCGCATGTGATTCAGAGGAAATTCAGGGATCACGTTAGCAGATAAAGTAGCTAAGGAAGCAATACATTTGGACACAATACATGCAAACCCTGAGATCTCGATGATGTCACACATCTCCAATATACCAGATATTGACCTAAAAATAATTCAGAGTCAGCCTACTGAGGAGGACATCAAATATTGGGCTTCTGAACAATGTAAATCAGATTCTGCTGCTATTATTAGAGATGTAGATGGAAAAATTGCTCTGCCTAAACTAGCTTTATTAGTGTTGGTGAAGCATTACCATGGGATGTCACACATTAGCATAGCTAAAGTCATACAGGCTATAAACACATTATACTGTATTGCTGATGTAGCTAAAACCAGAGGTGGCAAAAGTACACACATCCTTTACTTAAGTAGAAGTGCAGATACTCATGTTTTAAAATACTCGGGGAAAAGTTGCAGTACTGATTATACTTTTTTAACTCAAGTGAAAGTAAAGAAGTTTTGGCTCTGACATGTACTTCAGTAAAAAGTAGTTATTACTTCTACCTGTTTTAGTGTCACGCTGGTAACTGAACCTCACATCATATTAATATTAGGGCTGTTTATCAAATTAAATATTTAATCAGACATTTCTTAAATACTTTAAGCAACATGGACATGGAGAAATATGGATGCAACATAGAGCATGAAGACAAAAAATGATTGTAAAAGTTTTAAAGTAATAATGATGGTTTAATGACGTAAATCATCAGGACACCAAACGTAACCTTTGCTATGTTTCCACACGGACAGTTAATGAGGTGATACCGGAGAAACTGCACCTCTTCACGTCAAGAAGCTTTTATCATAATTACACTGATTTATGGTCTGTAATGGTTATATGGGATTTATGGTATAAATCATAGCGATTACAGAATCAGAGAATATTTTTATTCGATGTGAATGTGGTTTATGTAAAAGATGTTGAGTTTTCTACACATATATTTATTATGTCTGTGAGGTAAATATTCACTGATATTCAGGTTGTTTTAATGAGTTTGTGAAGAGAGATGACATGGCAGAGAGCGCCCCCTGTCGGTTTACTTTATTTTACAAAATCAAAGCATTTTGTTGTTATTATCAGTGAATACAAAAAAAATTAGACATTTTACAGATTTTAATGATGTTTTCTTCTTATCTGTATGATCAATAAAGACAGTAATTTTAGTTTGTTTCTTCATGATAAGGGAAAAACCCACAAAACACAAAATTGTGTGAATCATGGTGGATTTGGTGTTTGATTTGAGACTTGGTGCATAAATAAAACAAATGTTTGCTGATTAAAAATATTTTCGGGTGGAGTTTATTTATTTTATACCTAATTAAATAAAAAACGTCGTGAATGAATGTATGTTTTGCTGAAGGTTTAAATTTGGCCTCTTTTATATTTATTTATAAAAATGGTAAAACAGAAATGTGCGCTGTAACATTGTAACTGAGGTTTGAAATGGTTTGACAGTGGATTTTTCATAGTAAGATTAAGTACACGTTAAGTTCACCCACAGAAATCAATCATGAAATTAATAAATGGGACCCAATTCTCACCCACTGTGGTCCCATATCAACCCCATAAAGGGGCCATTTGTGGGTTGACCCATGATTAAGTCATGTGGGCCCCATTTTTAACACCTATCTGGGACCCAAATGGGCCCATATAAAGAACACCTATACAGGCCCCACTTAGAGCCCACCATGGACCAATCAGTCGCCCTTCTGGGCTAACACACATGGGACCCATGTGGAGCCGATGGACAAATTCCTCTGGGCCCCATTTGGGTTGCCCATGCAGGGCCCAAGTGACAGCCCTTAAAAAACCCACATGGAGCCCACATGAAAATGTTGGCTGAGATGGGACATGAACTCCCGCAGTCTCTCTGTGGGGTTTATGTGGGATTGTTTCAAAAAAGAGGAGACTCTCATAAAACACATGCCCTCACCTACAGGCTTCTTAAAGAAGGTGAGATTATATTGACATTTCATTATATATTTACTAAAAATGATCCGGACAGTGATATAAAGAAGCTAATTGTGTTCTGTTTTTGGTTTTGTATTTCTTCCTATACAGTGTATTTTAAATCTGTGGTATAGTTTTGTTTCCTTTGCAGACTCTTCTGAAGCCCCAAAATTGATAATGGTCATGGTGACAGCATGGCCAAGTGTTTTTTTCCCATAACAGCCCTTTATGCAGAGCCGTTCAGATCGTCTGCAAAATTAAGGCATACAGAAAGATTTATTATTTGCTCAGCAAATATCTGCACTAACACTAAACAAACTAACTTTGTGCCTCAAATGACACTCTCATGTAGTATTCTAGAGCATTATTTACCCCTGTTACTGTCTGATACATAAACCCTTCAGTAACGTGTGCTATTTTTCATGTGTATTTAAAATCTTGGGGTCATTTGGAGGTCATTTTCTAGGACTCTTTCTTACATAAGAGTAATAAATGGAGGTTATAAAAAGAGCAGAATGCACAGTTAGAGCTCTAACTCAGTATTTCAATCATCTGCACTTGTGATTGCTTGTGACCTTACAGTTATGATCATATTATTATAAACATTGTTTCATTGATCTGGGTTTTAAATAAATTATGTATTTTCTGCTAGGAGCCTCCTGGAGACATCTACAGAGCCATCACCAGCACACTGAAGTCTCTTCTGAAAGACAAAAGTCTGACTTTCCAGAAGAGCAGTTGGTATGGGATAATCTCCGTCCTGCTGCCTGGGACTACGTATTCAGCCTGGACCTTCTCTGTGCAAAACTGGGCTGGATTTGGACCTTCTCCCATGTTATACTGTACTGAATGTGAAACTGCTTCAACATGTTTAATTCTCATCTTTCTAGTTTATTAAACATTAGATAAATTGCAAACTGGCAAATGTGAGACTCATATGAGACAGTGTGTCCCAAATACTTCAAATTTTCTATTCTTGTTGCATAAACTTACAACTGATGGTATTCTATTACTCCCACAAAAAACACTTAATATGTCCAGATTTTTATTTATCAGAAAAAGTGTGTGGCTCATCTTGAATACTTGGCTGAAACAAACACAAACAGAGGAAACAAAGTTCAGAAACGTCTCTGTAGCAGCAATATTCAGGCTACTTGGTAAGTTTCCTGTGAATCCTGTTTTAAAGCATTATCTCACATTATCATGTTCTTTATCTCAAACAGGGCGACTTGGCCAAAATGGCCTTAAGGAGAACGTGGCAGCATCAGTGGAGGATCTGGTGAAAAGCATAACTGAGTTCAGGGGACAAAAAGGTATCACTAAAGGATCAATTGAACAAGTCCTTTATCAATCTTTATCTTTATTCTCTGTTTTTTAGTTCTCTATCAACAGGAAAGTGCTTCAGCAAGTCCTAATTTTATGATGGATTTTGTGTGCAGATTTGCCGTGGGAGCTGCAGCTCGCAGTGGTTTATGCCACTCATGATCTGGCACCCAGCAGCTCCAAAGTCGCTCTGAACGCTTTAGAATCGTGGAAGAAAGACCTCACAAAGCCCGTTCCTCCAGCCGTCACCAAGTGCCTGAAGCAGATCAGCTTTCTTTGTTCTCACCTAAAGTCAAGAAAAATGATTACATTAAATAATGTTTAATAGCTTTTTTTTTTTGTATATAAATAAATAAAATACATAATAGATCTGCACAGTGTTATTGATTGTCTCTTTACAGTTTCGGGTCGTGCGTTTTACACCCAATCATCTGCCTTCAGTCCCAATCATCCTCTTAAGATCATCAATATGATGCCACAGCTGTTGAAACCATCATTATTATACAGCATATAATACATGCAGTATAACAGAGCACATACAGATTCTTGTGCATTTTTCCTGCATTACAGTTTTCCTGGTGTTTTGAAATTGTGTGTTTTTGTACAGATTCTACAAAGAAAATGCAAAAGTATAAATGGCTCAAGAAAAAACTTCACTGTTGTGATCTGTTTGGGTTGACCTTTATATAATGTCCTTTATACTGAAAAAACCTTCAAAATGAGCGTGTTAATAACACGTTAACCCAAATTCATTTTAACAGCACTAATATTATTAATGCACAATTAATGCAGCACGCATTTCTTCATTTTTATTACAAATTAAAAACCTTTAACGCAACACATTTATTCACAACATCCTTTCCTTTACTCAGTTATATTTTTATCATGCCCCAACAAACACTTAAATCTTGGAGAGGTTTTCCATACGAACTACGATGCACATGGGGTCTTTTCTGATCAGGGAAGAATCACACAGCACACAGAATGATGCATATGTTCTTATTCAGTTTAATGCAGATAACAGACAAGTATATACACACACCCTGGAAATAACCTGACCTAAAACTGTTCCTGATTGGGTAAGAAGACGTAGTAACCAGAGATATGTGAACCCACACAAAGACATTCCATGTACCTTACATACCCACATCATAAAGATCCTATAGACACTGAACAGACAACATAAGAATGTGTTTAGAGAACCAGTGTGAGGCCCATCTTAATACTAACAGATATGAAAAAATGTAAAAACAAAAGATTCAGCACTAAACGTTTGTTTTATTGATACGTTAAGTCTCAAATCAAGGACCAGAATCCGCCAATTAAAACCATCCGTGAGGAAACAGCAAAAGTTCAGATTGGTGTCATGATACTTTACGTCCAGGGGAAGCTTGTATTGTGAGTAATATGATTTATAAATGCTTTACAGGAGGAGCAAAAACTTTTTTTTATTTAACGCATTACGAGCAATAACTTGCACTGTGAACATCGAGCATCGCGCTAACAACATGCAAACACGCGCTCAACTACTCAGCTTTCCTTTTCCCAAAAGTCTTCAAGATGTTTTCTGGCAAAAAGTGAGACGAGCCTTTACGGTCATTTTGCTTAGCAGTTTTCGGCTTGTAAAAAACATTTTTGCCAGGTCTCTTTCACATGGTGGAGTCATGAACACTGACCTTAACTGAGGCATGTAAGGCCGCAGTTCTTTGGATGTTGTTGTGGGGTCTTTTGTGACCTCTTGGACGAGTCGTTGCTGTGCTCTTGGGGTAATTTTGGTCAGCTGGCCACTCCTGGGAAGGTTCTCCACTGTTCCATGTTTTTGCTATTTGTGAATAATTTCTCTTACTGTGGTTCACTGGAGTGCCAAAGCTTTAGAAGTGGATTTATAACCTTTTCCAGACTGATAGATCTCAATTACTTTCTCATTTGTTTCTGAATTTATTTGGATCTTGGCATGACATCTTGCGTTTGATCTTTTGGTCGACTTCACTTTATCAGGCAGGTCCTATTTAAGAGATTTCTTGATTGCTAACAGGTGTGGCAGTAATCAGGCCTGGGTGTGGGAGAGAAATTGAAGTATTTCACACAGGGCCATGTTGTTTTGGGTTTTGTTTTCCCTCAATAAAAAAAAAAAATAAAAATTTTAAAACTGCATGTTGTGTTCATTTGTGAATCGTTTACTAATATTTAAAATAGTTTCATGATCTGAAACATTAAAGTGTAAAGCAAAAAAATAAGAAATCATGAAGGGGCAAACACTTTTTCACACCACTTATATATATATATGATAAGAGGATGAGGAGAAACTATAGAGCTATATATATATATATATAGGGGCAAAAAGGAAGCCTTTATTTTATATATATATATATAAAGAACAATATGCAAGACTGTCTGTCTTCTTCTTCCTTTTCTTCTTCTCCTTTCAGCTGCTCCTATTAGTGGTCCCCACAGTGGATCATCTTTCAAACCAACCACCTGCATGTCTTCTCTCACCACATCCATAAACCGTCTCCTTAGCCTTTCTTTTTTTCCTCCTTAGCCTTCTCCAATATACCCCATGCTTCTACCGACATACATGACACACACACACACACACACACACACACACACACACACACACACACACACACACACACACACACCAATATCTCAACAAGATGCTCGGCCCTGACGCAGTTCCTCTCAGATTACACAATTACCAGACATATTGATGAAACTGAGAGCTGCTGAGCGAAAGCTTTGTAAGTGTGTGTTGAGTACATGTGTATTATCTAGCAAATCTAAGTTCCTTACCATCTCTCTCTCTCCCAGAAGGACAAATGAAATGGGAGATGCTCCCAGAATAAACAGAATTGATGTTGGTGACATCAGGCACAATAATATTATTGGACCTCCGCAGAATCCAAACTGAAGTAAGTTTCTCTTTAAAGCGGATGCTTTTACAGAACCACTGTGAACGAGTGTGTGAACGAGTGTGTAAATGAGTGTGTGAATGAGTGTGTGAATGAGTGTGTGAATGAACGTGTTAGAGATCACACAGTATGTGCCTTATCTTCCTTTGTAGTTATTGTTGTTCCTGTCAGGATCATTGGGAACAGACTTTAGAGTCCAGACACATGTACTGTAAGTATCTCCTCAAAAGCACATGCTGTTACAGAACCTCACTGTGAACGAGTGTGTGAACGAGTGTGTTAGATCTCATTCAGCTAATGAACATGTAATCGTGTATCATTTCATCACGTGTGAATTTGTACGTTTGATTCTTTCGTGTGAAATGCTGCTTTTGTGTAAGTTACAGATGTTACATGTTTGTTTCACATGAAAATACAGTGATCTGATATGTGAATAATGATGTGGCTGCATTCTGAACACTTGGTGCTTCTTGTTCCTGCTGTTAAAATGTGTGACGTATTTCTTGTTGTTTTTTAGATTCTTTATATGAGGTGTATGTTTCAACCACCTCCAAACCTTCACCATCGCCTAAAGATGAAATAACACAAAATAATTTCTCACATTTTTGATTCAGATTTTAAAACAATAACAACAACAAACATAAAAAAAAAACCCTGTGTCTCTGTTTGTATTACTCCTCATTCTACTGGACCCACTGCATGGAGTTTACTGGGTGGCACCTGGAACTTCAGATCCCGGAAGATGCACAGGCTAAAACTCAGACAGACAGACACGACGCACACACACACACGCACACACACACACACACACACACACACACACACACACACACACACACACACACACATAAACCCTCACCACCACCTATAGATCAAACCACATAAAGAAAATAATCTCCATAAATGTTTAATCAGATTTAAAATTAATAACAAAAATACAAATAAACCCTGTGCCTCTTTCACTAATATATACATCATTTTGAAATATTATTTGTACCTTTTGTGTGTTTGCATCTATTGTATTTTATTATTTGACATTTTTGTAGATTTTCCGGTAATTTTAATTAAATGTTTTATTGTTCATATAACAGTGACTTGTGAATTATTCTGTAACCCGCATCATCTTCTGTGTTGCCTGTCCAGAGTAAAAACAACCCTATGTATTCACAATTCAAGTTTCAGTGACACGTCACATAACATCACAGTTAAAGTATGTTTAAACCAATGAT
The DNA here is from genome assembly GCA_039877035.1 of Silurus lanzhouensis. Lineage (NCBI taxonomy): Eukaryota > Metazoa > Chordata > Actinopteri > Siluriformes > Siluridae > Silurus > Silurus lanzhouensis. Next base: position 56,388 of record JBCEWE010000004.1, read on the forward strand.
ATTTGCATGGGAGGATCATGGGATTATCTTTTGGGTTATTGAAAACAAAGATGACTATTGTCAGAGCTATTGGTTCGTCAAAATGAACACCATAAAGCAGGGGTCACCAACATGGCACCAGGTCGGACGCAAGGACCACATGAGTCGCCTGCTGGCCTTTTCTAAAAATAGCTGTTTCCTACTTTGTTAAATCATTGTTGATAATTATTGTGAGAAATCATTAAGATGATCAGTGTCTTCACATAGATCAGGGGTGTTAAACTCAGTGTCACATCAGGCCCGACGTACAATTATATCCAGCCCACGAGATGATTTAATAAAGATCTATTATTATTGTTATTAATGTCCCGGCGATATGTAGCTCTGATAACACAAACTACAGATCCCATAATGCAGCGCTTCAGCTCCCTTACCGAACGCTAGATTACCTGGGAACATTCCAGCGTCAATCAAGTCGAGCTTCTGTTGATGTATTTAACTCTATTGTAAAGTTATTGTGAAACAGCGCCTCACAGTGTCGAAAAGAAAAGTTGATTCTGAAAACAGAGCCTTTCAAAACCGATGGGATTCTGAGTAGATGTTTACTGACACTGGCGGTAAACACGTGTGTCTTATTAGTGGAGCGAATGTGACTGTAATTGAAGAATTGAATCTAAGACGCATTACGAGACAAAACATCAGGAGAAGCTGAAAAACCTGAATGCAGAGCAGAAGATACAGAAAGTAGAAGAGTTAAATAAGAATCTGACATTTCAGCAGAGCAAAATCACAAAGTGAAGCTGGTGTGAAAACAGAGGAGAAATCAGTCACATCAGCAGGTTATTTACTGAGGGAGAGTTTCTGAAGAGCTGCATGATGAAGCTGTGAGACGTCTGGTGTTTGACTCCAGGAATTTTTTTGGACAGTAAAATATTTTAAGTTATTTAAAGTTTAAGATAATTTTTTATAAAATGGCATAAGAGCAAAGAAATCTGATTGTTTTGATTTGCTGTGATTTTAACATTTACTTAAAAGCACAATTTTTATTTATTTGTTCAGGGGTTTTTTTGCAGCATGTTCATATTTCTAACTTGTATCGGTACCCAAGAAGTAGCTCTCGGTGTCAAAAAGGTCGGTGACCCCTGTTCTAGTTGATTGCAAAAATGTAAAGAGACATCCACTAGATTTAGGGCTTAAGAATGTTTTTTTTTTGTTGTTGCCTGAGGGCAACGCTGTGCAGTAGAGGGTTAAAATAAACCATCCAGAAATCATTCACTACCAGATTCATCTTATTTATTGTGGTGACTCTTTGACTGGGTTTCATTCATTCTCCATCACACAGAACTGTGTCTATCAGCTCACACTTACACAACAGAGACCCCCAAACTCCCACCCACACTGCTCTTATAATATTCTTTCATTTCTCCTCAAGATACTCCACAGCATCCTGTTCTTAGAACAAATCCATCCAGAATTGTCTCTACCTGAACACACAAAAAATAAAAATACTCCTGGTAACTGTGCTGAGACTAAAGCCAGAAGTAAATACTTGATTGTTACAAATAATATGGCCACAATTTCCAACAGCCACCAGTTACAACATTTAGTACAAACAATGACAGATTACTTTGATGGATTGATGACAGGATGAATGGAAAAAAGATCTGAGGAAAACAGAAGTCTCTACAGCATCAAACAAGTTTATGATGATACTATAAAAGCATTCAGTGTAAATTCACAGTGATCACAGTCTTCTAGTTTATTGGTTATTTGTTTATCGTTAGTTGTTATTTATTTATTTATTTGGTTATTTGTAAATACGTTTATCTTTTCGCTTTCTCTATACTTTTTTGTTTTTTCATACAGTGTATTTTAATGTGGATAACGAGGATTTTGTGCCCAACAAGACATGAAATTCTATCACAGTGTTCTAGTCTTGTAGTTATTTGTTATTTATTTCTTCTTCTTCTTCCTTCGGCTACTCCCATTAGGGGGCGCCACAGCGGATCATCTGTCTCCACACACCCCTGTCCTCTACATCTGCCTCTTTTATACCAACTACCAGCATGTCTTCCTATAGAACATCCATAAACCTCCTCCTTGATCTTCCTCTTTTACTCCTTCCTGGTGGCTCCATTTTTAGCATTCTCCTACTGATATACCCCATGTCCCTCCTCTGCACATGTCCAAACCATCTCAATCTCACCTCCCTCACCTTGTCTCCAAAACGTCCTACATGCGCTTTTCCTCTAATAAACTCATTTCTAATCCTGTCCATCGTCGTCACTCCCAACGAACATCTCAATATCTTCAGCTCTGTTACATCCAGCTCCACCTCCTGTCTTTTACTCAATGACACTGTCTCTAAACCATACATACTCTCCCTTATCCCTCCTGCAGTAGTTCCCCAATCATCCAGCACCTCTTCAGCCCCTGTCTGACCTCCTCCCTGAATCTCACACTACACTCTTTCAGTTTCCACCATCTTATTCTTCTTTCAGTCTTCACTCTCCTCCTCTTCTTCTTCACCTCCAAAACCATCCTACAGACCACCATCCGATGCTGTCTAGCTACACTGTCCCCTGCCATCACCTTCCTGTCTCCAATCTCCTTCAGGTTGCATCTCCTCCATAGAACATAGTCCACCCGTGTGCCCATTCCTCCACTCTTATCCATCACCCTATGATCCTCCTTCTTCTTAAAATAAGTGTTCACCACTGCTATTTCCATCCTTTTAGCAAAATCCACCACAATCTGCCGTTACACATTCCTCTCCTTAAAGCCATGTTTTATGCTGGATGTCCTTCATAACACAATCCTCCACATTTATCCGGACTTGAGACCGACACTAAGAGTGAGCTGACCTGTGCAACACTAATAACTATGTTTTTCATTAAACACTGTAAACCCACACACACACACATACACACACACACACACACACACACACACACACACACACACACACACACACACACACTACACTTCCACTCTGTAAGTCTATAATGTATTTAAATACTAAAGTTATAATATTTCTGTGTGATTTATCAGAAGTATTTAGTGTTTGATTTTAGACATTAAGGGATCTCACTGACTCAAAGTATCAAGAAAATAAAAAGATAATATTAATTATAAATAAGTGTTGTTTATATTTGAATAATGCATAATTCTCCTTATAGTTCCTAATATTATGCTAAATGATGTTCTGTATCACTAGATGATATTGTGTAAAAGGTTTGTGAAGATCGATGATCTCTGATCATGTAAAGGTTTTATATGAGAGATTGAAAATCAGGAAGCTCTTGAAGCTGGAATTAAACTTAGAAACACTGAAGTCCATCTCACCATGTCCTCAAAGCTTTGACCTCGATTGTACTCTTTGGTTCCTGGGAACTGGAGGCCATGTTCAAAGGTTCCTTGAGGTTGTTATTGGTGAGATGGAGCCTGTTACCTTCATTAGCAAACACTTTTCCATCCTCATACACCATCAGCACCAGTTCATCTTCGAGGGAGTCATAGGAGAACTCTTCAAAAACACCAATCACCTACACGTACATGTGATCTGGGCGGTAGAACTCCTGCCACTCCTCTAATATCTCAGGTTCATTTCTGTATGATGTTTCTGCCCAGTGATGTGAGTGTGATGGTCAGTGATGACTGTGATGGTCAGTGATGAGTGTGATGGTCAGTGATGTGAGTGTGATGATCAGTGATGAGTGTGATGGTCAGTGATGTGAGTGTAATGATCAGTGATGTGATTGTGATGGTCAGTGATGATTGTGATGGTCAGTGATGAGTGTGATGGTCAGTGATGTGAATGTAATGGTCAGTGATAAGTGTGATGGTCAGTGGTGAGTGTGATGATCAGTGATGTGAATGTAATGGTCAGTGGTGAGTGTGATGATCAGTGATGTAAATGTAATGGTTAGTAATGAGTGTGATGGTCAGTGATGTGAATGTAATGGTCAGTGGTGAGTGTGATGATCAGTGATGTAAATGTAATGGTTAGTAATGAGTGTGATGGTCAGTGATGTAAATGTAATGGTCAGTGATGAGTGTAATGGTCAGAGATGTGAATGTAATGGTCAGTGGTGAGTGTGATGGTCAGTGATGTAAATGTAATGGTCAGTGATGTAAGTGTGATGATCAGTGATTAGTGTGATGATCAGTGATGAGTGTGATGATCAGTGATGTGAGTGTAATAGTCAGTGACGAGTGTGATGGTCATGTGATGGTCAGTGATGTGAGTGTAATAGTCAGTGATGAGTGTGATAGTCAATGATAAATGTGTGGTGATCAGTGTATTTCCAGTAGATTAACACCTGAAAAAACTGTCTGGAGAACCTACAGCTTCTTTTACTCCACATTCAGATTTCAAAGATTTCACTTTGCATGTTTCTCCTTTTCTCTCTATTGTTTAGTGATGCGAGTGTGATGGTCAGTGATGAGTGTGATGGTCAGTCATGTGAGTGTGATGATCAGTGATGTGAATGAGATGGTCAGTAATGAGTGTGATGGTCAGTGATGTGTGTAATGATCAGTGATGAGTGTGATGATCAGTGATGTAAATGTGATGGTCAGTGATGTGTGTAATGATCAGTGATTAGTGTGATGGTCAGTGATGTAAATGTAATGGTCAGTAATATAAGTGTAATGGTCAGTAATGTGAGTGTGATGGTCAGTGATGTGAGGGTGATGATCAGTGATGTGATTGTGATGGTCAGTAATGGTCAGTGATGTGAATGTGATGGTCAGTGATGAGTGTGATGGTCAGTGATGTGAGTGTGATGATTAGTGATGTAATTGTGATGGTCAGTGATAAGTGTGATGGTCATGTAATGGTCATTTGATTGTCAGCAATGTGAGTTTGAAAGTCAGTGATGTGTGTTGATCAGTGATGTGATTGTGATGGTCAGTAATGTGAGTTTAGTGGTCAGTGATGAGTGTGATGGTCGGTGATGAGTGTGTGATAATCAGTGATGTGTAAAGATCAGTAATGGGGGTAATGAGTGTGATGGTCAGTGATGACTGTGATGGTCAGTGATGAGTGTGATGGTCAGTGATGTGAGTGTGATGATCAGTGATGAGTGTGATGGTCAGTGATGTGAGTGTAATGATCAGTGATGTGATTGTGATGGTCAGTGATGATTGTGATGGTCAGTGATGAGTGTGATGGTCAGTGATGTGAATGTAATGGTCAGTGATAAGTGTGATGGTCAGTGGTGAGTGTGATGATCAGTGATGTGAATGTAATGGTCAGTGGTGAGTGTGATGATCAGTGATGTAAATGTAATGGTTAGTAATGAGTGTGATGGTCAGTGATGTGAATGTAATGGTCAGTGGTGAGTGTGATGATCAGTGATGTAAATGTAATGGTTAGTAATGAGTGTGATGGTCAGTGATGTAAATGTAATGGTCAGTGATGAGTGTAATGGTCAGAGATGTGAATGTAATGGTCAGTGGTGAGTGTGATGGTCAGTGATGTAAATGTAATGGTCAGTGATGTAAGTGTGATGATCAGTGATTAGTGTGATGATCAGTGATGGTCATGTGATGGTCAGTGATGTGAGTGTAATAGTCAGTGATGAGTGTGATAGTCAATGATAAATGTGTGGTGATCAGTGTATTTCCAGTAGATTAACACCTGAAAAAACTGTCTGGAGAACCTACAGCTTCTTTTACTCCACATTCAGATTTCAAAGATTTCACTTTGCATGTTTCTCCTTTTCTCTCTATTGTTTAGTGATGCGAGTGTGATGGTCAGTGATGAGTGTGATGGTCAGTCATGTGAGTGTGATGATCAGTGATGTGAATGAGATGGTCAGTAATGAGTGTGATGGTCAGTGATGTGTGTAATGATCAGTGATGAGTGTGATGATCAGTGATGTAAATGTGATGGTCAGTGATGTGTGTAATGATCAGTGATTAGTGTGATGGTCAGTGATGTAAATGTAATGGTCAGTAATATAAGTGTAATGGTCAGTAATGTGAGTGTGATGGTCAGTGATGTGAGGGTGATGATCAGTGATGTGATTGTGATGGTCAGTAATGGTCAGTGATGTGAATGTGATGGTCAGTGATGAGTGTGATGGTCAGTGATGTGAGTGTGATGATTAGTGATGTAATTGTGATGGTCAGTGATAAGTGTGATGGTCATGTAATGGTCATTTGATTGTCAGCAATGTGAGTTTGAAAGTCAGTGATGTGTGTTGATCAGTGATGTGATTGTGATGGTCAGTAATGTGAGTTTAGTGGTCAGTGATGAGTGTGATGGTCGGTGATGAGTGTGTGATAATCAGTGATGTGTAAAGATCAGTAATGGGGGTGTGATGGTCATTGATGTGAGTGCGATGGTCACTGATGTGAATGTAATGGTCAATGATGTAAGTGTAATAGTCAGTGAAGTGAATGGTAAAGTTAGAGAAGAGAGTTAATAAGAAATAAAAAAACAGAAAGTGAATCGTAGTCAGCAGGATTTTAACCTGCACAGGGAGACGCCATTGGATTTCAAATCCATCACCTTAACCACTCGACCACAACTACTACACAAGTCTCTATCATCCCCTACTTAAACTGGAAGCCTTATTAACACAAGAAAACCCAAATAACCCATATCTGTATAATTAACACGAAATGTGAACAGAAAAAAAACCAAATCGTAGTCGGCAGGACTCGAACCTGCGCGGAGAGACCCCAATAGATTTCTAGTCCATCGCCTTAACCACCTGGCCACAAATACTACACAATTCTCTATCATCCCCCAAATAAACTGGAAGCCCTATTAACACAAGAAAACACAAAAAAACTATATCTGTATAATTAACACGAAATGTGAACAGAAAACGAATCGTAGTCGGCAGGATTCGAATCTGTGCAGGGGGAACCCGATAGATTTCGGGTCCATCACCTTGACCACTCAGCCACAACTACTACACAATTTTCCATCATCCCCTACTTAAACTGGAAGCGCTATTAACACAACACCCTTTAAATTACTGGATAAGGGTAA
>JBCEWE010000004.1:65875-215272 GCA_039877035.1 Silurus lanzhouensis
TCGGGGTAATTCATAGGAAATGTAAACAGAAAGTGAATCGTAGTCAGCAGGATTCGAACCTGCGCAAGGGGACCCCAATGGATTTCAAGTTCATCGCCTTAACCACTCGGCCACGACTACGGCATAGTTAATAGCCACCCCTATTTCAACTGGAACCCCGATTAACACAAGAAAACACAAGTGAACCACATCTTTATAATTAACCCGAAATGTGAACAGAAAATAAATCGTAGTCAGCAGGATTCGAAACTGCACGGAGACCCTAATGGATTTCTAGGCCATCGCCTTAACCACTCGGCCACAACTACTACACAACTCTCTATCATCCACTACTTAAACTGGAAGCCCTATTAACACAAGAAAACGCAAAATAACCATATCTGTATAATTTACACGAAATGTGAACAGAAAACAAATCGTAGTCAACAGGATTCGAACCTGCACGGGGAGACCCCAATGGATTTCTAGTCCATCATCTTAACCACTCAGCCACTAATACAATGCAAGTCACTGTCATCCCCTACTTAAACTGGAAGCCCTGTTAACACAACATCCTGTAAAATTACTGGAACGCGGTAATTCATAGGAAATTTAAACAGAAAGTGAATCGTAGTCAGCAGGATTAGAACCTGCGTGGGGAGACCCCAATGGATTTCTAGTCCATTGCCTTAACCACTCGGCCACAGCTACAACACAAGTCACTGTCATCCCCTACTTAAACTGGAAGCCCTATTAACACAACAACCTGTAAACTTACTGGTGTAGCGTCTGGCACAGGTCATTTAGACTTCATGTCCCAGGCATTCCTTTTAACCTATGACATCTACATCTCAATCAAAAGGTGAAACTTTTATTGGGGTGGTGTATAAGTAAAGTTCACACTCCCCCCCAGGAAGACTGATAACACAAGACAGTCTCTATACCACACACACACACACACACACACACACACACGCATACACACACCACCCCGAAAACCAGATAATCCCCCTGGCCTCTCTGGTTGAATTCACAGCGACCCTCAGACCATAAAACAATTCACTCTCGGAACTCGGCCCCAGTACGTCTGTTTGTGACACACACACATATGCAGACACACACACACCGAAAGGGAGCATTCTTTTATTAATTAAATAATAAATAGAATGTCCCATTTCACATGATACAAACATACATCTTGTTTGTATCTTCTACTATAAATAAAGCAAGTGTTTAACTCTACATCAATAATATTCAAACCTTAAAATGTTTAGTAATATAACTCTGCGTTAAATGTTGTTTCTTTTCTTCTTAAGGCTTGATTGACTTAGAATTATCTGTTCTTTACTTTCCTGACAAGGGTGCATTTTATTTATCAGAATACAACATTGTATTAACATCAGTTAATTACTGATCTCTGTAAGTTAATGTACCTCTGCCTTATACTGTCATTCCGTTTCATGTTTAGTATCCAAATGACCGCAAAATTATCTGTTTCTTTATTTTTCAAATAATGGTACATTTGATCATGAAATGTACCATACCGTCTTAATTCACTTTGAATAAAACTTTAAAGTCCTCCAAAAGCAAGTATAGCCCGGAAACCATGCCCACAGATGCATGAACAAAGGAAGTTTTTCCCTCCAAAATTTCAGGCCATTGCATTGGCCATTCCCCAAGGATGGGTGGGGTTCAGGACCTTTAAAACATCTTGAACCCAACTAATCACTGGTCCAGTCAGAGTGCAGTCTGTTCCAGTCAGAGTTCAGTCAAGAGAGCAACTCGCTCACTCGGCTCGACCGGAAAGGCTCGGACCCCCGGGGCCCGAAGGCCCGGGGGCCCGATGGCCTGGAGAGTCAGACGCTTCGAACAGCTCAGCAGCGACTCTTCGGGACGAGATCTCAAATCTCTTTTGAGATCTTTCAGCAAGCTTTATCTTTAAAACACCAACTGCTCTGATCTTCAGGAGAAGCTGGGAGAACATCTGACTCTATCCTAACCGACTCGTCCAAGATTTTTTTGTCTACCGCACCCGGACTCTTGTGCAACAGGTCAATGCAAGTAACCGGTTTACCAACTAATTTAGATGCGTGTTAAGTTTGAACCCCTTAATATTAAGGCGAATTTAAATTTCCGTGACGATTTCTCAGTTAGGATATGATTAATTTGAAGTAAGCTGCCTTTCCTTTCTTTTCCTCCTTTCCTAATTTCAACTTTCTTTTATTTTATTTTCTTTATTTCTTTTTGTTTGTTTGTTTGTAGTTAGTTTTATGTTGTGTTTGTCTCATTCATTAAACGGCGTATTTTTCATAAGTGATTGCCTCTGAGTACGTTCATAAATGCGAAGTTCCTGCAAACATTAGGTCTGAACTACATGCTCTATTTAATGAATTTAAATTACGGTATAAAGTAAAAGGGGGATACGTCTTTCTTGGCCAGGGAGATACCTTTTTTATAGAATTAATATAAAATTATACTGTCTGTTTGCCGGACGAACAGACAAATAAGTGTAATGTTAATTCCATTACCGTCAATTCAACTTAATTTAAATATTTAGGAGTAATTATAACCCGTTATAATTACTTATAAATATTCCCTTTTCTTTGCGAGCTAAATTCGCTACACTGGCCAGAAGGAGCTACTTTTGCTCTTCAGGACTGTTTTGAGTGCACTGACTGGGACATGTTTAGAGAGGCTGCAACCTACGGCGATTCCATCAACTTGGAGGAGTATACGTCATCAGTGACCTGCTACATCAGTAAGTGCATTGACGATGTGACCATCTCCAAGTCCATCACTACACGCTCCAAACAGAAGCCGTGGATGACTGCAAATGTGCGTGCGCTGTTGAAACAAAGAGACTCTGCCTTCAGAACAGGGGACAAGGTGGCCTTAAAAACAGCAAGGGCCAAACTGTCTCGTGCCATCAGAGAGGCAAAGCGCACGCACGCGAAAGAAAATCCACGACCACTTCCAGGACAGTGGAGACACCCGGCGCATGTGGCAGGGCATCCAGGTGATCACGAATTACAAGACCACATCACCTGCTTGTGACCGTTACGCCTCCCTCCCAGATGCGCTGAACGACTTCTACGCCCGGTTTGAGGTACAGAACAATGTGGTGACGAGGAAGACCATCTCTCCTCCCACTGACCAGGTGCTCTGTCTAACCACAGCTGAAGTGAGGAAAACTCTATGCAGAGTTAACCCACGGAAGTCTGCTGGACCTGACAACATTCCTGGCAGAGTGCTCAGGGAATGTGCAGAACAACTAGCAGATGTCTTCACTGACATCTTCAACATCTCCCTGAGCAGTAACGTTGTTCCCACGTGCCTCAAGACAACGACCATCGTTCCTGTGCCAAAGAAATCGACTGTCTTCTGCCTCAATGACTATCGTCCCGTCGCGCTCACTCCCATCGTGATGAAGTGCTTCGAGAGGCTCGTCATGAGGCACATCAAGACACAGCTTTCACCCTCCCTGGACCCCATGCAGTTTGCGTATCGTCCAAACCGTTCCACGGACGATGCTATCTCCACAACCCTCCACCTGGCCCTCACCCACCTGGAAAACAAGGACTCGTATGTACGAATGCTGTTCATTGATTTTAGCTCAGCATTCAACACAATCATTCCTCAGCACCTGATCGAGAAGCTGAACCTTCTGGGCCTGAACACCTCTCTCTGTAACTGGATCCTGGATTTCCTGACTGGGAGACCTCAGGCAGTCCGGATCGGGAACAGCATCTCCAGCACCACCACACTGAGCACTGGAGCCCCTCAGGGCTGTGTGCTCAGTCCACTGCTGTTCACTCTGCTGACTCACGACTGTGCACCAACGCACAGCTCGAATCATATCATCAAGTTTGCTGATGACACGACCGTGGTGGGTCTAATCAGCAGGAACGATGAGTCAGCATATAGAGAAGAGGTGCAACGGTTAACTGCCTGGTGTGGAGCAAACAACCTGTCTCTGAACGTGGACAAAACGAAAGAGATGGTTGTGGACTTCAGGCGAGCACAGAGCGACCAATCTCCACTGATTATCGATGGATCCTCTGTGGAGATCGTCAAGAGCACCAAATTCCTTGGTGTTTATCTGGCGGACAACCTCACCTGGTCACTTAACACCAGCTCCATCACCAAGAAAGCCCAGCAGCGTCTCTACTTCCTGAGAAGGCTGAGGAAAGCCCATCTCCCTCCCCCCATCCTGTCCATGTTCTACAGAGGGACCATTGAGAGCATCCTGAGCAGCTGCATCACTGCCTGGTTTGGGAATTGCACCGTCTCGGATCGCAAGACCCTACAGAGTATAGTGAGGACAGCTGAGAAGATCATCGGAGTCTCTCTCCCCTCTATCATGGACATTTACACCACACGCTGCATCCGCAAAGCACACAGCATTGTGGACGATCACACACACCCCTCACACACATACTTCACCCTCCTACCATCAGGAAAACGGTTCCGAAGCATTCGGGCCATCACAACAAGACTGCAACAGTTTCTTTCCACAAGCCATCAGGCTTCTCAACACAAAGAACTGAACAGAACTCACACACACTCACTTACACACACACACACACACACACACACACACACACACACACACACACACACACACACACACACACACACACACACTCACTGTGTGTTACTGTTACTGAACTGTACAACCTGGACTAAACACAATCATCACTTATCTCGATCCACTCTACCACCATTTATATATTTATTATTATTTATACTTGTACCTTGTATTCAGTAAAATGTTTACATGCTGTTTTTGCAACTTTTATACTACAGTAAAAAGTTTACATGCTGTCCTTGCACCTCCTTGCTGCTGTTTTTTTACACTACATTGCTCTGTTCTGTTGTACTTTCTCCTGGGTATAGTTTTTACATTTCTCCTTCACAGTACTGTATATTTAAGTATACAGTAGGTTTACTAGTCGGCGCTATACTTGGTTTTTGTCTTTTGTTTTGTCTTGTGTTGTCTGTCTGCACTCTGTCTGTCTGTACTGTTCTTTTGTTTGCATTGTTTGCACCAGGCTGCACTCGATGCACTTTATGTTGTTTTGTTGTTTAGTGTAGCACCAGGGTTTCGGAGGAACGTTGTCTCATTTTTACTGTGTACTGTGTACCACTGTGTATAGTAAAAATGACAATAAAAGCCACTTGACTTGACTAATTTAGGGTTAGGGTCACAATCTCACCTACAACTCCACAACTTTACTGTTCCCCTTCGGGAACTCGGACGTACCAGAGCTCAATTGCAACCCACTACATGTGTGGAGTTTTGACATTGGACCTCCTGAGTGTTTGAAGACTCTGGCATGGAGAAGCTGATGCTGGATCTGTGATGATCACAAATGTTAAGCTATTTTATGATTTGCTCAGTAGTTTCTGATTTAATAACCATAAAGACTGTTTATGACTGTAGAAAGAACATCACTTATCATACACTCCAGTGCTCATGTTAGTTCTCACTCTCCAGTTTTCTGTATAGTTGAAAGATTTATGATCAAACTCTTAATTGTCACCCAAATGAGGATGAGGTTCCCCTTTTGAGTCTGGTTCCTCTCAAGGTTTCTTCCTTATAACATCTAAGGGAGTTTTTCCGTGCCACAGCCCCAAGCACAGGCTTGCTCATCAGGGATAAATGCACCATTCACCTTGACTGCTGATTTTTTTAAAGCTGCTTTGAGACAATGTCTGTTGTGAAAAGCGCTATAGAAATAAACTTGACTTGACTTATTATTTAGGGTTACTGCGCCATGGGTTGGGTAATAAAATACGGTTGCAGGTTAGGGTTATAAATTAGGGTTACAGGGTTGAGGTGGGGTTACAATTTTTATATAGATTTATATTAATTATATTATATTATATTATATTATACAACTTTATTTATTTATTAACCAATTTTTTATATAATTTATTCCATGCAAGCGTGTGAATAATCAATGATTTGTATTCCTTCCTATAGTTTCTATAATAAAACTGATTAGTGAAAAGTGCTTGCTGTAATATTGCTATAAACACGGTGTGCCTCAGGGGTGGATCCTATGGTAAGTGCTATTATGAATGGGGGGAGGATGGAAAAGAAGAGAAGAGATGGAAAAAGGAAGAAGAATGAAGGTTGATGTGGTAAACGGTGCAGCTTCAACTACTGTTGAACTCTACATTAGGAATGGGGTTTTATGGCTGAAAAGAGATGTTGATTCATGAAATTCTCTGTCTATTCTGTGGATTCATGGTTAGGTTCCACCAGTCAGGATCAAAAAGTTCAGTAGAAGTGCTTCAAAGAGGATTAATATCAAAACATTATTCTGATGATGATCAGAATTCCCTCACACACACACACACAGTAATTCTTTTTTTTCCAAATGTACATTGACATTGTATAAAAGCTTTGTAATTTGCACCAGAATTGCTTTCGGTTACAAGTACGATTGCCACCCACAAGCTACAATGAGAATGTAATGACACAGGAAACCACAAACCGCAATTCAGTGGAGTCATTGCTGCCTACAAACATGGCTGCCGTGGACTACATTCCCCAGACCTCAGCTACAGTTCCATGTTCACAGTCACCCAGTTCCTGATTGATTACACCTGCACACAATTTGGTGGTAGAATTTAAAAGGACTCACAAAGCCTATGCTCATGAAATGACATTTGAGAGCACAGGTAAGACAAAGCATGAGTATGGAAACAGCTTTAAAGAAAACAGGCCATATGATATGAGGTTAATTATAAGTTTTAAGAACTGCACCAAAGGTACACAGCAGCACCAATGGAGTCAAAAGGGACACCAGTTAAAGTTATGAGAAATGCAAGGGAGAAAGCAGGATAAAGGAAACACTAAAATAGAGGATGTTCACTCACCAATGGTGGGAAAGAACATTGAGGTGAAATGAAGGTGTGGGAAAAAATGAGGCAAAGGTATTGACTTCTGTGGCATATAAAAGTTAAGCATTAAATTGTACTTATGATCATCTGAATATAAATGAAAATACAGAAGGCTATAATGTGTGATTTGAGGAAAAACCATGGTTCCTATGCATATTATGAGTTCTGTGACCAACCGTACATGCAGAACGCCATGGTATCTCATTAAGGAAAGAAACAGGACTTTTGGCCATGAAGCTCAGTGGAACAGCAGCACTGCTTAGAGAGATGTTTCAGTAAGAATATCTAACAGCTGGTCTGCACTTAAACATTTTTGTAAACATTTTTCAATGGTTGCTGCTCACAGCATTTTCATCTACAATGGCTGTGAACTCTACAAAGTCCTCACCATTTATCTCATCTTCAGGGTCATTTAAAGCAGAGTTTTTATTCTCATCTTGTTCTCCATATCTCTGCATATGGCTACTATGCTTTCTGTGCAAAAAGGAAACGTTCAAAACTACATATCCAGAGATCAGCCTCCCTCTCTTTGACAAATGAATGAACAGTCGTGTGCATTTAGCATGTCATATGTGAGCTACAGAGTCAAGTTTATTTCTATAGCACTTTTCACAACAGACATCGTCTCAAAGCAGCTTTACAGAAATCAACAGTCAAGGTGAATGGTGTGCATTTATCCCTGATGACTGTGGCAAGGAAAAACTCCCTTAGATGTTATGAGGAAAAAAACCTTGAGAGGAACCAGACTCAAAAAGGGAACCCATCCTCATTTGGGTGACCTTTAAGAGTGTGATTATAAATCTTTCAAGAATACAGAGCACTGGAGAGTGATGTTCTTTCTACAGTCTTATTCAGTCATTATAGTTATAAAACTAGGAGCTACTGAGCAACTCATAAAATAGCTCAACATTTGCGATCATCACAGATCCAGCACCAGCTAACCCCAGGATTGTTTATCTAATCTACTACTCAAAGTGCAGTAAACAGTATGTGGGGGAGACTAGCAACACTTTGTATCAGTGTTGTCAGCTTAATTGTCAATGTCAAGCATGAGAAAGAAGCCCATACTTTTATTGTCCAGCACTTTATTCAGCATGATGTTGGGTCCCTGAAGACCATGGGACTACAACATAATAAATGGTGGTCTGAGAACATAAGGAAACGAACATGGATAAATAGAGTTCCATACACCCATGGAGTTTGAATGAACAGTCTAGAGTAATTTGGAGCTCATGTTCATGACTGACAAAACACAAGGTATGAGTGCTTGGTGACTGATAGGCCAGGGCACAACATGGACACTGGGCTTGGCCGGCTCTTCACCACTTATCCCACTAAACCCTAACCCTAATCCTCTAACCCTAACCCCTTGTCGAGAAAAATATTTTAATCAACCTTATCTAGCGTGTGTGATAATCACACTAATATTAATCCAACAAAATGAACCTAATAATTAGCGTAGAACTTTAGATACAATAGAAGTAGTTTGATAAAACCTATTTAGCCTATATGTTAATCAAACGTATATAACCTATTTACACAAGTATAAGCAAAATGATAATAGTAAGCCATTTATGTGTGAGAGAAGATTAAAGTCTGACTGATGCTATGAGTATGTTGAATTTATTGAGTCTAAGCATGTTTATTGGGATAAAAAAAAGCTTGTGGGCCTCTTCAGCTGCAGAAGACATGAGGGAGTATTCTGGCTTAGAGTCAGGCGAAGGTAAAGTAGCAAGATAATCGGATGAAGGGACTGGAGATGTGGGAGACCAGCGTGAGGGATAAGGAGAAGACTGTGGTCTTGTTGCAGGAAAGCAGGTTGTGATCATAAGTTTGGGTCTGTTGGCTGAAGGCAGCAGAGAGGTCAGATGAGGTCTGTGTGCCCATTTTACGCGTAAAGGAGCTCTCCACGATGCGAGGAGGCAGACAGGGATTCTCTGGAACATTTGGGCTAGAGAGATGTTCAATAAATCGAGCAATATCAGTAGCAAGTGAGAAGAGCTGGAATTGGCGATATTGTTTGCGGAGACCACTCTTAGGAGATGTCCCAGAACGTCTGCGTGATGGAGCTGAGCAAAAGAAACCAACAGAGAGAAGATGTTAGACAAAAACACAAATTGCTCGGTGCATGCAAGAATAACAGGCTTGCAAAAAGCGATCTCTTGTGAAGATTCTACACACTATGTAACAATCAGTTCAGAGAATACAAATAAAGTATAAGCTAGGCACTTGCATAATCAAGTAGAGTATTATAGTCAAACATATATAGACAATCTAATTGAAACAAAGAGGGAAAAATTAGAAAAAGAGACACCAGGTGTCTTCAGGGTATAAATACGAGCGCGAGCAAACAGCATGTGTGCTTTATAATTTTGATTTGATGAAGTACCCACCTTTTATTGGCCTCATTAGAACGTGTATGGAATTAAGAAGTTTTGCTTTTACTCTTCTAAGACTGAGGATCCTTCATTGGCTATTTGTGTTTATTATATTTTTGTCTTTTTAGAATTAGGTGAGCAACATTGGGAATCCTCCCCTAAATGAACCCTATAACCCCAAACCTAACCCCAACCCTAAAAACACAGTAATACAATAACACAAATTTAAAGCCATGCTATATTTTTTAAAGCATAACTACTTATTGGTCTCCGTTTCTTTTCCTTTTGTATTTATACACTGTGATGTATACTTTTGTCTCTAATTTATATATTTGCACATTTCTGTATGTCTGTATTGTCTTGTATTGTCTGTTTTTGTCTTGTTGTGTCTGTTTTGTCATGTATAGGTTTTATTTATGTCTGTACTTTTGAGAGTAACGAACAGCTGGAACCAATTTCATTGTGTGTCAACACACTTGGCCAATAAATCTGATTCTGATTCTGATTTCTTCTTTTCTTTGCTGCTGTAAACAAAAATGTTCCCACTGTTGGACAAATAAAGGTGTTATTTTAACTTACCTTATCCTGAGTTACACTATTAACCAGAGATGTATAAAGTACTAGAGACTCAGACTTGAGTAAAAGTACAAGTGCTCTATCAAATAAGTGACTTGAGAAGTTGAAGTGTCTTTAAGCACCATACTAAAGTGGAAGTACTAAAGTATTCAACATTTTTTATACTTAAGTATTACAAGTAGTTTATTTTAAAATTTACTACTCAAATACTGAAAGTAAAAGTACAAGTACTGTGGTATGTAGGTATTGAAGAAAGCAGTCAAAAGACATCATATTGTTTTGTTTATTTTAAATATCTTTTTTGTGTCAAACAGTCAAACAGGTTTGGAACAACGTTCTGAAAAGAACACCCAGATTGTGCCTTTTTCTCCACAGCTGATTCCCTTCTTAAACTAGTGTGCATCAAGCAGTCATTTTTCGGAACTTGCACATTTCCTTTTCATCCTCAACTTGTCAGGGCAACTAAAAGATCTCAAAGGCCAGTAGCCCACATTCAAGTATTTCTTATGTAAAAACAAAAGTGATTAGAACACCTAAAAACACAGAGCTTCACTTTTTGTAAACAAACAGAACAAGTTCCCCCCCCCCCTTCCCTGCCTGTGCTTGTTTTCTCCACAGCTTATTCCCTTCTTAAACTTCAAATTCAACGGTGAATTTTTGAAGCACATTATTTCTTCAATTATTCAATCTTTCGGGAGGCAGAGTAAGCACTTCATTCTATATGAATTGTCTTTCACTCCGACAAATGCAAACATGGACTCTAAATAGGGCCACGGGTGGTCTTCTTCCTCATTGCCACGATCAGTTGAAAGTGAAGGAGTTGAAGGTGGAATTTCTGGGTTTTCCATGTCGAAAACCAACTAAAGTTCTCTCAATGCAGGCAGGAAGCGCTGTCTTCTTTGATCGTCTGATTCGCTCAATGATGAGCCAGCTTATTCAAACCTGTGACAGAGCCATCTACCGCTCTGGTAGTGATAATTGTTATGCGGGATACGGAGGCGGAAGCCGAAGTATAGAAAAAACAAAGTTTATTTACAAAACAAGGCAGAGCCAATATAAATACTTCACGTACAGTCACGGGTTAAATGTTGCGCTAAACGCATGAACATAGATCCAAAACAGTGCCGGGAGGATCGGGGTAATTCGGGGTGCGCTTCGGAAAGGAAGCGCAGCCGTGGAGAGAGTGAGAAGTCAGTGGGTGAATGAGGGGTTTATAGAGGAGCAGGTGATTAGTGAGTGAATGAGTCTCAGGTGTGTTCAATGAATGAAGCCCGGAGCTTTAGAGAAAGCGGAGGCAATGACAGCCCCCAAAGGGGGCATGGCAGGTGGATTCCTGACAATAATGTGGGTTTGGAATGATTTGTAACATTTTAATAACTGTAATATCATATAATAAACTAATAATATAACTAATATATTTGCTCACAAAGAAGCAAACACAAAAGTCCTCCACATACATTTCAAGTTCACTCTGTTCCTTATTATTTTCTCTTTTCGTTTCTGATTTGTTTTCCTAAACTTCCTGTTGCAATTCTGTAGTGAGCTTCATGAGTCTCTGTACTGCAGCACAGCGTCTACTGTTCCCCTCCCCCACACTAAACTACACCAACTTCTTCCCAGTGGACTGCTGTTCCCCTCCCCCACACTAAACTACACCAACTTCTTCCCAGTGGACTGCTGTTCCCCTCCCCACACTAAACCATTCTACTGTTCCCCTCCCCACACTAAACTACACCAACTTCTTCCCAGTGCACTGCTGTTCCCTCCCCCACACTAACCATTCTACTGTTCCCCTCCCCACACTAAACTACACCAACTTCTTCCCAGTGGCCTGCTGTTCCCCTCCCCCACACTAAACCATTCTACTGTTCCCCTCCCCCACACTAAACTACACCAACTTCTTCCCAGTGGCCTGCTGTTCCCCTCCCCCACACTAAACCATTCTGCTGTTCCCCTCCCCCACACTAAACTACACCAACGTCTTCCCAGTGCACTGCTGTTCCCCTCCCCCACACTAAACTACACCAACGTCTTCCCAGTGGCCTGCTGTTCCCCTCCCCCACACTAAACTACACCAACTTCTTCCCAGTGGACTGCTGTTCCCCTCCCCCACACTAAGCCATTTTACTGTTCCCCTCCCCCACACTAAACTTCCCAGTGGACTGCTGTTCCCTCCCCCACACTAAGCCATTCTACTGTTCCCCTCCCCCACACTAAACTACACCAACTTCTTCCCAGTGGACTGCTGTTCCCCTCCCCCACACTAAACTACACCAACTTCTTCCCAGTGGACTGCTGTTCCCCTCCCCCACACTAAACCATTTTACTGTTCCCTCCCCCACACTAAACTTCCCAGTGGACTGCTGTTCCCCTCCCCCACACTAAGCCATTCTACTGTTCCCCTCCCCCACACTAAACTACACCAACTTCTTCCCAGTGGACTGCTGTTCCCCTCCCCCACACTAAACTACACCAACTTCTTCCCAGTGGACTGCTGTTCCCCTCCCCACACCAAGCCATTTTGCTGTTCCCCTCCCCACACTAACTTCCCAGTGGACTGCTGTTCCCCTCCCCCACACTTAGCCATTCTACTGTTCCCCTCCCCCACACTAAACTACACCAACTTCTTCCCAGTGGACTGCTGTTCCCCTCCCCCACACTAAACCATTCTACTGTTCCCCTCCCCCACACTAAACTACACCAACTTCTTCCCAGTGGACTGCGGTTCCCCTCCCCCACACTAAGCCATTCTACTGTTTCCCTCCCCCACTCTAAACTTCCCAGTGGCCAAATAAGAAACATCCTGGCCTACAGAAATATGAAACTGATTTCAGTGGAGGATTAACTGTCTATTTTCACCCAATTAACACTGGAAAACAATTTGGCCATTAAAACTGAATTTAAAAACGATGTTATACAGCACTGAACAATTCTTAATTAATATCATGTCAAATTAATATTAAAATGCTCATTATGTTGAGCATGAGGTCAGAGGTTAAAATTATAAATCATTAATAAATAAAAACGTTCCCAAGGCCGCACCTGCGTGCTAATAATGAGTTATAAAAAAGTGCATAAATGGTGTGAACTCTTCCCTTTAAGGTGAAAGTCTCGGCTGTATTATGATGAGCGCGCAGTAGGTAAAGTCTCCTGTTGAACTTGTCCAGACCTCTGCTCCACTCACTCAATTCTGCACACTCAGCAGCGCACGTGCGGAGAAGGGGCGGCCCTTCAATTAAGACTGCGCGATATAATATTTTGGGGAAAGGAGCTAAAAGTACGGAAGTCCTAAAAGGCCATTAATGATCCGTTTTTCGTTTTCATTTTCTCCTGATCTCGATATAACGAGTTGTCTTGTCGTGATCATGAATTAATTTTCTCGTGATCTCATCATAACTAAAGTTGTTTTCTCGTTATCACAAATTAATTTTCTTGTGGACGCGGTGGACGAGACCGGTTCGCGTGGACGAGACCGCATCGGCTCGCGTGGACGCGCCAGCTGCATAAATGATTGTTTATTTTATATGATGCTGCATAGAGCATTCTATTGTGCTGAAAACACAGAAAATGTATTAGTGATCACGAGGAATGTTCTAGATGCAGCATCATGGATAATACATGGGCGCGCGCCGCTGCCACAATGGTTATGGTTATTATCCATGATCCTGCCTCTAGAACAAGCCGCATACACAGCAAAAATTATCACGATCTCTTGTAGAAAAAATGTCCTGCATTTACATTTTAGTATAAGTATAATATGCTTATATAAGTATATAATAATATATAAGTAAAATACTAAGTGCCAAAAGTATAAACATTATGCACAATTCAGAAAAAATACTGGATTATAATTTTTTATGCATTAATGAAAACAATTATTTTACAATGGCAGATTATAAAAGGTGCCACTCATTTTAATTGTAATTATTTAGTTTGACTGTCACTAATGTAATGTATATATTATGTAAATATCACATTTGGAAGGTAGAATCCTTAATATGAAAAAAAGTCTCCATGCTGGTGATGCTGTGGTTCTTTACATGGGCTTACAGATAAATTACATACATTTGCCTTTGTTCAGCTTTTGTGTGTAGCCACAGAGACTCGTAATATTCTACAGGCCATGTGAGTGACCAAAAGATGGAATAAGACACAGTTTTCATTGTACCAGGAAGCCTTGAGCATCTTTTCAACTGTGGAGGGCAGTTTTTTAGACTTTAATAGAACTCTAACTATGTCTGAAAGACACTTTTGGATGACTTTTTATACTAATAGATAGCTAGTTGAGAACTCCAATTCTTCTTCCTCTTCTTTCAGCTTCTCCCATTAGGGGTTGCCACAGTTGATCCTGTAATCCTTGATTGTTGATCATCCGTCTCCACACCCTCTGTCCTCTACATCTGCCTCTTTCAAACCAACTACCTGCATAGCATAACCTCCCAAATACAAAACACGTACGCAATTATTAGCGAATGAGACCCTTTGTATTGAAATATAAACTCAAATTGTAACAGGAAGGCAGTACAGAGCACTTTACAATGAAGATATACTAAACTATTCCCTTGTGCCAACAGTCTGTATGATGCAATTTGTATCAACTTCATCCTTAAAAAACACAGAATGAATTACAAGAACAGTCAAATGTTCTGTCTCACAACACTAGCTATGTTATTTTCTTTGCTGAAATAAACTTTTATCAACATTTTTACACTTAGGTATATGGTGTTTTATTTACTTTTGTGTGAAGTCTATAATAACACATTTTAGTATTATCGTAAATAATAACAAGCAAGTACACTGCAGGGACTTGAACCCCATCCAGGTGGTTGACCTGGAGTACCATTACCAGTGCATTTTTGCTTTTTGTTCTCAGATATATTATAGGGAAAGCAAAAAGTTGTATTAGCAACAGCATGTGTTAATAAGGGATGCACAGTACTCACAATAACTGTTCTGTTCTGTTACGCTACATAATCCAATATTTTGTTCTATAGCAGAACACATTGCAAGAATAATCTGAATGGTTACAGATGTGTTTACTATGCCAAGATCCTGCTGTTGCAATGCAAGAACAAGAAACCTTTTGTAGGAAACTATTTTAACTCCTAATGGTTTTATACCTGAAGCAGAATCTACATGATTATTTTGCTAATGTAAATGTAATTACATTTAAATAACAGTAGATAATTTAGATAAGTGTTTTCTTATGGTCCTTGTCTTCTGTCAAATACTTCAACAGAGAATCATAGACCATTTGAATTGAAAGTTTAAATGAGCAGAAAATTCCCTCGTGTGTGCTAAAGTACACTGGCACAATATCTGTGTGTACTGAGAAATTTGTCATACGTTTTATGTACACGTGGTCCATTAATGTTCCTTTTTCTGTTGTAGGTTCCTTAACATGTTGAATAAAACCCCTATCTGCTATAAAAGAGCACACAGAATTAGACTTTAATGCATCATTATTAAAGTCTCCCACAAGCACAATGTTATTTGAAATTGAAGGCAGCTGATCAATTAACCTGTACTGTCACCAATGATTCATCATGTGCCATAAAAGATGGTATTTCTTGAAGAGCTTCACAAATCTGATCATTACAGAAAATGGCCTTTTCACTAAAGTCTTTAATTGTTAACCCTGACAAACTCCTTACCCGCTCAAAGCTACATAAACCTGACCAGGTGCAAACACTTTACACTAACGACAGCAGTATCAACAGTTAAACCCTGAACTTTATGTACTGTGCATGCCCATGCTAGTTTTAAAGGAAACTGACGCTGAAAACCAGCTTTCGTACAAACGTTTTCCTCTTCTACATATACAGGTGTAGAATGGAGCAATTTTTCTGCCTCAAATCAACATTGTTTTTGTCTTTTCAATCCCACATGACTATCATCAAACTGAACGTATACAGTTTCAGGTAACTTCTCTTTAGATGAACGTACGATATGAGTAACTACACCACAAACACCATTAACTAATCCATCATCAACATCTATGTTTATAATTAACAGAACACGTGCATCTATGCCTAAAAGTAACTTTTCTGGCAAACATGTGTTATGAACCTTTACATGATGACCAGCTATTTATTCTATTTTGCCTGTTTTTTTTACTCGGTGCATAATCCTCTGCCTCCATCGTTTCAATTTCCGGGCCCATTTTTATCACCTGCTTCAAGTTGTGCATATGAACTTGATCATTTGTAGCATAAATGTGCAAAGATCCATTATCTTCCTCAACCTGGTCACAACTTGATATGATTAAATCATCTCTGTTTAGTGCAGTTGTTTTGCTTCTTTGCCTTAACCTGTTTAACATTTCAGCAAAATTACTGTTTTACTTTAAAATCCAACGTTGGCTCAAACTGAGCAACACGTTTCTCCAGTCGCTCTTTCTCTCTGATCAAATGATCTCTCTCCTGCTCTGCACTATTTTTTACTTTCTCACAGTGATTCTGAGTATCCTGGAGCTCAATGGTGGTCTGTTCCAAAGTGACCTCAAGCTGATCAACATGTTCCTCCACTTTCTTTTGCTCTCTCATCCAGCTCTCTCTCTCACATTCTACAGTTTTCTCCAGTTCCTCATGGATTTTCAGGGAAGACTGGAGCTTCTTGGTGGTCTGTTCCAACGTGACCTCAAGCTGAGCAACATGTTCCTCCAGTTGTTTTTGTTCTCTCGCTCAGCTCTCTCTCTCACATTCTACAGTCTGCTCCAGTTCCTCATGAATTTTCAGGGAAGACTGGAGCTCCATGGTGGTCTGATCCAAAATAAACTCACCTGAGCAACACGTTCCTCCAGTTGTTTTTGTTCTATTGCCCAGCTCTGGCTCCTCTCAGTTATATCCTGTTCCTGCTGCTTTTGCCCAGAAGCCATAAAACATTTAATTTTTATATATACATATAAAATACATATATATACATATATAAATACATGAATTTGGTCCTGAAGCAATCCAGAATAGTGACGGGTTAAAAGTCACATGTGTAATGAGTTTATATTTCAACTTTGAAGAAAATATTAAAAAGGAGATTCCTATAAACATTATTCTGAGACTGTGTGTAGTCCTTTTTCTCCCTCTGTCTGTTTGAGGAAAAGCAGCCTGATAACCAAATGTACCGAAGGGTTTTACAAACTATTGTCGTCATTATAAAAACCACTTCATTGCTTATTAATTATCAAATAATAAAAATAATCTTAGACATCATAGAAGTGATTTATTTGAGCACTAAAAATACCAAAAGAATAATAATTAAATGGAATAATTAAATAACACAATAAGCATAAGACTGGTATTTAAACATTAGAAAAACAGTAGAAGAATAAAGTAATGAAAATTAAAGTAGTGGTCAGTGCTGCTGATGCCAAACAGAGAAGCAGTTATACTTTGACTGAAATCACAGCGCCACTAAACAAGTCATGCAATATACAAGTGTTTCTGTCCACAAACCCTGCATTGTCTCCTGTCTGAAGCAGGTAACCTGGTGAGTGGTGGGTGTTCTCAGGAGGGGCTGGAGAAAATTCAGGAAGCACTAAAACAGTAAGTTCCTCACTGAGTTTTCTCTGAACTGCTTCTGTGTCCTTTGCGTCTGATTCTTTGCACAGGCGATTTCCCGATGTAGGATGAAGGTGTTTACGATGGTGTAGAAGAAGCTCTGGTACCACTTTCTTGTCTTGTGTGAGACTATATAATAGCTGTCTGATATCTACTCCAGTCATGCACCTGACAGGAAATCAAAGTGATTAGATTTTAGAATATAAAAGGCAGAAATATATTTGAGTTTCATTATATATGAAATATAATCAAGCTGAATTTACATGACTGAATCATTTGTATGAACCTGTTGTAGTCTAGAACACAGTCTGGAACAGGTACATCCAAGTTTCTCCACTGTTCATTTTAACCTTTCACCTTCCTCTACACAATGCTTCCTTCAGTGCCTCTGTGAATGGTGGAGCACATCTGGACCTTCCTTTTATCCTTCCTACTCTAATTAAATACTGCACACAACCGTGTTCCCTCATCACTGTATACTATGCAATGAGCACGTGACGCAATAACAAATGTTGACGTCCTTGTGACGTCACAGTGCGCCGCTCTGTGTGCTTAAAAGCTGGAACACCCAGCAGCAGCCCGCAGAATAAACACAACCTATAGAGCAGTAAATTTCTCTATTACGCAACCAACCGCGATCCATTACAGAAGTAACACACTAGTGTTACTCTACAAGTGTAAGTTACTCTACAAGTTCATGTTCACGAACCTGATCTTTAGTTTCACTCCTTTCATTAATGATCACGGGTTCATTGCTAGTCACGTGTTAGGCACGTGTTCACACAGAACTTCCGGGAAGCATGCTCTAGCTAGCATAGAAGGATCTAGAAGCAGAAGGATCCTCCAGTGAGTAAACGTGTCCCATCAGCATTCATAAAGGCCAACCCAGCAAAAACCCAACATCGCTCAGGAGCTGAGCTGCGTGCGCCACCCCCCCAAACCACGCCCCCTCCATAACACCTTGCCCCAAACCACGCCCCCTCCATAACACCTCGCCCCCTGCTCATGAAAATGTGTACACAAACCATCTTTATTTTTCTGATACAGTTACCTTTTGGATAATCTGCAAAAAAAAGGAGAAAATACGCTGTAGAAACACTGATCGTTCAGATATTGTTATGAGAGAATGAAAATACTTTATTAAAAGATTTGTAATTAAAGCTGTTTTTTATTTCTCCAGATTCAGTAAACTTTCTAGAAGTAAAGACTAGAAAAGACCTACAGAAATGGAGAACGCAAGCATAAACCAGTCGAAGCTTCAGGCCACGAAGACTCTGAAGATGCAGAATACCAAAACTCACAAGTACTTTTTTTTTTTTTTGTTCAAATTTGACCCCAAAGCTTAGTTGAAATCTCTATTCTGATTGTCTCGAAACTTTTATTTGAAAACATCATTTTGATAGTAACAATGTACACAGAGACCTGCATGATGGAAGAAGTAGCACAGTGGTTAAGATGTTGGAATTATGATCAAAGGTTCATGAGTTTAAATCTCATCTTCACTAAGCTGCCATCAAGGGCCCGCATTTAATATGTAAGATGTCATATAATCATATAATATATAATGTTTTATCTGAATGTTTATTTTCCACAGAAATGTCAGTGTTGAAAAACAGCTTCTGGCACTTCAAGGTGTGTAAAGTTTTGATATTTCTGCGTTCAGTGTGTAAGAAAGTACAAGTTCATTATTACTGCATGATTCAGTTGTATTTAATGAGCATATAATGTGATAATGTGATCTGAGCACCTTTTCATTTCATTTAGTAAATTATTTTACAGAAGTGAACACCAGACAAAATCTGGAAATCCGAGTCCTGAAGTACACAATCAGTAGCTTCGAGAAAAGCATCTGCTTAATCGAGGTACTTTCTTTTGATTACAAACGCAGACGTCATTGAACTGAAGTGAGAATTGTGACTAAATAAAACTAAATGTTATTTTTGTTTTTAAACCTCAACAGGAAAAACTCTTCAAACAGGGAAATGAGTTGAACAAAGGTAACACTGAAATCTCTCTGAGTTTCTGTAGATGTTGATGTAGAAGGTATTTGCTTTGACTGTAATAAATTGTTTGTCATTACAGAGAAAAAGTGCTCCTCCACGCAGACTGAGAACGAGCAGGAAGCTGACAAAGGTATTTAGATGTGACATGTTATAAACTATTTTCTAGAGGAGATACAGATTTATACTACAGTGGAACCCGGTTATGTCGAGGGCCTAGGGAACGCCAAAAAAGCGCAGAGATAACCGATGATGGAGATAAACAAAAACCAATATGGCGGCATTATATTAACGTGCTTGAAATTTCTTTATGTACATGATGTGCGTTAATAAATGGGAATGTACATTCACGTGTCCTTTTGGAGGTTTTTTACACAACAGCGTTGCACGATTTGTTTGATGAAGGCATGCTATAAAAATTTACATACATGTTTGTTAACTGTCAGGACACCACCTGCCACGCCCCCTTCGGCGGCTGTCAAACCTCCGCTTTCTCTGAAGCTCCCGGCTTCAATCGCGCACATTTAGTACTCATCACCAGCTCCTATTTAAACCCCTCACTTCCACACTCTCACCGTCCGTTATTGTTGGTATATGTTGGTTCACGGCGGTCGTTGTTCTTCTGCGGCTGCACAGTGCCGATCGAGATAACCAACGTTCAGTGGCAAATTTGCCCCCCTTGTGCTCGAGATATTAGGGTTCGGCGTCATAAAAAGAATCAACATAAGCGATTAAAAAATACTAAGAAAAAGCGAGAATTTGGTGGTTCCACTTCAAAAACATTGACTTAATAGGGTTGGCGAGTTCACCGAGGTCGAGATAAGTGGGTTCCACTGTACACATATGCTAAACCTATTTGTACATTTCCCTCAAATTATCAGATTAAAAGTTATATTCATTATGCAGAAATCAAACACGCAGCTTTGTTTTATTGTTTATTTTATTGTACATGTTTTATTTAATATTCATACAGACCCAAAGCCCACAGCAAAGAGACCTGGATCAGACATGTCACCACCCAGGAAAGCTCAAAAGCCTCGACTTGATGCTGCTTCACCTGATCCTACAAACACAACACACACAACACAATCTCTTCTCTACAGTGCGTTAGAAACACTACAAAAGTCCTGTTCTGATGTTTTACCTACAGACAGGATTCATGCACTTCTCACAGGAACAAGTGAACTTCCTGTTCTGAGAGATGAAGAGAAACTCATTTCTGAGTTTTGTGTAAACGAGGTCAGTTCTTATCTTCTGTTTTATTTAGTGTGCATGTGATTTAAACACTTTATTCTTTAGCTGTGGATTTGAGATTAAAATGTTTTAAAGTCGATCCATAATTCACTGGTCCTGGCAAATTCTGACTCTGGGTTTTGGTTTATACAATATCTAGTAGTTTTCCTAAACCCGGTCTAGTTGCATATATCAAATAATGATTTTCTTCTGTCTTATTTAGTCCTTAGCAGAGACGTTTCTGTCTGAGATTTTGGAGAAGATCAAGGTGGAGAGAGGGTTTATGGGACATGATCTCCTGCAGTCTCTCTGTAGGGTTTATGTAGGCGTGTGTCAACAGAGAGGAGACTCTCACAAAGCACATGCTCTCGCCTACAGACTCCTTAAAGAAGGTGAGATTATACTGATATTTCATTACTTATCTACTGAAAATTATCTAAACACTTATACAGAGAAGTCAATTGTGTGATCTAACAAATCTTTATTGTGATCTAACAACAAACAAAAAAACGAATCTACATTCTTCTTTGCAAGAAAAAGTTCCCTCAGATTGTAAGGTACTCTCCTGTGTACAGCTCGAATTGAGGTCTGGGCTCTGGCTGGAACATTCCAGAACTTTGATTCTCCTTTCCTGAAGCCACGTCTTTGTTTAATTTGATGTGTGCTTTGGGCATTGTCATGTTGAAATTGAATTTCTTTAGCTTTCTTCCAGCGTTTTGACCAGCAGCCCCAAAGCATTATGTTAAACCCACTATGCTTCACTGTCAGTATGGTGTTTTCTCACATGGTTTTGGTTACTGACTGAATCACTGGCTTGCATATTTATATTATTTATGTTGTTATTATGTTATTTCCATCTTATATTTAAAAAAACCTGCAATTTCATACGAGTTTGTTGACTTTATCAATCCAATGTATTTCTTTTTATACAGTGTATTTACATCCTGTTGTTTTGTTGCTTTGCAGACTTTCTTGAAGCCCCCAAAGTGATTATGGTCATGATCACAGCATGGCCGAGTATTTTGTCCCATGAAAGTTCTTTATGCCGATCGATTCACGTAGTGAGCAACCGGAAAGCAAAGGGAAAGATATTTTACTTGCTCAGCAACTATCTGCGCTGGGATGAGGTAAGTTGTTGATCTTTAGTGTTCCTCTCAGTGTCAATGTTTATTACTATCAGGCCAGAACTGTCATCAAGCATCTTTTTTTAACTGGACTTTTCATGTATTTTACTGCCTTCTTAATCTACTTTTGACTATCCATGTATCAGTGTACTCTAGTGGGACAAATAATTTGTACATTTATGTTGAACTATGCTGTCAGTTAAACAGTGTTTTATTGCACTGGGTATTAAATAATAATGCATTTTTTGCCAGGAGCCTCCAGGAAACATCTACAATATGATCACCAGCACCCTGAAGTCTTTTCTGGAAGACAGCAGTCTGAGGTTCCTGGAGATCAGCTGGTATGGTTATGATCTCTGCCCTGCTACCTGGAACTACATCTTCAGCCTGGATCTTCTGTGTGCACAAATGGGCTGGACTTGGACCATTACCAATATTATACGGTACAGAATGCAAAACATCTTCAACATATTTCATTTTCAGCTTTTTAATACTTGAACTTTTGAATCCAAATTATCAGAAATGACCAATTTTTTTTCTATAACATCAGCGCTGAGAGGATTTCGGTCGCAAAGTTGATATTTAGGCGCCATTTTAATATCTTATCTCTAACACAATAAGAACTGGGTAATTGTTGATATGGTGATGTTTCTGTGAGGAAATTTCTATTTTGCATTTATAAATGAAGTTTCCAGGATCAGTGTTCAGACAGTCAGAGAGAATTCTGTAACTTTAGCTGTAAGTATTTCACCATGAGAGGGTCTTTTTTTAGGAAGTGGTAGCTCAGTGGTGAAGGCTCTGGATTACTGATCGGAAGGCCGGGGGTTCAAGCCCCAGGATCACCAAGTTCCACTTTTAGGCCCTTGAGCAAGACCCGTAACTCTCTGTTCTCCAGGGTGCTGTAGTCATGGCTGACCCAGTGCTCTGCCCCGGCTTTCTCAGTGGTGTAAAGTACATTATAAAGCATCATTACCTTTAGGACCTAGTTCTTATTCCTGACTTTTTCCATTGAGGGTCAAAGTTCTAGTGGTTGTTTAAACATTGCAAGTTCCCATTCTTGTATAAACTCATAATTGATTGTAAAACCACAATGGCTGCTCCATAATCACCACAAAGACCCTCAACATATCCATTTCTCCTCTTTTTTATTTACTAGGAAGACCTTTGGCTGATCCTGAACAATTGGCTGAGGCAAGCAAGAACAGAGCAAACACCGTTCCGAGACGTCTGTGTAGCAGCAGTTTTCAGGCTACTTGGTAAGTTTACTGTAAATCCTGTTTCAGAACAACATCTCACATTATTTCTGGATTCTTCAGCTTTTCACTTGTGGTCTTTGTCCTTCTCAAACAAGGGCGACTTGGTCAACTAGGACTTAAGGAGAACCTGCCAATGTCATTTCAAGTTCTGGCAAAAAGCATCAGTTTGTAACACAACAACTCTCAAAAGGTATTTCTAAAGCATTAATTAAAGATGTATTTATAGATCTTTTTCTTTATTCTCAGATGTTTAGTTTTGTGCTTCAGCAAGTCCTAATTTTGTATTGGATGTTGTGTGCAGGTATGCCATGGGAAGTGCAGCTCTCAGTCATCTATGCCATTCATGATCTGGCACCCAGCAACCCTGAAGCAGCTCTGAAGACTTTGGAATCATGGAGGAAAAGCAGCACACAGCGCGTTCCCCCAGCCGTCATCAAATGCATTACGCAAATCAGCTTCCTTTGTCGTCAGACCGAGTCACAAAGATCATAATCGTGATTTATCTCTAAATCTTTGTACATTCTGAAGACCCCCACAACAGCACAGAGATCCTGGATTCTGTACGAGTCTTTGACATCGACAGCTTCGAGGATCTGTTTAAGCAACTTGAAGAGATGGAAAATGATTCAGGAATAGAGGAAGATGGTGAAATACGAACATTTCATGTACTTTAGTGTGCATGTTGTTTATACATCTTAAATTTATAATAAATTCTAATTTAAAGTTATATTTAAAGAAATAAAGATTTTGAATTTCAATCATGTCTAATGTCTCTTCATTACAGAGAGCATTCAATCACTGCCTCTCAATCACCGCCTGCCTCTTTTTTTCCTTCAAAGTTTTACATTGTTCTGATATCAGATGCCCCAAGAAGTTTACCTGTTGTACAAACTGCAGTTTAGACACAGAAGCTTTGTGTATGTGAGGATCCTCTATAATTATTTGGAGGAAGAGTCTGGTGTCATTATGCCATGGCTTGGGAAGTCGGGATGTTGTTAATAAATGTGAACTGATTTAATGTCATACAGTGTGTCTGTGTTCTACATTACAGTGGGGTCTGAGGTTCGGTTCCCAGCGTGTTGTTTCCTTACATTCTTTTATCCAGGCCCAAAATCTTTCCACTGATCTCTCACACATTTAGAAAGTGATCTATGCAGAGCTGAACATCTCACCATGAATGGTGAACAACCTCATGACGTGACGTGCACTGTGACGCACCTGGCAGGAAGTGGAATGCAGCTCTTTCCAGCTCGTGCTAACTAAGCTTTGTTTACAAGAAATAAAAAAGAAAAGAAAAGTGGACAGTAAAATTTTTTTTTTATTTAAGATTGCATGAAGCACAGATGAGGAAAATATTCTTTTATTCTTTAATATTCTGATTTAAAGTTTATTCTGAAAGTTTTAATGTGTAATAATGTCTGGGTTTTCAGAGATCCGAGATTTTGTAACATCTCATTTTTTGAGTCACATGATACGTTTTAACAATATTTGACTATATAGTTGTGTATAATTTGGGGATTTGTGTTATTTGTAATTCGAAATTTGGTAATGTTTGTTTATAACTTGGTTTATTTAAAAAATCAACATTTGATATAAAATTCCCTTTAAAAGTGTAGTACAGTGTAATTCATCGTGATACCGCTAGAGGGAGCTAAAGTTTAGTAGAACATTACTGCCATCTAGTGGACATCGAACACTTTTTAAAATGAAGTGGAAGATTAAACAGTACTGTATGATAAAGAAGTGTTTAAATAAAGACATTTATGTGCAGGAAGACCAGATGTAATTATTCTTACTGTTTGTGTTTCATTTATAATGTGACCCAGACAGCACCTATATTTTATACTTTCACTGGAAACAATTTAAAATAAGGTTATTTAGATACAAGCCGTGTAACAGACACTGTCTTTCATTAAAGCCTGTGTAAAGCTCATTTATGGCTTATAGACAGGTGCGGCTTATTTATGTTCAAAATAAACATCTTTGTCAAATTCAGTTGGGTGCGGCTTATTATTTATTTTATATATATATATATATATTATATATATATATATATATATATATATATATATATATATATATATATATATATATATATTTGGGTGCACTTAAGAGTCCGGAAATTTCGGTAGGTTTTTACTAAACTTTTTTCTACTTAAAACCAAAGAAATCATTGACAATTTTCTTTCACGTGAACAAGCTTTTTCTTGAAGAATTAACTTCAATTAAAGTCCACAGCAGTGTTTCTCTGCCCAGGTCCAGCGCACCTAAAACGCGGCCCGCCCAGGTATCGTTCACTCCAGCACTGGTGCCACCATCACCGACCTTCAAGATCTCGACGAGAACCCCTTCGCCCCCTCTCCGCGAGACGGAACGCCATACCGTGATTCTTGGAGATTCCATCGTCCGGCATGTCCGTGCTACCCGAGCCAAAGGTAAGGTGCACACTCGCTGTTTTCCTGGTGCTCGTGTTCTCTATGTCGCTGCGCAGGAACCCGCGATCCTGTCATTCTGATTAAAATTAGTCGATTTAAAGATTTAGCGGTGGACTTATTATTACAGTGCTCCAGTACATGTGGTGCCTCCTCAGCAGTACTCAGTCCCTCCCACAGGATTCAATACATGCTACACTCTACTCCCTGGACCTACTACCCCAACAAATGGTTGAAAAATAGTTCATCATGCCTTTCCAGTCATCCTTACAAAAAGCCTGGTTTTCTTGTAGTATGTTATTATGCTCACAGCTTACATGTTGGTCTTTAATTGAAACTGATACTGTTCTTATTAGTGTCGGCTGCAGGGATGTTCTACTATAATGATCAGGCGTGCGTGTGCTTACTCTTTGTTTTAGTACTGGTTCATTAGCCTATTTATCTCTGATCATGTGCTATTTGTTTCCCATTAAGATCGTTGTCCGAGATCCTAACCAGGACAACAAGGACATCACGGAGAAGATCATATCAGAAGCTGGCAGGAGTCGGAAGCCCACTCTGCCAGTGGGAAATGTATTTTCCGTCCCTATGCCTCTGCAGGTAACAGTCACACACACATTCATAGAGGAAGCAGATTCTTCTGGCTAATAGCTCACCAGCCTTCCTCCTTATATTTCCCTGTATTACCATTTCCCTTTTCCACTATTTTTACTCATGTGAGCCCGGTCCTGCACAAGCCGTCACACCAAAGCCAGGTGCAACACTGGAGTATTTCTTTAAATAACTATAAATAAATGTATAAATGCTGTCGTTTACTTCGGAAAAAGCCTGGTTAAAAGCCTGTTATTTTGCTCACAGCATACATGTTGGTCTTTAATTGAAACTGATACTGTTCTTATTAGTGTCGGCTGCAGGGATGTTCTACTATAATGATCAGGCGTGCGTGTTCTTACTCTTTGTTTTAGTACTGGTTCATTAGCCTATTTATCTCTGATCATGTGCTATTTGTTTCCCATTAAGATCGTTGTCCTAGATCCTAACCAGGACAACAAGGACATCACGGAGAAGATCATATCAGAAGCTGGCAGGAGTCGGAAGCCCACTCTGCCAGTGGGAAATGTTTTCCGTCCTATGCCTCTGCAGGTAACAGTCACACACACATTCATAGAGGAAGCAGATTCTTCTGGCTAATAGCTCACCAGCCTTCCTCCTTATATTTCCCTGTATTACCATTTCCCTTTTCCACTATTTTTTACTCATGTGAGCCGGTCCTGCACAAGCCGTCACACCAAAGCCAGGTGCAACACTGGAGTATTTCTTTAAATAACTATAAATAAATGTATAAATGCTGTCGTTTACTTCGGTGAATGTGTGAAACCTACATTTACACTACAAATTCACAGTAATCCTGGTGTTTTATTATCAATTGGGTGTGTTTGTGTGTGAGGATAAGCCGGAGCTCGCTTTCCAGGAGTCTGACTTTGACCTTGAGCCAGTCTCAACCACAGTCGAGAATTTCAGTGTGTCTCCTGTGATTGTGGAGCATCTGGCTTCAGCAGAAACACCAGCAGATGAGATCGAAGCGCAGGAAGCCGAGCCGCTGAACAACGAACCCGAGCCCAGCTCTGAGGAGGAAAGCAACGATGGGGTCCTTTCACCTGTGGAAGAGCCAACAACAACACCATGCACAGTGAGACCTACTTCTTCTGACTCGCACACTTCATCATGTTTTTCACTACTTTTCATGTCTGCTTTTGCTCGTTCCTTCCTCAGAGCCAGAGATGGAGAATAAGAGGATATAATATAGTAGAGACTTTCTTTTGAGCATCCAGTTCATGCTTGATTGTATGCAGAAGCCAGAGAGGCTTCCATCAATACCTGATGTGGTGCTACACAAGGTAAGCCCCCTGACATGTGGGCTTTATTTTAACTTTAAAACCAAATAAGGAATATTGTTTCACAGATCAGTAATATATAAATTATATCAGTAATATCTCAAATATTTTGCCTTCTTTTTTTTTTTTCATAACGTTAGCCCTTTTAGCAACCGAATGCAATTTGGAGGCGCCTCCACCCTGCAAGTTCCTCTTGAATGTGCCTATGAATGACGAGGTAGAGTTGAAGGCTGGGGTCCTTCCACAGAGGACCCTGAAACCCAGAAAACTGAGGTTAGCACATGACTCTTCAGTTCCACAGTGTCGTTGCAGAAAGATTTACATTTCACACTTGCTGTCTGTGCAATAAATTGGTTTGTTAAATGCAGATATAATTTTAAAATGCAGTCGTGCTGATGTTAAGGGTGTCGTCAACCTGATTTTTGAGAAAGATATTGATGAGCCCAACTTCTCTGTGGGGTACGGGATCATGTGTAAATCTCTGGCTGCGGTAAGTAAAACATCACATCTACTTCTTTATGTTTTAGTGCATTTAAGCCTATTTGTGATTCTAACTGTGGAATTTTCTTCTTATTTCTCTTTTTAGTTAAATGTGCCCATGGCCAAAAACCAAAACCAATTATCCAAAGTGGATAATCTGTTATCAGGCTTGAACCCTTCCTTCTGTAAAATTTCTATAATATCTTCATGTGTAATATTTGTATTTTTTATTTGCACAGATTTTTAGTTTTTATGATGATTGACTTTTCCAGGCCAGTAATCGTGAGAGGCTTCAGGATGAGCTGGAGAAGGCGAAAAACAAAGCTCGCAGAAAAACCAAGGGTAACGTCAAGTTCATCAGGGAGCTGTTTAAGTTGCGGATGTTGACCGAGTCTATCATTATTAACTGCGTGGTAAAACTGAAACAAACTGACGAGGAAAGTCTCGAGTGCCTCTCTATTCTCCTCACGACCGCCGGCTAAGAGATGGACTTTAAGAAGGCCAAGGTAAACAACCAAAGACGCCATTGTAGAGCATTTTCATTGTTCGGAATTGTTCTAATTACCATCCTGCAAAGTTGTACACTATGATACCTTTAGACCAATGAAATTGCAGAATGGGTTCAGGTGAACCAATAAAACTCTTTATATTAAATCAGATGCGCTCCCACTGAATCGGGCCGCACCACATCATAAATATGGATGATGTTCCTCTGATGTTTGACCTGCCGCTCACGAGAGCGCCGCATCCTAACCAATAGACCACCAGGAAAACCTTAAATTAGTTAATAATAATAATAATAATAATTAATAATAGTAGTAGTAGTAAATCATTTATATGTGTAGATTTACACTGCTGTGTGAATAAGAGTTGAAGTAAAATGGTCTGATAAATGTATCTAACACACTACTCTGTTTGGATTTGGCAAGAAAAACATCAGGAAAGAAGGAATCTGATAAATACAGATTTCTATGTAAAATAAGATTCTGATCAGTTCTGATTTGAGTTTAGACCTACTTTAAGACAAAATGAGAAGAGTTTCCTGGTTAAATAACTGCAGCAGACACACAAAGGCAGTGACCCGGTGAGTGGAGGAAATGAGCTGCTGTTAAATGAGACACAGGAAAGAACAAAGTGCAATCGCCAGTTTTAAATATCTGTTGATGTGAAATACGAAGATCATTTATTAAAGTCGCACAGTTTAAACACCATGTTTCTCATTTCACATCCACACCATACAAACGTATAAATTTTTTGCAAGAATGCGAATGAGACTTGCAGTTGATTTGACCAGTTTGGTTATAATTCCATCTCGTTTTAAAATTTAAAATGCGTTCATGATGAATCACATCATTGATCAACACATGATCGCTAAGACAAGACAGTTGCTAGGTTCTTGGTGACGCAATGGTTCTGCATGCAGTCTTACTCTTATTCTGACAAAAGCAATTTGTTTGAGTTGTTGCATAAATAACAGCTTTAGAGATGTTGTAACACAGTAACTTCACTGGAAACCTTGATGTAAAATGTGCGTACACATGACAGCTCTTTGTGTATTTTTGCACAGAATAGACTGTCCTCAAATAGGTAAAAGGTGCACAGTGGGTGAAGCAGTAACAGTTAATGTGACAATGTGATTTGTATAAGACCTAATTAGACCCCATCTTTAATTATTGATCACTATAAGTTTCACAATATTCACCTAAACACACTTCAGTAACTAAACCTTTAACTGGAATGTTCTAATCAGTAGATTTTTAAAGTCTAATATCTCCTTCCTCCATGATGAAGAAATAAACTTGAGTTTTTTTTTCTCACTTTAAACCACTCTTTGGTGTGAGATGGAAAACAAATCACATGTCTCAAACCAAACACCAGCATGAGCCATTAAGGGTTTTACCACATCAAAGAACTCATAGACTGCAGCTGCACTTTGTCTAAACATTTTGCATGAATAAGTCTGGACTTGTTTTGTTAGAGCAGTGACCACGCATAGGAAGCGGAAGTGACTCATTCATGTTTTAATGAGATTCACAACACAAACACGAGTCAGGGAGTTATGAACCGCAATCCAGGAGATCACAAGCATGACTGTGTAGATCCAACGGCGAGTCAGGTGGAAAGTGGAACTTATAAAGAGGAACTGGTAATGAGTGACAGGTGTCGGTGATTAACACTGGGCACGGTGAGAGGGACAGCGCGAGAGCCTCCGAAGGGGCATGGCAGGTGAATCCCTGACAGTTTTCTACAGAATCGTCATTAAATGATTTATATCTCCTAAAGATGTGAGATTATACTTTAAATAATACCAATTCTTTCTCTGTTATGTGTTTTACACTGGATACAGGCCTCACACAGTGAGCAAAGTCTTGAGAACAGTTTGTATAATAGTGATATCAACATTCTATATATTATTTTTAAAGATATTTTAACAATGAACATCAATTATTTTGAAATTTAGTCTAAAATTCTATCATGAAAACATTTGGACTGTGATATGACCCAGTACAATCAGTGTGAGTTGTTGGCTAAAACACTCAGTCTCGGAAAACACAATGCTTTTTTAATTTAATTGAAACAACTGCATGTAAACGAGAGAGAGAGAGAGAGAGAGAGAGAGAGAGAGAGAGAAGAGAGCACCGCTGCAGCCTCTCACACTTCTACAGAACCTAAAATCTGAAATCCACTCTAATGCTTTAGGCTTGTTTGTGGGTGGGGTTAATAATTACTGGTTTGCTTTTACACATAAAAAAAAAAATCCTGTTAATATTTTGCATTTTTAATCACTGTTTTAGTTAAAGGGAAATGGCTGATGAAAGATTGCTGTTGATTTTTTTTTTACTGGATAGTGACCCTTTAGTAACCTTTTGAACTTGGTCTTTAGTGTTTACTTCCAGATTTCAACTTTTTTGTAAATTTTTATTTATGTTATAAAATTGATAAAAAATAGCTGGTGGTCCGATTTGACAGATATGAAAGACCCCTGAACCAAAAGATTGTGCTCCTCTTGAGAACATACGTACCTCTGAGCCTATGGAACTCATCTGTATTGATTTCTGGACAGCAGAGCGGGGTGACAAGAGTGTGGATGTTCTGGTAGCGACAGACCATTTCACTAAATTAGCTTACGCTTTCCCTGCAAGAACCAGTCTGCAAAACAGGTTGCTCATCACCTGTGGAAGAGTCTCTTCTGTGTTTACGGATTCCCTCGGAAGAGTTCCGCGTCTTTCATCAATGTTATGTTCCAACATGTTCTCAGCGATGATACTGTGTGAAATACTCAGATTTTGTATCCAGACTCAAATGTAAAGCTGCAATAATTGCAAAAAAGCACTGTTCAACTGAGCAAGCTCGTCATGCCAAAATCTACAATCGGAAAGTGAAAGGATCACCTTTGACCATTGGTGGCCGAGTCCTTCTGGCGAACCATGGTGAGCGTGGCAAACGAAAAATTGCAGACAAGTGGGAGTCCAGCCTTTACGAAGTGATGTCCGTGAGATCACCCATTAATGTCTATCGCATAAGAGACACTGAAACAGGCAGAGAAAAGACTGTGCACAGGAATCTCCCTGTTAACTTTCTGTACAAAGATGAAGTCGACTTACCATCCAAGTCCCATTCAAGTGATTCGACTAAAGACTTGCCTGATCATCCCGAGAGTGATAAGAGAACAGCTCACTGGTTATGCAGTCTGATCAGCACAGCTGCCCTGATGATGACAGTGTCTCAGTTGTTTGTCTGAAATTTAGTGTTCTTTGGATGTGCACAATTCCAATTCAAAAGCAGACTCTGAAACCTGTAGTAGCATCCCACATTTGTTGGATGAAGGACTACCTTCTGACGATGAGTTAGATCAAAGTTCCTCTCAGCACTCCTTAACCCTGCTAGTTTTCCACTTCACATGTAGTCAATAAGCCTGTTCCGGATACAGTTGACCCTGTGATGTGCAATCAACCAGAACACATTTGTACAGACATAGTTAGTACTAGGGCTGGTAGAACCATTAAACCTCCACAAAGATTGATCTGTTAGCTGAATAGTCAGTTGTGCATTATTCATCACCTTCAGTGATTTCACTTTTTGATGTGCTGAAAAGCCTTTTTATGGGTAACTTATGTTTGCTTTTGTCATTTGGGTTGAGTTTGTTTTTTAAGAAGACATTTCTATCCTTGATTTGTGTATGTAAAAAGAGGTGTTTAGGGCATCTCTTTAAGTCTATGTTAAGTCTGGATTTTGGTACCGGTGCATACTTTCTTTGGAGGAATTTCATAATTGACATTTATGCTGAAATGTGTCAAGGACATTCACACCGTCATCTTTTTATACAAATTTTATACACTATACGATCACAACACAAAGATTTAATTGATTTAAAAAGATAAAAAAATAATTGTTTTAAATAAAAAGAGATAATGGGACTATGCTGTGGAATTTTTTTTTTTTTATTCTCCATGTGGGTTCCTTATTTTCTGTTCTCCATTGTGCAGCTCAGCAGAAAGGACTGCCAGGCAAGACCATCACACATGGCCAATAATAATATAATAATGATATTTATTTTATATAGCGCCTTCAAAAAATAGCATTCCAAAGTGTTTTCCAAGCATAAAAGAAAAAATATATAAAAATAATATTAATAATACTTACAAAACATAAGAAAAATAATGATTGAAAAATAAATTAAGTAAATAAACACACAGAATACATCACAAAAATCACATTAAAGCTATTATCAGGGAGCCACCAGCCTGCCCCCCTCCTACACTTAGCACACTCACAGCCTCGCCTCCTACTAATTACCTTCACCTGTCTCCAATCCTCTCTCCCCTTTATAAGGAGCCCAGTTCCACTCGATTACCATACGATCTACAGTTCACACTGCAGATCAACCCTGGACTACCCTAACTGCGGATTCTACCAGCATTGCGGATTCTACCGACTCCCCGGTTAGTGCCTTCCTCAGGCCCTCTGCCTTGTGTATTCGAACCAATTAAGTAACTTTATTCAGCTATACTAAAAAGTGAGTTTTAAGAGAGATTTAAAAACAGTGAAATACTCTGCCTGTTTAATCTCAGTGGGGAAAGAATTCCAAAGGTTTTGTGCATGTGAGGAAAAAGCCAGATCGCTCATAGAACGTAAACATGTAGGAGGAACAACCAGAAGACCGGATCGGAGTACCAGAGATCTCGATTCAGAGAGCCGATTTAGGGAGCCGATTCCGGGAGCAGATTTGGAGAACCGTAGTGCACAGAGGGTGAGGATGCTGAGCCGGAAGTCGGAGCGTGTAGAGCGCGAGCAGAGCAGAGCAGAGCGGGGAGTGGGAGCTTTGGCGGTCTTCCATTCATCCTCCCCCTGACATGCACCAGATGGTATGCATTGCATAGATCCAGCTTAGTGAAGATTGTGGCACTATGCAGGAGTTTGAACGCTGAGGCCATAAGCGGCAAGGGTAATGGTTCCGGACAGTGATCGCATTAAGACCCGGGTAGTCGATACATGGTCGCAGGGATTTATCCTTCTTTTCTACAAAGAAGTAGAGCAAAACCGGGAACTGGAGCAAGTTCAGCGCGAGCAGAGCAGAGCAGACGCCCCAACAGGTTGCTCCGGGTGGTCCCGATGAAAGCCAGCAATCAGGCCAGGGTCCAGGATAAAGTGGGAGGGCCTTATGCCGTTCTTGAGCAGGGCTGCTCGGTGGTTCTCCAGCCACGATGGCAGTGTCGGAAGAAAAGGGCGGTGAAAGGAACAGCAGACCAGGGTTCCTGGTCGGAGAAAGTTGGTGGGCGAGGTGTTAAACTTACAGGTTCTCAGGTTTTACGTAGAGCCGTTCTTGAGGAGTCTCTTTAAGACCTGATGCACCTGTTATGTTCGTCTACGGAATGGGAGAATAATAGGATATCATCTAGGTAGACAAACACGAATGCGTTGAGCATGTCATGGGGACCTCTTTGACTAGTTCCTGAAAGACGGTTGGGGCATTGGTTAGGCCAAACGGCATGACGGGGTACTCATAATGACCGGCTGGGGTGTTGAAGGCGGTCTTCCATTCATCCTCCCCCCTGACATGCACCAGATGGTATGCATTGCATAGATCCAGCTTAGTGAAGATTGTGGCACTATGCAGGAGTTTGAACGCTGAGGCCATAAGCGGCAAGGGGTAATGGTTCCGGACAGTGATCGCATTAAGACCCGATACATGGTCGCAGGGATTTATCCTTCTTTTCTACAAAGAAGAAACCTGCCCCAGCTGGGAAGGAGGATGGTCGGATGATACTGCTGCCTGGATATTCTGGTCCATGGCAGCTCTCTCTGGGGCGGATAACTGATACAAGCGGCCCCTTGGGGGACTGGTTCCTGGAAGCAGGTCAATGGCACAGTCAAAGTGTCGGTGGGAGGCAGGGAGGTAGCCAAGGCCTTACTGAACATGTGCGTGAGGTCATGATAGATTTCAGGAGTGGATGCTAAATCTGAGTGCTCAGCAGTGACAACAGTGGTTTGGGTGGGGAGAGGGCGAGGCAGTGGCCGAAGCAATGCACACCCTAGTCCAGAATATGCCCTGTCATGCAATCAACATGTGGGTTGTGTTTCTGAAGCCAAGGGAACCCGAGCATGATAGGGGCTTGGGGAGAGGAGATGACCAGGAAGGAAAGCCACTCCTGATGTTGTTTCCCCACTGCCATGAGTAGAGGCTTAGTGCGGTGCGTGGCCCGCCCTAAAAGGCTGCTGTCCAGGGCTCTGATCAGCAGATTCAGGTAGGGATTCCAAGGGGACTAGTAGTTGCTGGACAAGCTTGAGGTCGATGAATTCGGCATCAGGCCCAGATTCGATGAAGGCAGCCAATTCCGTGCCTGAAGGTGGACAAAGATAGTGGGTTTGGAGGGAGCAGGAAAGGAGTGGCTCGTGGGTGCTCCCCCCTTTACCGACTAGCCTTGCCTTTTACTGGGCAGGATGTGGCCATGTGCCCTTTACCTCTGCAGTAGAGGCATAGAACCATCGACCGACGTTTCTCCGTCTCGGCGGGGGTCAGGTGATGACGTCCTATTTCCATGGCCTGTGGCAGAGAGAAAGAACGGGTGGCAGAACCCAAAGCATTAGTTGGGGAACTGCTTGTAGTTGAAGGACTGTGAGTATCTAGGGCCTGAGTGGGGTAACCACACTCCCAGAGGGGTTCCTTATGCGCCGATCGATGCGTGTAGCCAAGGAGATCAGAGAATCCAGATCCTGGGGTGGATCACGAGCGGAGAGTTCGTCCTTAACAGCAGAGGAAAGTATCGTAAAGTGCTATGCGATCCCATCCGCTGTCAATGGCCTGGGTCTGGATGTCAGCCGCGAACTCTGCAACAGAGCAATGCCCCTGTGTGGCCAAGATCAGGGAGCGGGCAGCATCTTGGCGTGGCGTAGATGAGCCGAAAACCTTACGGAATTCAGCAAAAAAGGCGGTGAATGATCTCCAGTTGGCCAATTGACTTTCCCACTCCGCGGTGGCCCACCTTAGGGCTCCGCCTGACAGGAGGGAAATGACATAGGCCACCTTGAAGTGCTCCACAATCAGTGCTGAAAATCAGATCACACTGCATAATAAACAAGCAGCAGTAGCCTGGGTCCCCCGAAAATTGGGCTGGTGGTGCAAGCTGAGGTTCACGCATAGCCGGGGGGGGGCGTTAGGTGGAACAGGGGCCTGCCAAGCCGGGGCAGCAGGCGATGATGGTAGCGAAGCAACTGTGGGGAGTCTTTTACCAAAACCTGTGCACAAAAATCCCATGATTTCCTGCACACCTGTGGAGCCGATTCAGGGAGCCGATTCGGAGAGCCAAAATGCATGGAGGGCGAGGATGCCACGCCGGATGTCAGAGCGTGTTGAGCGTAAGCAGGGCAGAGCCAGGCACCGGAGCGCATTGAGCGCGAGCAGGGCAGAGCCATGCCGGGAACCGGAGCGCGTTGAGCGCGAGCAGACCCAAAAGTCGGAGCAGAGCTAAAGAGAGAGTCAGGAAAACATGCCTGGCCGGGAAGCCGGAGGACAGAATGGTACGAACAGAAACAGGTCAGTAACAGAAAGACAATCAAAACAGAGTTACGCATGAGAGTGATCAGGGCAAGCCTAAATCTGGCATCGACTGGAGGATTCTGGCATCCCTATAAGTGTTAGAAAATTAGACAACATTTCCGTGCAGCAGGTTGGTCTGTTTAACTGGATACTGGACTACCTAACAGACCGAGCACAGTATGTGAGTACTTCTTGATTGTGAGTCTGACATAGTTTTCTGCAACACTGGAGCCCCGCAGGGAAAGGTTCTAGTCCCGTTCCTCTTTACCGTCTACACTGCAGACTTCATGTTTAGCTCAGCAACCTGTCACCTGCAGAAGTTCTCTGATGGCTCTGCCATTGTCGGTCTGATCTTGGATGATGATGACAGGGAGTACAGAGGACTGATACAGATCTTTGTGGACTGGTGCCAACAGAGCTGCCTCCACAAAAACGCGGTGAAAACCAAAGAACTGCTTGTGGATTTCCGTAGGCACAAACAAACTTCATCATCACCAGTGAGCATTCAGGAAAAGGACATTGTGAACGTGGACTCTGACAAATACCTGGGTGTTTATCTGAACAGCAGACTGGACTGGACAGATAATAATGAGGCAATTAATAAGAAAGGACAGAACAGACTTTTTCTGTTGAGGAGACAAAGATCTTTTGGAGTGTAGGAAGAGCTACTGAAGACCTTTTTTGACTCTGTGGTGGCCTCAGCCAT
This sequence comes from Silurus lanzhouensis, assembly GCA_039877035.1. NCBI lineage: Eukaryota > Metazoa > Chordata > Actinopteri > Siluriformes > Siluridae > Silurus > Silurus lanzhouensis. The sequence goes on from JBCEWE010000004.1 coordinate 102,441, forward strand.
ATTCTATGGGGTGGTCTGCTGGTGCAGCAGCATCTTTACTGCAGACAAGAAGTGACTGGACAAGCTGATTAGGAAGTCCAGCTCAGTCCTGGGGATTCCTCTGGACACTGTACAGGAGGTGGGAGAAGGAGGATGGTAGCTAAACTATCATCATTGCTGCAGAACATCTCTCACCCCCTGTATGAAACAGTTTCATCTCTGAGCAGCTCTTCCAGTGACACACTGTTACATCCTGAGTGTCTGAAAGAGCACTGTTATCATCTGCACTGTTATCATCTGTACAGGCAACAGTCTGTTACACCAAAAAATGAAATTCCTACCCTGTATGAGGTGATGTTGGAAAACAAAAAAAGATTGCAGAGGTTGCAGAAGATGGAATATAAGGATGGTGCTTTAACTGTGTTTTTGTGCTTCCCGTGAAACTGCCTGGATTTATTTCTGCTGAAAAATTTGTTTCTTGCTTGACACCAAAACTCTGAATTCTGAACTTAGATTCTTTTTTTTGCCTGGAATTTTATAACCTTGTTATTGAATTTGTTACCTTTTATATTAATATATCTGGACTTGTGCTTATAAGCATTTATATTGAGATACAGAATCCTGAGTGCTGCTGCAGAATTCTCACGTGGAGGGATGGAACACCAGGAGAAATCCAGTGAAGAATTCCCCTGGCAGAATAAAGGGTCTGCATTTCATAACTAAAAGTTCTAAATCACTTAAACAGAGTTTACAGACATGCTTTACGTTTGAGCACATGGAAACACACATTACTCCTGCTTGATGTTTACTAGATTTTACTATATAATCTGCATGGTGAACAGATGCCTTTAGCTAAAACACTGAGTCTGGTTTATTGTCCAATAGGCAGGTTTCTGAGGAAAAATGAGCATGCAGCAGTCTCTGATTTCATATTATGTAACCCTGGGACTGAGTCCAGTTTGTTTTCAAGGGAACTGACATTAACTAGTAGTGAGGTATGTAGAGGAGGATGTTTATTTTTCAGCCTTTCCTCTCCCATGTAGCCCACCTCTCTTTCCTGGTGTGATTCCGGTGCAGGAGATGATCTCGATCAGAGAGACTGAAAGAGTTTCAATTTCCAACAATATTTTCCCTGTGATATTTAATCAGTGCAGATACTATTTGTGTCTTAAAGCTGTTCAGGAGAAGTAAAAATGAAAGTAAAAATAATGACGGCTGCAGGAGGAGAACACACAAACATCTGGCACGCTGGGCTCCATCTTTAGAGTTTAACAGGGAAACTGTGTAAAGAAAAGGATTTGACCAAAACTTACGTTTTTCATCACTTATATATGAATCCTGGTGTGGATCAGGACTTGTGATCTTGATTTCTGGTCCAGAAGTAGGACAGAGTTTCATCTCTTTATCTTTACAAATCAATTAGAAAAGCAGCAGATGAACAGAAATGATAGTAAATATGAATAAAGTGAAATCCTCAACATTTACTGCATATGTACACATAATACTGGTTAAAGTGTTGATCTGGAATTAGCAGCTTATCAGAGTCAAACTGTTTACCTTCAAATTGCAGACGTGCTCCAGATGTGAACTTTATTGTAGTTCCCTCCATTTCTCCACAGAAATATTCTCCTCCATCATCTTCTCTCAGGTTCTTAATGTTGAGATCAAACTGCTGGTCATTTACAGTCATATTGAAGCGATTATCATTAAATCCATCAGTAAATCTGTAACCTTTTGTCCCGTAATATTTAGCAAAAAACTGAGGCACTTTTCCAAAACTCTGTCTGTACCAGACTCCTTTACTTTTGTCTGTGATCAGACTGAGATCACACGCTATAGTTACATCTTCTCCACTCTTTACTGTTCTCACGTGAACCTCCTTGATGTCAGATGTTTTTACTGTAAAAAGTGTTTGATATTTAATGGTTAATGATGTCAGTAAATGAGGTAAATATGTAATATTATTATTTGAAATGAAAGATTTGAAAATGTTCTCACCAGCTGTGCAGAGACAAAGCAGAGAGTAAAGCGCCACAAAGAGTGAGATCATCGTTCCTGTTTAGACACAGTGATAGTGAGGAAATCAACTTGTGTGTTCAGTAGAAAAGCAGCTCTCACTCACACCTGATTGGATGATTTGATGCTGTAAACTGTTCTGATTGGTTGTAATGAGATGCGAAACTTACTGGAAATTCTTGTCTCTTTTGATGCTATGATGAGTCATCACTTTTGTACGTCGCTCTGGATAAGGGCGTCTGCTAAATGCCGCAAATGTAAATGTAAATGTAAATGAATGTACAGATGTGATCTACTGGAGCTCTATAAGTAATGAGTGCTGGAATGTCTCTGATAGAAAACGTGTAATGAAGAGCTTCTTGGTTGGGCAGATCCAACAACCCCAAAGAGGAACAGTGTCAGGAAGCGGCGGGAGAAGATGCACGCCCGGATTATTCTCTCAGTGAACATGGGTGCAGAACTAGCTTTTTCTGCCAGTAGTCACAGGTGAGTGAGGAGTCAATTGCAGGATGTGACAGGGTAAGAAGAAAACAGCCTTTAATAAAAATAGAAAACCAAACAAAAGGGCAAAGGCAAAAACAATGTACAAAAACAAGTCCAAAGTCAAAACCAGAACAGAGACAGTGCAAAAGAGTACCTATCTGACTGCTCCGCTCAGCCTTGTTCCTGTACTGTGGGCAGGGTGTAGCAGCCCTTGGCATCAATAAATGAACAGAGAGTCTTTATACGGGTGTAGATCATTTATTGTTACACGTCTCCACTTAACGAGTCGTACTCTTCAACATGAACCATCCACAGATCACCATTCACCACCGTGAAACTTAAATTAAAGAAGGAATAATACACATATGTTTAAACATGTATATGTAAACAAATGACATACACTCATTAAAAATCATAAAGTGATAAGCTATAAGCTATAAGCTATCATTGCCAGATTTCACAATAAAACAAAAAACATACCTCGCTCCGCTTTACCAAGGGTGCAAAACATTACAAACTCTGCTAAACTCTGGCAATCCAGTACCAGTGTTAAAAAATTAAGGATTACAAAAAAATTGAATCCATGCTACCGATTAGAACACATGCAGAGACAAAACCAACAGCCAACCAAAAAGACACATGCTGTGAACATGCACATCATAGAAAAATTCCTCTGATCAATCTCATCCCGAACAAAGTTTCCACCTATACAAACACACACACAAATTTTTGCAGCTGTTCATACCGTCGTCTGTAGTCTTCTGATGTTTGATTGTGTAGTTGAGCACAAACCAGATTGTTGTTGAAGTGCACAGAACAGACTCAATGATGGCCGAGTTTGAGCAGCTCCTGCAGCAGGTTGAACTTCCTTAGCTGGTAAAGGAAGTACATCCTCTGATGGGCTTTTTAACAATAGAGTCGATGTGATTGTCCCACTTCAGGCCCTGAAAGAATCTGAACATGAACATGAACATGAAAATTTTATTTATTTATTTTTTTAGATAAAAAATCCAACCAAAGAAAGGACGTCGTTAATGTGTTTTAATTTCGCCCTTTTTATATTTATATTTAATAAAAATGGACGAGTTCTGAATCATGAATAATTAAGCAAATTATAAAATAAATTAAATCGTTGTTTCTTTTCTATATTCTATTATATATTTTATAATTTTATAATAGCTATCCTATTTTTATATATGTAGAATATTATTAGATACTAGATACATTGCTAGATTTATTATTATTATTATTATTATTATTATTATTAAAAAGATGATTATATATAGATATATACTTACATACTTATATAAATATGAAAAAACTAAAATAATGTATCTAGTAATTTATCTAGAATCTAAGTACGGACGGTTTTTACTTGTCAGACCTGCGCTTCAATTCCCGACAAGTTGATTTATATAGATTCAAACACCACAGTAACTTTGACATTTATAAGTGTATTTTAAAATGTTCAAAAAATTATATTAATAAAAAAATTATATTTATTTTTGTTTATAAATATATAGAATATTTTAATCAAATAAAATTTGCTCCCGCACATCAATGCTACTGCAATGTCTCATATCACCACTAAATGGCAGAATTTTATTATTACAAATTCACCGATGTTCAGTTTTTTATTTCATTTCAAATTTCATTAAAATTACACTTAATGTGTACAAAAGTGTGTTATCATTGTAATCATCTATCTATCTATCTATCTATCTATCTATCTATCTATCTATCTATCTATCTATCTATCTATCTATCTATCTATCTGGTGGGACTTGTATGTAGTGACATCATCACATGGTCTGCCCTGTAGGTTTGTGGTCATGTGGTCAGTTACGGGCCTCAAAAATGTCCTGTAATGAAGTTGGTGGGGTTTTTTTGGTTTGTTTTTGTATTTTCTTGTGTATTTTTTATATATTCATTTATTTCAACCATAAACAGTGTGTTTCCTGACCATCCTGAGAGAGAGAGAGAGAGAGAGAGAGAGAGAGAGAGAGAGAGAGAGAGAGAGAGAGAGAAACATACAGTGAGAAAAATTAATTTTGATAATACACATGTACTCAACACACACACACACACACACACACACACACACACACACACACACAACTTTCTAGTGTAAGATTCCAGGGTCGATCACCAAAATGATTAATTTGGGGGCATTTGTGGGTTCATACTGCAAAAATACAAAAACATGAGAAGGTTTAAATACAGTTACTGAAATCTCACACAAACCATCCAAACTATTACAAAAGCTGCTTCAGATACAAATCTGACATCATATTAATATTCATCTTTAACACTTTAACACTTTTCCTATGTACACTAAAGTACTCTCAAATATTTTAGAGGGGCTTTTTACTGTGAGCATCCTGAGACACACCTGTGCACTAATCACGCTGTCTAATCAGCATCTTGATCTGCCACACCTGTGAGGTGGATGATTCTCTCAGCAAAGGAGAAGTGCTCACTAACACACATTTAGACACATTTGTGATCAATATTTGAGAGAAATCGGTCTTTAAGTCTTAGATCTTTGAGTTCAGCTCATAACAAATGGGGGCAAAAACAAAAGTGTTGCGTTTATAATTTTGTTCAGTATATTTTTAGTTTTTTTTTAGTTTTGAGGTTTGGAGGTTTTATTCATTGTTCATTATTTCATTCATTGTTGAATCATCAGTCACTTATTTTCTTGATTAATATTGCTGTGTGTCATAGTCCTCTGGGTCATTTTTTAGTTAAAAAAGGGTACTATTGAATAGTTAGCAGGCTGAAACTGTAAAAAAGTAATGTAGTACATTTATTGAATTAGAAACTGGACATTTTGACAGTGAGATTGTTGGAGTGATCTTCTTGGACAGTATTCACTCTGCAGCACAAATGTATGTTTTGTTATAATATAAAGTTGCAATTAGTGGTGAAAAGATTTCCTCCAAAGGGTTTGGACACATTTGAACACAAATGTTTTATGTTGCTCTGTGCATTGTTTATGTATGTCTCCAGTCCATGTTCATTTCTGTATTGTTTTTATTGATACATATGTGTCAATAAAAAAAAAAAAAACAACAAAAAAAATTAGCACAGTGGTATACTGATCATAAACGCACCTTAAAACAGACCACTCGAAAATTAGAACGTAAATGGCGTCAAACAAAATTAACAGTATTTCAAATAGCATGGAAGGACAGCCTCTTAAATTATAGAAAATCTCTTAGTGCTGCCAGATCAGCATATTTCTCCACCCTCATAGAAAATAACAAGCATAATCCTAGATTTTTATTCAGCACGGTAGCAAAATTAACAGGGAATAAAAGCACTGCACTATCATGCAAACCCTTATGAGGTAGTAATGATTTCATGAATTTTTTTAATAATAAAATTGAAAACATCAGGCAAGAAATCCAGACGGTTAATATAAATCCAAATTATTTTACAAATAACCCTGTAGACAGCAGTGTAATTATAACGGACAATCAACTACAAAGCTTCACTCCTATTCATGAGAATGACTTAATTTCATTAATCTCCTCATCAAAATCATCAACCTGCATTCTCGATCCCTTGCCTACAAGTTTCTTTAAACAGATAGCTCCAGAGATAATCAAACCTGTTTTAAAAATAATTAACTCTTCCATCAGCACTGGTTATGTACCTAAATCCTTCAAACTGGCAGTTATCCACCCCCTTAAAGAAACCTGACCTTGACCCATGTCAGTTGTCCAACTACAGACCAATATCAAATCTCCCCTTTATATCCAAAATTTTAGAAAAGGTTGTAGCACAGCAGTTCTGCTCACACCTACTTATGAATAACATTTTTGAAATGTATCAGTCAGGATTTCGGCCTCATCATAGCACAGAGATGGTGCTAGTTAAGGTGGTAAATGACCTGTTATTGGCCTCTGATCAGGGTTTTGTCTCTTTACTTGTTTTGCTCGACCTTAGTGCAGCTTTTGACACCATTGATCACACTATACTGCTTGCTAGACTTGAGAACGTTGTAGGAATAAAGGGAACAGCTCTCTCTTGGCTCAGGTCTTATTTGACTGATCGCTATCAGTTTGTGGATGTAAATGGTGAGTTCTCCACACTCTCTGAGGTAAAGTTTGGTGTTTCTCAAGGATCTGTCTTAGGCCCGCTGCTTTTCTCTTTATATATGCTGCCTCTTGGAGAAATTATTTATAAACATGGGATTCGCTTCCATTGCTATGCTGATGACACACAGCTGTATATTTCAGCAAAGCCAGATGAGCTAGATCAGCTTAACAATGTTGAGAAGTGTGTAAAGGACATTAGACAGTGGATGCTTGATAACTTTCTTCTGCTCAACTCAGATAAGATGGAAGTACTTTTACTAGGACCACATGCACCTAGAACGAAACTTTCCGATTACGTAGCATCTCTGGATGGTGTTTCTGTTTCAGCGTGAACGGCTTCCAAAGACCTTGGTGTGATTATTGACCCTAGTCTTTTATTTGAGTCTCACGTGAATAATATCACCAGGATCTCCTTCTTTCACCTTAGAAATATTGCTAAAATTAGAAATATGATGTCATTACAAGATGCAGAAAAACTAGTTCATGCTTTTGTTACTTCTAGATTAGACTACTGTAACGCTTTACTGTCTGGGTGTGTGAGTAAGTGCAGAAATAAGCTGCAGTTAGTTCAGAATGCAGCAGCAAGGGTTCTCACTAGATCTAGGAAATATGACCACATCACTCCTGTTTTAATCAATCTACACTAGCTCCCAATCAAATCTCGCATTGATTATAAAATACTACTACTGACGTATAATGCATGAGTGAACTTCTGTACCAGTATGATCCTCCACGCCTACTTAGATCAAAGGTGCAGGCTATCTGTTGGTTCCTCAAATAATGAAGACTACAGCAGGGGGCAGATCTTTCTCTTATAAACCCCACAGTTATGGAACAGCCTTCCAATCAGTGTTCGGGACTCGGACACAGTCTCAGTGTTCAAGTCGAGGTTAAACACGTATTTATTTAGTCAAGTCTTTGATCAGTAGATTTATTTTCAGGTAAAGGTGCAGATCTGGAGGGAGCATGGATATGGAGTGTTTGGTGAACTGGGATATTTGTATGCTGTCGTCCCCTCACATTCACACGTTCACTCAGGTTTGTTGACGGTGGTGTGGTGGGTTTTATATCAATAAATATAGATATATTTGTGTACTTTATTATATGTATAACATGTGCTCACATGCTGAATTTAAACCTGCCCAGAGCTTTGCAGATATTTTGCGCTCCACTGCTGCCATTTCCTGTTCTTAATGAATTATTGAAGAAGGTGTGTATTAAGTGATTGAGCTGTTGTTTGGCCTTTAGTTTTTCCTTCCATTTATTTCTCTCAGATTCCAAAGTTTCCTCCAGCAGAGCAACACGTTCCTCCAGTCGCTCTTTGTCTCTCATCAAATGATCTCTCTCATCCTTTGCAGTCTTCTTCTCTTCCTCACAGTGAATCAGGGAATCCTGGAGATCTCTGGTGGTTTGAAGCTGTGAGGTGATCATCTCCTCAATGTCTAATTTGGTCTTCTTTTTTTCTTTCCTGAATTTATATTGCTCAAATTTTAAAGTTTCCTCCAGCTGAGCAACACGTTCCTCCAGTCGCTCTCGGTCTCTTATTAAATATTCTCTTTCATGCTTTGCAATCTTCTTCTCTTCTTCACAGTGGTTCAGGGAATCCTGCAGCTCTCTGGTGGTTTGGCGCTGTAAGGGGATCATCTCATCCATGCCTGGTTTGGACTTCTCTGTTTCTTTCGCAAATTTATTTTGTACAAATTCCAAAGTCTCCTCCAGCTGAGCAACACATTCCTCCAGTCGCTCTCTGTCTCTCATTAAATTCATTTTCTCTTCCTCACAATGATTCAGGGAATCCTGCAGATCCCTGGTGGTTTGGACCTGTCTGATGATCATCTCCTCCATGTCTAGTTTGGCCTTCTCTTTTTCTTTCTCAAATTTATTTTGTACAAATTTCAAAGTGGCCTCCAGCTGAGAAACACGTTCCTCCAGTCGCTCTCTGTCTCTCATTAAAGAAATTTTTTCTTCCTCACAATGATTCAGGGAATCCTGCAGCTCTATGATGGTTTGAAAGTGTATGGTGGTCATCTCCTCCATGTCTAGTTTAATCATCTCTTTTTCCTTTTCAAATTTATTTTGTTCAGAATTTAAAGTGGCCTCCAGCTGAGCAACACGTTCCTCCAGTCGTTCTCTGTCTCTCATTAAATACATTTTCTCTTCCTCACAATGATTCAGGGAATCCTGCAGCTCTATGATGGTTTGAAAGTGTATGGTGGTCATCTCCTCCATGTCTAGTTTAATCATCTCTTTTTCCTTTTCAAATTTATTTTGTTCAGAATTTAAAGTGGCCTCCAGCTGAGAAACACGTTCCTCCAGTCGTTCTCTGTCTCTCATTAAATAAATTTTCTCTTCCTCACAATGATTCAGGGAATCCTGCAGCTCTATGATGGTTTGAAAGTGTATGGTGGTCATCTCCTCCATGTCTAGTTTAATCATCTCTTTTTCCTTTTCAAATTTATTTTGTTCAGAATTTAAAGTGGCCTCCAGCTGAGCAACACGTTGCTCCAGACGTTCTCTGTCGCTCCTCAAATGATCGCTCTCATGATCTGCACACTTCTTTTCCTCAGAGTGATTCAGGGAATCCTGGAGCGCCCTGGTGGTCTTGAGCTGTAAGTTATTACTCGTCTTCATGACTCGCTTTACCTTCTTTCTTTTCTTCTCCCAATAATTTCTCTCATATTTAAGAACGGCCTGCAGCTGAGCGACTTGTTCCACCAGTTGTCTTCGTTCTCTAATCAAAATCTCTCTCTCATTCTTTGCAGTTTTCTGCTCTTCTTTACAGTAATTCAGGGAATCCTGAAGCTCCGTGATGGTCTGGAGCTGTAACTTGTTCCTCTCCTCCATGTCAAGTTTTGCCTTCTTTCCCTTCACTCTTTTTAATGTGGCCTCAAGCTGAGCAACACGTTCCTGCAGTTGTTTTTGTTCTCTTGCCCAGCTTTCTCTCTCACTTTCTACAATTTTCTCTTGTTCCTCATGGAGTTTCAGTGAAGACAGAAGCTTAGTGATGTTCTGGAGGTGTGTGGCGTTTCTCTCATTTATCTCCTGTTTCCGGTCCTTTCGCTCAGAGGCCAAAGTAGCCTCCAGCTCTTGTACCATCTGTACCAGAATGTCTTTCTCTTCTGTCTCTGGTGTTCTCTTCTCCTTTATCAGATTAAGACATGAATCCAACTCTGCTGCTACTTTCTCTATGTGTTTCAGTGCCTCCTTCTTTTCAGCAGCCTGTTTAGATTTCTTTTCTCTTATGCTTTGAAAAATCTCTTCCAGTTCCATTCTTAACTTTGTCTCGTTACTGAGAAATACTGACTGTTCTGACTTATACAGACTTGTCCTGCTGTGACGTCACACACTGAAGCCCCGCCCTTTTTCTGCGACGTCCCATCTGTGCTCTCCTGCGCATGTGCTGAATGTTGCAGAATCATATATGACCAGTAGGTGGCAGTGTGATGTGTATTAGAGCTCACTGTCACAGCATGTCATTAGAAGTAGTGGAGCTCTAATGACGTCATTAATAGCGAGGACAAGACACACAGCAGTTTGGGATTCTTTTATTGACTTTATTGATTAATTGATTTGGAGTATGATTGTGTTTCTGATCAAAGTAAGTTAATGTTTCAAAATAAAATCTATCAATACATTTAGAATTATAACAATAAATATAAATACAATACAGTGCAGTATTACAGCCTAAATATTTGAATTTATTTTAGATCAATTTTATTTATCCATTAAATAAATTGCGTCAGAGTCGTGTATTTACATGATCTGTTTCCAGGGTTTTCACAAACACAACTCTGTTATTACTGTTCTCTTTTCACAGCGCCGTCTCTTTCAGTTCTAATGAAAGTTCTCATGTATTAAAAGGGAATTTTATTGAATGATCAATAATGAAACACCTTCATTACTGTTAGTTATTTACATACTTATTAACAGTAATAAAACAATTTCTGTAAAAAAAGAGAAAGAAAGAAAATAAATAAATAAAATGATGAATTCAGTGGAGCAGACTGACAGCACGATGACCTGAAAGAGAAAAACAGAGATGTGTTACTTTACATAATGTGTGTGTTTAGTAAAGTTTTGTAGGACATAAATCATCAATAATCATCTCATATTATATAATATTATTATATTTTAATCATCTCATATTAGCATCTAATCAGAAGGTAAATATTGCTAACATTAATAGTTCTTTTCTGTTTTAAATCTTTAACTGCACTTAACACAAAACTAATCGGACGGCTTTGACTCACTCTGTGGATGGATGTTCTTGTTGGCGTTGGGTCTTGGGTCTGGGCAGGGTTTTGAAGGCGAGATGGTTTCTACCTTCATGCCGTGACTTCGTCCCTGGGTGGTCTGAGAGGGACATAAGTACACAGTCCTGCTGCCCAGCACCCTGTCGTTCATCTCCAAGATAGAGATGGGTTATATATAACATTCAACATGCCCCCAATATTACAAGAAGAGTATCTGTTCTTGATGAAGACTGTCTGGTCAGGTAAAATAACACAAGGCAGAACTTTCTCCAGACAGCAGGTCAGAGTTTTTGCTAAGATTTTCGTATCCTGGTCCAGGTGCTTTACCAGATGGCAGACTTGCTAAGGCTATTTCTGTATCAGATATAAACTCATCAAATTGTAATGCTGTACCTACACTTATTGTAGGAATACAAAGATTTTGAAAACACTGATATCAACACTGATTTATAACACTGGAAGAAACAGCCATTGGTTGTTAAATTATCAGTACACTTTGTATCATGATCATTTAAATATCTGGTATACAGAATCTCTCCTACTGCAAGTGTGTGCTACTTACACGTGATGGAGTGGGGGGATGATTTGGGGAACAGTAGAAGGTTATTCATGTTTACTCCCTTGCCATCACTCGAGAGGGGCAGATTTGATTCTACCTGAATTTTATGAGGACGTCTTTGGAGGTCATTTTTATATACTGTATTCTGTAGGCATCACTCTGATCACATGACCAGCTGGACACATGAGTCCCAAAGCACTTAAAGCACAAACACACTGCAAAATATTATTTTAATACAAAATTACCTTCAAATATCAATCTAGAAAAATGGAATCCTGTATGTACACAAAACAGACAAATGAATCTCATTTAAAATGCTTTCAGTGATTCTACATTCTGTTTATATGAAATGCTTCCATAGTTTGCATGTTCATTGGCTGCATTTATTCATGTTATTTATCCAGTAAATCTGATAACCTTTTATTAAAAAAAACAACAAAACAAAACAGATTTTCTCCTGCAAACCAAGAAAATGCTGCAAGTTTTTGTATCCAGTCTAACAGTAGAACGCGCTGCCTCGTCTCCTGTAGCAGTTCACACCTGCTCTCATCATCCATCATATAAATGCAAGACTCACCCAAGAGAAAAACATTCACTGGCATGAGCATGAGCACTCCGAAAGAGTGAATTGCAGCTTCTGGCGAAAAAGAAAATGAAGCATAAAGTAAGAACTGGTTGTGGCTCTTTGTGTCATTAAAGGCAACATTTGTGCTGGTTTAGAAATAAAACTGCATCAAGTCTACCAACCAACACAATGCTTTTTACACCACAAAACACTTTCTCTTTTCTGATCAGACCAGCTGCCATTTGAGTTCACTGACAATGTTCTTATATTAACAAATGAAATTGATCACAGTATAATTTTTAACCCATATTGATTATTGCACATTTTTAAAAGCCCTCTGTAACAACCAGCCAAAAAATGCCGAGCCAAGCGATTAGATCGGACATAAACAATAGTACAGTGGAACCTCAGGTTACGAGTTTAATTGGTTCCAGCACTTTACTCTTAACCTGAAAAGCTCGTATCCCGATACAAATTTTCCCATAAGAATGAATAGAAACTTCGGTAATTCGTTCTGGACACCCAAAAAGTGTTTCTTAAAAAAAAAAAATAACGCCAATATTCACTAATTTACTTTTAACATGTTATATTGAAATCGTGTCATATAAAAACATGTAAACATATAAAAAATAAATCTTTAAATGGTACCTTACCTTTAAGAAGTCTCGCTGCGTGCAAGATGGAGACGACGTCCGTAGAAGCGGGAGGAGGGAGAGTTATTGTTTGGAAGGAGAATTTCCTTCCATTATAATGTCGGGCAGACTGTCACCCGAATCATTGTCATCACTTAATTTTCTTTTTTTTGATTCACTTTGCCTTGTTTCACTACGATGGCTTTTTTCCACTTTCGTAAAGAATTTTTCAATTGAAAGTTGCTTATTGTGACTTTTTTTAAAATATCACTGAAGTAAGACATAGCACCATTTAAAAGAGTTTATAGCCCTCTGTGCAAGTACCTTATCAGGGTGATTTTCCTCTACAAATGACTGCAATCTTAACCAGATTGCAGTGTGTTCCCTGATTTCTGCCGTTGTCAGTTTCTTTTTCTCTTCATCATCTCCTTCCCCTAATGCATCTTCAAGCTGTTGGTGTTGCTGTCGATGCAGTTCCTTCAGTTCTTCAATAGTGAGATCTTTATGTTCCGCAATGAGTTCTTCCACGTCATTTTCGTCCACTTTAAGTCCAAGAGATTTTGCTAGGAACACGATTTCTTTGACAGGCTCCTTTTCGTTCACGCATCCCTCGAAGTCGCGTTCAAGAACACACTCCGGCCATAATTTTCTCCATGCCGAGATCAGCGTTCTCTTCAAAACACCCAGCCATGCAGTATTAATGAGTTTAAGACACCCCACAATATCGAAGTGGTGAGACCAAAACTCCTGCAGAGTAAGTTGCATCTCCTCAGTGACATTAAAGCAAAGTTCAAAGAGCCCCTTTGTGTACAGCTTCTTAAAATTAGAGATTACCTGTTGATCCATGGGCTGCAGTATAGGCGTGGTGTTAGGAGGAAGGTAGACTATTTTAATAAATTGATAATCTTCCAAGCTGTTATCCTGAAGTCTCTTGGTATGAGCAGGAGCATTATCCATAACGAGCACAGCTCTCAGTGGCAGATTATTGTCTAGAAGATATTTTTTTATTTGAGGACCACAGGTAGAATTTATCCACTCGGTACAGAGTTCTTCGTTTACCCATGCCCTTCTGTTTGATCTCCACATAACAGGCAGCCTGTCCTTTTGCACTTTACACCTCTTGAAAGCGCGTGGATTCTCGGCTGTGTAAACAAGAAGAGGCTTAATTTTCGAGTCTCCGCTCGCGTTAGCGCAAAACATGAGGGTCAGCCGATCTTTTATTGGCTTGTGTCCAGGCAGCTTTGTCTCATTTTGGGTAATAAAAGTCCTCCTTGGCATTTTCTTCCAAAACAATCCTGTCTCATCACAGTTGAACACCTGTTGTGGAAGATACTGCTCCGAGTCCATAAGCTTCCTGAACTCGATCACGTACTTCTCCGCTGCCTCTACGTCAGAGCTCGCTGCTTCGCCGTGCCGTGTAGCGCTATGGATACCAGTTCTTCTCTTGAACTTCTCGAACCATCCTCGACTTGCTTTAAACTCTGTAGTATCACTTGAAGTGCCTGAGAAATCATTCACTAGGTCTCCGTACAACATCCTCGCCTTTTCACAGATTATGGCTTCACTTACACTATCACCTACTCGCTGCTTCTCGGTTATCCAAATGAGAAGCAACTTTTCCATTTCTTCGAGAGCGCGTGGCCGTTGCTTCAACGAAACATTCATCGTAACACCTCTTGCAGTATCTAGATTAACTATTTTATCCTTATTTTTTAGTATTGTGCAGATAGTGGATGTTGACCTGTTATAATGGCTTGCTATATCAACAACACGCATGCCATCGCGGTGTTTCTTGATTATCTCCTTCTTCATTTCTACAGTGATGGCTTTTTTCTTCTTCCCACCTTCTGCATCAGGCTTCTTTGTTGGCGGCATGGTGATAATGAATACGTACAGTATTTGAAGTTCAGTAATTCCACACTGTTAGAGCGACGAGCACGAGAGCGTAGCGAGAGCACGTGGCGATACGTAAAAAACTAACCTGCCTGCAATTTTTCCGTGCGCAACGCTCGTATCCTAAAAAATTTCTCGTAACTAGAGGCAACATTTTTTATGAAGTGCGATTTGTAACCTGAATTATACGTATGCCGGGGCGTTCGTAACCCGAGGTTCCACTGTATAAAGTACTAGAGACTCAGACTTGAGTAAAAGTTGAGTTAAAGTGTTTGAAAGTGCTCTATCAAATAAGTGACTTGAGTAGAAGTTGAAGTGTCTTTAAGCACCATACTAAAGTGGAAGTACTAAAGTATTCAACATTTTTATACTTAAGTATTACAAGTAGTTTATTTTAAAATGTACTACTCAAGTACTGAAAGTAAAAGTACAAGTATTGTGTTATGTAGTTATTGAAGAAAGCAGTCAAAAGACATCATATTGTTTTTGTTTATTTTAAATATCTTTTTTGTGTCAAACAGTCAAACAGGTTTGGAACAACATTCTGAAAAGAATACCCAAATTGTGCCTTTTTTTTTCCACAGCTGATTCCCTTCTTAAACTAGTGTGCATCAAGCAGTCATTTTTTGGAACTTGCACATTTCCTTTTCATCCTCAACTTGTCAGAGCAACTAAAAGATCTCAAAGGCCAGTAGCCCACATTCAAGTATTTCTTATGTAAAAACAAAAGTGATTAGAACACCTAAAAACACAGAGCTTCACTTTTTGTAAACAAACAGAACAAGTTTTCCCCTTCCCCCTTTAAGCCCCCCCCCCTCTTCCCTGCCTGTGCTTTTTTCTCCACAGCTTATTTCCTTCTTAAACTTCAAATTCAACTGTGAATTTTTGAAGGACATTATTTCTTAAATTAATCAATCTTTCAGGAGGCAGAGTAAGCACTTCATTCTATATGAATTGTCTTTCATTCCGACAAATGCAAACATGGACTCTAAATAGGGCCACGGGTGGTCTTCTTCCTCATTGCCTCGATAAGTTGAAAGTGAAGGAGTTGAAGGTGGAATTTCTGGGTTTTCCATGTCGAAAACCAACTAAAGTTCTCTCAATGCAAACAGACCGACATGAACCTACAGTGGAGTGTGGGTGAATGAGGGGTTTATAGAGGAGCAGGTGATTAGTGAGTGAATGAGTCTCAGGTGTGTTCAATGAATGAAGCCCGGAGCTTTAGAGAAAGCGGAGGCAATGACAGCCCCCAAAGGGGGCATGGCAGGTGGATTCCTGACAATAATGTGGGTTTGGAATGATTTGTAACATTTTTTATAACTGTAACTAATAATATATCATATAATAAACTAATAATATAACTATAATATATTTGCTCATAAAGAAGCAAACACAAAAGTCCTCCACATACATTTCAAGTTCACTCTGTTCCTTATTATTTTCTCTTTTCGTTTCTGATTTGTTTCTTAAACTTCCTGTTGCAATTCTGTAGTGAGCTTCATGAGTCTCTGTACTGCAGCACAGCCTCTACTGTTCCCCTCCCCCACACTAAACTACACCAACGTCTTCCCAGTGGCCTGCTGTTCCCCTCCCCCACACTAAACTACACCAACTTCTTCCCAGTGGCCTGCTGTTCCCCTCCCCCACACTAAACCATTCTACTGTTCCCCTCCCCCACACTAAACTACACCAACTTCTTCCCAGTGGACTGCTGTTCCCCTCCCCCACACTAAGCCATTTTACTGTTCCCCTCCCACACACTAAACTTCCCAGTGGACTGCTGTTCCCCTCCCCCACACTAAGCCATTCTACTGTTCCCCTCCCCCACACTAAACTACACCAACTTCTTCCCAGTGGACTGCTGTTCCCCTCCCCCACACTAAACTACACCAACTTCTTCCCAGTGGACTGCTGTTCCCCTCCCCCACACTAAACCATTCTACTGTTCCCCTCCCCCACACTAAACTACACCAACTTCTTCCCAGTGGACTGCTGTTCCCCTCCTCCACACTAAACCATTCTACTGTTCCCCTCCCCCACACTAAACTACACCAACTTCTTCCCAGTGGACTGCGGTTCCCCTCCCCCACACTAAGCCATTCTACTGTTTCCCTCCCCCACTCTAAACTTCCCAGTGGCCAAATAAGCAACATCCTGGCCTACAGAAATATGAAACTGATTTCAGTGTAGGATTAACTGTCTATTTTCACCCAATTAACACTGGAAAACAATTTGGCCATCAAAACTGAATTTAAAACGATGTTATACAGCACTGAACAATTCTTAATTAATATCATGTCAAATTAATATAAAAATTCTCATTATGTTGAGGATGAGGTCAGAGGTTAAAATTAAAAATCATTAATAAATAAAAACGTTCCCAAGGCCGCACCTGCGGGCTAATAATGAGTTATAAAAAAGTGCATAAATGGTGTGAAATCTTCCCTTTAAGGTGAAAGTCTCGGCTGTATTATGATGAGCGCGCAGTAGGTAAAGTCTCCTGTTGAACTTGTCCAGACCTCTGCTCCACTCACTCAATTCTGCACACTCAGCAGCACACGTGCGGAGAAGGGGCGGGCCTTTAATTAAGACTGCGCAATATAATATTTTGGGGAAAGGAGCTAAAAGTACGGAAGTCCTAAAAGGCCATTAATGATCTGTTTTTCGTTTTCATTTTCTCCTGATCTCGATATAACAAGTTGTCTTGTCGTGATCATGAATTAATTTTCTCGTGATCTCATCATAACTAAAGTTGTTTTCTCGTTATCACAAATTAATTTTCTCGTGGACGCGTACGGACGAGACCGCATCGGCTCGCGTGGACACGCCAGCTGCATAAATGATCATGTTTATTTTATATGATGCTGCATAGAGCATTCTATTGTGCCGAAAACACAGAAAATGTATTTGTGATCACGAGGAATGTTCTAGATGCAGCATCATGGATAATACACGGGTGCGCGCCACTGCCACAATGGTTATGGTTATTATCCATGATCCTGCCTCTAGAACATGCCGAATACACAGCAAAAATTATCACGAGGAAACAATGTTTATGTAAAAACCACAAGAAAATTAAGTCGTGATATTCTCCAATATTCAAGTAATATAAAATTGTTCATTGAAATTGATAAACAGTATTAAAATGTCAGGCGCAAAGAATGTTCTGAGACCGAGAGAATTCCAAAAAGGGCTTTCTTTAATGAAAAGAGCAAAAAAACGGGCAAGGCAGAAAACATAGACGACACACACTGAAGCTCGTAAGCTGAGACACAACTAACTGAGTAGTTTGGGCAGTCGGAGAGTTCACTAGCCTAAGCTGTAGAACGGACGGTGGGAATGTGGATGAACGGGGTCTTTATAGGGTGGTGACTGATATGGACCAGGTGTGGATGATTAGTAAGTTGGTGAGCTGCTCGGAGTGATTGGGGGGGTTGGTGTGGGTGTGGCTGCTGGATCCCTGACATAAAACTACAATATTTTATTATTAACAATATTAGTGTACTTAACTGCACATTATTGAACATACAATTCATTCCTCAAAAGTAAAATGTACCCATGCACCTACATTTTAATGAAGTGTGTATATCAGTAGTGAAGTACTCGAGTATTAATACACTGTGGATCTCTTGTAGAAAAAATGTCCTGCATTACATTTTAGTATAAGTATAATATGCTTATATAAGTATATAATAATATATAAGTAAAATAATAAGTGCCAAAAGTATAAACATTATGCACAATTCAGAAAAAAATACTGGATTATAATTTTTTTATTTTAATGAAAACAATCCTTTTACAATGGCAGATTGTAAAAAGTGCCACTCATTTTAATTGTTATTTAGTTTGACTTGGTTACTTTCTGTCACTAATGTAATGTATATATTATGTAAATATCACATTTGTAAGGTAGGATCCTTAATATGAAAAAAGTCTCCATGCTGGTGATGCTGTGGTTCTTTACATGGGCTTACAGATAAATTACTATGTAATAAAGGATATACATTGCCTTTGTTCAGCTTTTGTGTGTAGCCACAGAGACTCGTAATATTCTACAGGCCATGTGAGTGACCAAAAGATGGAATGAGACTCAGTTTTCATTGTACCAGGCAGCCTTGAGCATCTTTTTCACTGGTATAATAGTCATACACATGCCCTCAAGAGAACAGCACGTAATCTGGAGAGAAAATGGAGGAAAACTAAATTGGAGGTATTTAGAATCGCGTATAAAGACAGTATGCTCAGCTACAGACAGGCGCTAAAAGCTGCTAGAGCTGAACACCTGAGCAAACTCATAGAAAATAACAAAAACAATCCCAGGTTCCTTTTCAGTACTGTAGCTAAACTAACTACAAATCAGGGCTCTGAAAATTGTGTTCCATCACAGTTTAATAGTGAGGACTTTATGATTTTCTTCACTGAAAAAATAGATAACATTAGAAAAACAATTGTGGCAGTTCAACTGCTGACAGCATCTCCTGAGACAGTGTTACCTTCAACTCCACAACTTCACTGTTTTACATGTATAGGACAGGAAGAGCTGTATAATGTTATTGCCAAAGCTAAATCGACAACATGTCAGTTAGAAACAATTCCTACTAATTTACTGAAGGAAGTGTTATATACAACTGGTGAACCTCTTCTGAATATTATTAACTCCTCACTATCGTTAGGACATGTCCCTAAATCCCTCAAGTTAGCAGTTATTAAGCCCCTCATTAAAAAACCTAATCTGGATACAAACACGTTATCAAATTACAGACCAATTTCAAATCTCCCATTTATGTCTAAGATTTTAGAAAAGATTGTCGCTGCCCAGTTATGTTCCTACCTGCAAGAGAACAATATCTTTGAAGAGTTTCAGTCAGGTTTTAGGCTCCATCATAGCACAGAAACTGCTCTAGTTAAAATAACTAATGACCTGTTTTTAGCTTCAGACCAAGGCTTCATCTCGCTGTTGGTTTTACTAGATCTTAGTGCTGCATTCGACACTATAGACCATGATCTCCTCCTAGATCGCTTACAAAATTACATCGGCATTCAGAGACAGGCATTAAGCTGGTTTAAATCCTACCTGTCCGATCGTTACCATTTCGTAGATTTAAATGGAGAGCTATCCAGGCTAATGCAAGTAAATTATGGCGTGCCACAAGGTTCAGTTCTAGGACCCCTGCTCTTCACAATATACCTGCTTCCGTTAGGAAATATTATTAGAAGGCATGGAATTAGCTTCCATTGTTATGCTGATGATACTCAGCTATATATCTCATCTAAACCAGGCGATATAGCTCAATTAACTCGGATAACTGAGTGTGTTAAGGAAATAAAAGATTGGATGACCCATAACTTTCTAATTTTAAATTCCGATAAGACTGAGATTTTGCTCATTGGCCCAAAAACTAGTATACAGTCGCTCCAGCATCTTAACCTGCATTTAGACGGATGTTCTGTAACCACTAGTTCAACGGTAAAAGACCTGGGAGTTATTTTAGACAGCGACTTGTCTTTCAAAAATCATATAAATCAAGTTACAAAAACAGCCTTCTTTCACCTTAGAAACATTTCTAAGCTAAGAAATATGTTGTCCATATCGGATGCAGAGAAGCTCGTCCATGCGTTCATGACCTCCAGAATAGACTACTGTAATGCGTTACTAAATGGATGTCCTGCATCATTAATAAACAAGCTTCAGTTAGTCCAGAATGCAGCAGCCAGAGTTCTTACAAGGGCAAGAAAATATGATCACATAACCCCGATCTTATCGTCCCTACACTGGCTTCCTGTTAAGTTTCGAATAGACTACAAACTATTACTTCTCACTTATAAAGCACTAAATGGTTTGGCTCCCATGTATCTATCCAGTCTTTTAACACGCTACAATCCGCCAAGCTCCCTGAGATCTCAAAACTCTGGGCTTCTAGTAGTTCCTAGAATAGCAAAGTCCACTAAAGGTGGTAGAGCATTTTCACATTTAGCTCCTAAACTCTGGAATAGTCTTCCTGACGGTGTTCGGGGCTCAGACACACTCACCCAGTTTAAGTGTAGATTAAAAACATATCTTTTTAGCAAAGCCTACACATAACACACATCACATCATAACCTTGTGCTCCAGAACATCTGATCACATGCACATTATCAACTTGTGCTGTTAATATCATGAACAGCAGCTACGCTAATTCCTCTCCACTGCTTCTCTTTCTCTCCCCATCCCGAGACACCCTGAGGTTTGGCCAGCTCCAGTCACCTCCCACCTCGTGGTGATTACGGACCTTTAAAGAAGTAGATGCCGAACTCACAAACATCCCGAACCATCTAGAGACGTACCAGTGCCATTTGGATCCCGCTACATGTGTGGAGTTTGGCATTGGACCTCCTGGAGTGTTAAAGGCTCTGGCATGGAGAAGCTGATGCTGGATCTGTGGTGATCACAAATGCTGAGCTCATAAAACTAGGAGCTACTAACCATATAGACTGTTTAAGACTGCAGAAAGAACATCACTTATAATCTTATACTCCAGTAATCATGTTAGTTCTCACTGTCCAGTGTTCTGTATTGTTGAAAATTTATGATCAAACTCTTGATGTCACCCAGATGAGGATGGGTTCCCCTTTTGAGTCTGGTTCCTCTCAAGGTTTCTTCCTCATAACATCTAAGGGAGTTTTTCCTTGCCACAGTCGCCATGGCTTGCTCATCAGGGACAAATTCACACCATTCACCATCACTGTTGATTTGTGTAAAGCTGCTTTGAGACAATGTCTGTTGTGAAAAGCGCTATACAAATAAACTTGACTTGACTTGACTTGATATGCTTCAAATTACTCTTTATATTTTGATAATTCTTCAGCATTATTTGGTCTGAAGAACAACAGCCATAACCGTCTTTAAAAAAGTATTTATTTTATAATGTTTATAATACACTCACACTCCTATAATACCTAAAATCCCCCCACCCCATTGCTTGCATACACTGTTTGATGTGGTAAATGAGCATTCTAAAAATACAAGTCCATTTCCTTTGACACAGTCCTTTGTGCAGCATCCATCTGAGGAAATACAGAAAAACAAAACAGCCAGAGCAACGTTTTTACGCTGGATGCCCTTCCTTACACAACCCTCCCCATTTATCCGGGGTTGGGACCGGCACTAAGAGTGGCTGGGGTTGGTTCCCTGACCGGGGATCAAACCCGGGCCACAGCGGTGAGAGCGCCACATCCTAACCACTAGACCACCAGGGGACCTTGTAAAACATCAACAAATACACAAAGAAATTGTGAAGAGTAACAGCAATGGGGGTATTTCATCAACACAGTTAATGGAAAGCTGTGCTCACTTGGAAACACCTGGCTTGAATTAACAGTAACATTTACTGCAGGCTCAAGCCATTCCACCAAACTCATTTAGCCATGTGTAGTCAACACTGACTTCAACCAGGCTCAACCAGCTGACAGTTTAGGGACTTGACCAGCAAACTTTGCTACGAGCTGATTGGCTGTTAAAAACAGGTGCCACAAGGCTTAAAACTGACTGAACTCTTCAGGGCTGCTTATGTTCTCCATGCACAAGCACAATGCATGCGTATTAAGCCTGGTCAAAGTGAAGTGGTCTTAAGCCACAGTAATGGAACTAAACACTTATTAAATTAAGTCAGGTTTTTCCTTTATCCACCTTGATGGAACACCCAGGTTTTTTTTTTTTAGAACAAACAATCATTCATTTGAAAAGTGAATTACCTAAATTGTGTTTTCTTCATCCTCACTGGTGTCTTGACTAATGAGGCCACTTTGATCTTCTGCTTTAACATGTGGAAGGGCAGAGGCCTCAGGGCCTAAAGCAGTCTTGTACTGTTTGGGGACCACTTGCAACCTTTCTGACATCTTCTTCTTAAGAGACAGCAAAGTCCCTCATTTCCCTTGTCTACATCGCAAAATACAAAAGAGATAATATTAAAGAAAAACTACATTTTAAGAGTGCTTCATGAGGCCAAACAACTTTCACCTATTTAAATCTGTATACCAGGATGGCTGGCATTTTCATGTGCATCATTGTCATACTGCCAGCTACCTGTGGAATAAACCCGCTTAAGGCAACTCTGATGTCTCACTGAGGTGACTTTTTGCAGCGAAGCCCAAAACAGCAGAAAGTGATTTGTGTTGCAGCCAATGTCTAACAGCTATTTTAAGTTAACATCTTTCTTCTACAGGTGTGCTAAAGTAACACTTTGTGAAGTATTCAAGGAGTTACATTAATAAAAAGATATTTGATGATGCTGACCAGCTGGATTTTCTATGTTGACTGGAGGAGATAATAATAAGCTTGATCTTATGCTAACCTTATGTTACACATCAGGACACAAATTCTAATGTTCAAAATTATTTAGTTCATTTCAGCTTTCATGTAACAGCAACAATACAATAAATCTCTTAAGCAAATGTGACACACTTTAAAGCCTTACTGACTTTTAAGACAAATGACCATCTCAAACAGAGCTGTTCTGTTAAATGGAAGGGGTTTTATTAAACTTACCCCTCCTCAGCCATCTTGTTCTTGAGAACAACTGGCAGGCTCTGCAAGTATATGCAGTGTTGTTCCATCTCCAACACCAAAATGCTTTTGTCCGCTTGCAGTCACATTGTCAACATCAGTTGGTCATGCATTTGCTTCTTGATTGAAATATTTGCTAAGAATCAACAATAGTTATATGTTTACATGAGACAATCTTGCATAATAGCATGGTACTGTTTTGTAACTACAAACACATACTTTTTTTATCCAAATTAAATCTTAGTTTATTCTACTCTATATAGCTGACCTGTAAATACATTCTTGTGAAGCATCTGAAAGCTGACATACCACTGCCATAAACCACCCACGGCCATATTTGAGACACGGTGCTCTCACCAGTAAGGGAATGCTCCACCACAGCTACATCAATTTTTGTTTCAGAGTCTAGTACAAGACCATTGTAGTTCTTAATCTCCTGAAGAAGGAGTTTTTTGTCTTCTGCCAGCTTCCTTCGAAGGCAGTGGAAGCATGCTGCTGTCTAGAAAGACAAGAAGTCAGGGTAGAGGTTTTGTCACAGCACTGTTCAACAAGTGAAAATGTATTGCACCTAAAAAAAATGAAAGCAAAGCTGCAGTAATTGAAGTATGTGAAAATTGAACTTTAGATTTATAAACAGGTAACTCAATGGTCCAGTGTGTAAAATTTAGGGTTACACATATTCCTGAAAATAAGAATTGTGCTTTAATTACTTTAGAATGGACAGTTTTGATCTAAATATGGTCCCCTTCCACGGAAGCTGCCATGTTCCTTTGGTAACCCACAATGGAAAAACAAACTACTAGCTCTAGATAGAACCAATCACTTTTTCTACTTCAGCTTGGAGGAAGATGGTTGTAATCTACAACCACACCGCTAGTTACCACTAAATCCTACAGACTGGACATTTAAAGAACAGAATTCAAAGATTGATCTTAACTGCTACTAAATGATGTGCTGATTCCATGTGTTGGTGGACTAGGATGCATACAGTAGCTTGATTTTATCAACCTATTATATTCTATACTTTTACCAGTCTGATGGTAAAGGGTTTGCTTCCGCTGCCTCGCACTACGGTAAAGCCTCTCAATCGACTGCTGAAGTCGATTGAGCTGAGGAAAAAGAAAAATAGGAATAACAGTCATAAAATGTGTATATATATAAATAAATCAATAAAAAACATTTCCATTGAAACAATTTCAATGGTGAAAGGATCACTACAGCAGAGCTGGTTTTCCTCAAATGCAGCAGATGAACTCTAAGAAGCTGTGCTGTAGTGTATTGCCGTTGATATTCCAGACTGGAGATATACAAGATATAATAGAATAGTGATGTCTGTTTACAAAAAGAAGTTTTATAATAGGGTAAAACAATTACACTTACTCTTCCTCCAATCTTAGTGCGATGCTCCAGCAGCTTTGTGAAGGCTTGTCTGGAGAATCCGGAGAGATGACCATGAGTTCCTGAAAGCAGCTCAGGAGTCCAGTGTATAAAGTGTGGAACTGTTGACAGAGGCTGGCCAATAGCCACTCCGAAGATGTCCTTCCAGTCAGGGTCCACTGATCCTGCATGTTTGACAAACATATAGTGGCTGATGCAAGTCAAAACACCCTTGGAACAAAATAAATGTATATAAAAAAAAAAGATAAATACACATTTACCACTACTTACTTTTACAACAGTTCAGTAACTCTGCACATTGTAAATGGTTGAGAGACATTACACAAGTTCCTATATTTCCCAGTAAAGCACTCATACTGACCTTCTCGAGTAGAATCACACATTATTTACATTTGTCTAATCGCTAAATTGGAAACAGATGTGTTGATTGGACTTCACACAGGAAGTGCTTTGCAGAAGTGTACTATTTTTTTGTTTGTGAAGAACAATAATAAAAGATGTCTGTCTTGGTTTGGGTTAATAATAATACCATGTACTAAACAATAGATTTTGACACAACTGCAATTGTAAGCACACTTACACAACACACTCTTATGAAAATCATAAAAATAAGTTTTACCATTGATTTTACCAAGAAAATACAAAATAAAGCTGCAAGACAATTTAGATGAAGACCAATTAAATGTTAACTGATCAATATTTAGAAAAAACACACCATCATTCAGTATCAAACTAAATCTTAGTCTAAATCTTTACTAAAGTCTGTTCTTAATGCATCTACTGGACTGTCAGTTTTGTCTAAAGAGTTTCTTTAATTACACATGGGGTTTGGATTTAAACTTAAATTCATCACTGTGATTTACCAAATTGCTGTTGAGGATGTAGACAAACAGTCACGATCATCAAACACTAATGTGAGTTTCCCACATTAGTTTTTCAAATAACCATGTCACAGATACCAGTTGGATGAACTTTCCTATGAAGCACAATGTAACAGGGGCTTTAATGGAGACTTACTGAAGCTGTTAAGGTTATTTAGTGGAGATGCTGTAAGCGTCCCATGTAGCAAGTACATTCTAGAAAAGGTGTTTAAATTGGTTTTGTCTACAAATCAGAATACGCTCATTATTGTGGCATTTGCAGCTCTTACATTGGCTTTTCAGTGTCTAAGGACAGTGGATTAAAATGCCAGACATCAACACAAACTGTGAGACAAAGTGTAGAATCTTTTTATTTGTATACCATTGAGGGATCCATTTAAAGCTCTTTGGAGAATGAATTCAAAAAGATTTACAATGACCAAAACAGGGATGAAATAACGGATATTTCTAATGGGAAGTTGTACAAATATCTGAAATCAGTTAGCGATTCTTTCTTTTCACTGTCATTCAATTGTGACAAAGTGCCTGTGTTTCAGTCATCTAAATTCAGTATTTGGCCCTTGCAATGCTTTGTTAAAGAAGTACCCCCTGAGGAAAGAGATAAAAATGTCCTACTATGTGCCTTGTGGTTTGGCTCATCCAAACCACTGATGACTAGCTTCCTCACAACTTTTGTGGAGGAATGCTAAATTCTTGAACAAACGGGACCTTAATGCCAAAATTCAGTAGATCATTCAATAAAAAGCACAAAGGTCTATGCATTATGTGCCGTATGTGATGCTGTTGCATGACCTTTGCTGCAAAATTTCAAACAGTTTAATGGAGAGTATGGGTGTGGACACTTCATCCAGGTGTTCAAGTGAGAAAAGGCACTGGGACTGTGTGAGTGTATTTTTGTTTGGAGGAAATGCCAGACCTTAGAGATCACAACACAACTGCACAAATAGGTGAGATTGGCAAAAATAACGAACAGAGCATCTTGGGAATAAAAGGGCCATCTCTAACTGTGGACTTGCCCAATTTTAACCTGATCAATGGTGTGGTCCCTGATTACATGCATTGTGTGTTGCGGGGGTTTGCCGGCAAATAGGCACTTAATGGCTTGATTTCAAAAGCTACAGTCAACCATGTTATACTGGTTTGAACACTTCAATAGTGGATGGAAATCTTTTATCAATCAAGCCTCCAAGCTTTTTTTCCAGAATCCCACAGTGTATTGTAGAGCGTAGGTTTTGGAAAGCTCACGAATGGCAGAAATGGCTTTAATATTACAGTTTGCAGTCCTGAAGGGGAAACTTCCAAACAAGTAACTTTGCCACTGGGCTTTAGATGTACATTTTGCTAGGTTCAGACATTTGTCAAGAAGATATTGACCATGCTCATGAGGCTCTTGAGCTTTATGTTAAATCAAAGTCATTCACAGCCAAACATATACAAAGACAAAGACAAAGAATAACTCTGTTGTGATATTGAAAGATGGGAGTATTTTTAAGGTTTTATACTTTCTCTGTGTCAGTGATGACCAACATCACCTATAAGCAGTCAGAAAAATGTGGAAATTGTACAGTGCAGAAGCTGGTTCGAGAATCTACTGTCAAAATATCACTGACCTTTATGAAGACTGATTTTCTACAGGATTTGAAAGAGCAGTTGACAGCAATGACATTATGAGACTATGTATTTACATTCATTGTGAACAGTCTGGTCCTGTTGTTTGTGAACAAATCAGAACATATTGTTAAATAATAAAAGTTAAATCAAAAATATTTCTAGAACAGTGACCTAAAATGTTACCAATGAAGGGGTTAAAAATTGTCTTGAATATGTGTGACAGAAAATTTGTAAATGTCACATGGATATCATGGTTGGTGATGATATGTGTAAGAATCACTTTGAGATCTTGTAAACTTTTATGTTTGAAGGTTTAAAATAGAACTATTGTATATATTAAATGTAGAACTGTGATAAAGTTGTGATAAAGAAATTGTCACAAAGGAAGATGAAATCTGGTGATGTCATATTTGAAATAAAAACTATTTTGTATGTGAAATATGCAACTAAACCTTGTAGACACACTAATAAATAATTTAGTAATTAAAATGTGTGCTTGTGTGTGTAGTTTAAATGTTGTATTGTATCTAAATGTGAAAATCAGTATACAGTATGACTATTATTGACTATAGGCATAAAGTCCACACGTAGGTGAAGAGAAGAGCAAAGTCATGAGTGAAGTACAGATTTCATATTCAATTATCTTTCCCTGTGTTTTTACATCATGAACATCTATAAGGCTTTAGTCATATGTAGGACTTATAGAACATATATGATTACAAATACATTCATATTATGCATTTTATATATGTGTTTTTTTGCAGCATAAATGTCCCTCACAATATTCTGTTGGAACATATAGGATTTACAGCTGTTTTTAACAGGGCTGTTTTTATTTTGATGGGAGCAACATCCCCTGCATTGATTCTTGGAGGAGCATCTTCCATTTCCAGCTGTGTGTTTCTGACCATCCTGAGAGAGAGAGAGAGAGAAAGAGAGAGAGAGAGAGAAAGAGAGAAAGAAAGAGAGAGAGAGCGAGAGAGGGAAAAAGAGAGAGAGAGAGAGAGAGAGAGAGAGAGAGAGAGAGAGAGAGAGAGAACATTTTACTATGAAAACCACTGGTTTGTTGGATTTCGGTACTGTTTGTTGACCACACCCATTCTGTATGTAAACTGGCTAATTAGCACACGGTTTGCTTAATGTACTTGCCAATCATCTAGAATAAGGGGCGGGAGCTGTAAATTTAAACTGTTTTTCTTTAGGTTTTTTTTGTGAAGTTTGTGTCATTGCTGCTACACTGTGCATCTGTGCATCATTCGTGACTCACAGATTACAATAAACTTTAGGCTTTTATCACATTTTCTACTTTCATTCATCTGATTATCTCCCCAGTGTCCAACTGCTCCATGACTTT
Source organism: Silurus lanzhouensis (assembly GCA_039877035.1). Classification (NCBI taxonomy): domain Eukaryota; kingdom Metazoa; phylum Chordata; class Actinopteri; order Siluriformes; family Siluridae; genus Silurus; species Silurus lanzhouensis. Next base: position 130,713 of record JBCEWE010000004.1, read on the forward strand.
GTGTATCAGTCACCTCACAACTATAGGAAAGATTTACACTAATCTCCTTTCTTTCTTAATTCAATCTCTCAGTTAGTTTCTACTCACTCAGGGTGAAACCTGGGGCTGTTTAGATGAACACAACGTTGATTTCCTGGCAGGAATTGAGGAAAGACACACGGTTACTTAGACCACATCTTTGTTATGCTAATTCCAGCATACAGACCCGCTCATTAGACGCTCTAAACCCTAAACGCTTCTGAAACAGGTGAAAACCTGGCCAGCAGGAGGCGCCTCTGCTCTTCAGGACTGTTTTGTGTGCACTGACTGGGACAAGTGCGTTGATCACGTGATCATCTCCAAGACCATCACTACATGCTCCAACCAGAAGCAGTGGATGACCGCAATAGTGTGTACCCACAGAGTAGAGTAAACCCACGGAGGTCTAGTGGATCAGACAAGGTTCCTGGCTGAGTGCTCAGGGAATGTGTAGAACAGATAGCAGATGTCTTCACCGACATCTTCAACATCTTCCTGAGCCGCAACTTTGTTCTTACGCGCCTCAAAACCATCATCCCTGTGCTAAAGTATACAGTCTCCTGCCTCAATGACTACCGTCTCATCGCGCTCACACCCATCGTGAGCAAGTGCTTCATGAGGCTCGTCATGAGGAACATCAAGACCCAGCTTCCACCCTCACTGAACTCCATGCAGTTTGTGTCGTCCAAAAGCTTCAATGCAACATATTTATTCTCGACGTGTATAAATGTATTGCGGTACCACATAAACGAGTGTTTGTACAGCATACATGCACACACACACAAACACACACACTTTTCAGGATAAACCAAATAATCACACACTTTTAATAAAAAAAAATATCCATCGGTTTGAATGTTGTATTATATATAAGTTCTCAGAGATATAAAGCACATCTGTATAGATAGATAGATAGATAGATAGATAGATAGATAGATAGATAGATAGATTGATAAATTGATAGATAATTATATTAAGTATAACAGACTCTTGTACAGTTTAAGTGTTATTTTAATCAGATAAATAAAAAAAACTGAACATCAGCGATTTTTGAAGTAGTAAAATGCTACCGCCTGGTGGTGATATGAGGCATTGCATTTTGATAATGATATTTTTGATTTTTCCACACGGACGGTTTTAACTTGTCGGACGGACCTGCGCTTCATGGCAGATTTTAGTGCGGATCTGAGACTTGGCGCATCAGTAAAAACTAATATTTTATGTTAACTTTTCTGTGGATTTATTTTTTAAATATCCGACTAAAGCAAGAACGTCTTGAATACATTTGTGTTGCGTTTAAAGTTTTATTTCCACTCTTTATATATATATATATATATGGGCGTTTCTTCAACTAGGTGCACTTTTAGCCTTGTGAAGTTGAACAAAAAAAACTTGATCAAAAATTAGGTAACACATTCCCATAAGTTTAAATAATTTCTCTAGTTTTAAGGTCTGTTAGAGGACAAACATGGATTACAAGAGAAACTGGTAATATTTTACATTTTTTCCGACCTGCAATGAACAAATGTCATTTCCACCACATCTCAATATACAGCTGTTATTAAAAAATAGAATAACTTATGCCACTCAAGAATTGTCTAAGATCATTTTTGTAACTAGTTTTACCAGTTTTTCCACAATGTACATTAATTATATATTTGTTAATGAGATAAATTAACTGCCCTAAGGACCAAATGCTGAACTGTACACCTGTCACACTCTGAAATTTAATATTAGACTGGGTAAGAGTTTATTTAAAAATAAATAACTTGATTATTTATACTAAGTAGAGCACAATATCATAAATTGTGAATAAATATTTAATGTGTGATGAGAACTTTTTAAATATTTTTAAAACATGTATGTGGTGATGGAAATGACAATGAATGTAACATGAATGTAGAGAAACAGTAGATATATTTATTAGAAAATACTTAAACTCATAACAGTCATTAAAGAAACTCAGCACTACACTAAAACAGGTGTTGTTGATGTATAAAACTGATTTGTCTCACAGATGAACGGTTACAGTGCCTACTGTAAAGAACTGACACAACTGATGGCCAGGGAAAAAACAAGTAATAAAAGATGCATAAAACATTCAACAATGTGAGATAATTATGAGGTTAATGTTCTGAAATGTTCTTATTGGTCTTTTAAATAAACACTCATCTTCTGTAAAGAGTAACTGTAAAGAAAATTCTCTGCAAAGTCAATATGAAGGACAACGTCATCTTCACTCAGATTCTCTTTTAAACCATAAAGAGCAGCATATTGGTGTCTGATGTTATAGACATGTTTGCCATGTTTTTCTTTTAGTCCTAAGCGAAAGTCCTCAAGCAAAGTATGCAAAGTACCCGTAACCTTCTCTTTAACTGTTAAATGGACTTTGAATTTTTCTTCACTACCATCTTTCTTTTTCTTCAGTTTCTCCTCAGCTTTTCCCTTCCACTCATACCAAAATGTTTGAGTCCCAGGGTCAAAGGTTGAGATTTCCAAATCTTTGGCTTCACAAACGGTACATTCCCTGTACATACATTGCTTGGTATAGTTTGGCGAACAGCACAGGGATACAATCAGATCTTCAATGTTGCTGCTTTTAATGACTTTATGATAAAGCAGCTTGTCTGCCATACTCTGCAGATTGGCACGTGTCTTGCAGAGGCAAGTGTCCTATCCTTAACTGTGGGCTTTACAATCCAAAATGAAATTTTGATGTCAGGATACTCCTTTCTAAACTTCTTCTGGAGTTTTTCCAGAGGCTCATTCAGAAATCTTTTCTGTCTTTTGGTCTTTTTCTTGGTCACAGTGTTCTTCTTTCCAGTTGATGCTCTGCTATTCTCATCTCTTTCTAAGAATTGTTTTATTTTTTCTTCTGTGGCTGGGCTAATGCTGTTCTTTTGTTTCTTTCGTGTGTAAGTAAATGCTGTTGTCCTTTTTTCGTTACTTCTCAATCTTCTGGGTGAAAAGCCAAATTCCCTTTGGGCCATTTTCCGTAGTCGATACTTCTTAAGGACTTTTCCTGCCATTATTTTCGAAATGATGTGTTTGTCCCTGTCTGAGTGGAGATTTTTATATCTGTCTCTCAATTCAGTGATCAGAGCGTTGTGAAAAAATAAAGTTCTTCGTAGAGTGCTACGTGCTGTTACCATTTGCCGTTTGGATTTTGTATTTTGAGAGTCAGCCTGCCTCATTTTTTTCCTCAGTCTCATATACCGCTGCCGGTATTTCTGTGCCTTTCGCAAAGCTTTCTCAAGCTCGGTGTTACTCTCATACAGTGCTGCATACACTTTTTGTCGGTTTCTTGCTACCCTTTTCCTTCCCCTCTGATTTTGGGATTGAGATTGGGCAGAAGGTGGTGTGGGGTTAGGTCAACATCCTGTTCTGTTCTGGCTGCAAGACAACATCAGGAGAGTGTGGCGGTGTGGTGGTGGAAAGGTAGGCCTGCATTGTGAGGGTTTTTTAATCTCCTCTTGTCTATTTCTTTGATTGATTCTCCATTGTCTCCTTTGTTTGCGTTGCTCCCGCTTTGACAGATCAGCGATTGCTTTTACTTTTACTTTTTCCTCAGGTATCTCTCCCTGTCTCTTTTAAGTCTCTCTTCATATTTTATAGGGTCAGCTTTTATTTTGTCCCTATAGACCTGTGACCTTTCTTTTGTTGTCTTAGGTGGCATCTTAAAAATAAATAAAAAAGAAATCAATTAATATAAAAGTAATATAATTTTGAAATAAAATATTATAATATAAATATAAAAAGTATTGTAATATATTATAATATAAAAAGTATTACACAAATTTACTCTTACAATCCATATCAATTGTACTTTTTACCATAAATGTCATTTCCACCACATGCTGTCTTTTCCACCACAGAGGGGACTGTGGTGGAAATGACATTTCTGTAGTTTTTTGTGAAAAAATGGAAGATAGCTTCACTGATTAGCTTTGAATTAATACTTAGCATGTGATGTATGCAAAAGTATTATGTATTATGTATTATGTATGCCCCATAAAAAAGGTTAGAGAACAAGCACCTGCACCTTGGTATAATAGTCATACGCATGCCCTCAAGAGAACAGCACGAAATCTGGAGAGAAAATGGAGGAAAACTAAATTGGAGGTATTTAGAATCGCGTATAAAGACAGTATGCTTAGCTACAGACGGGCGCTAAAAGCTGCTAGAGCTGAACACCTGAGCAAACTCATAGAAAATAACAAAAACAATCCCAGGTTCCTTTTCAGTACTGTAGCTAAACTAACTACAAATCAGGGCTCTGAAAATTGTGTTCCATCACAGTTTAGTAGTGAGGACTTTATGATTTTCTTCACTGAAAAAATAGATAACATTAGAAAAACAATTGTGGCAGTTCAACCTCTGACAGCATCTCCTGAGACAGTGTTACCTTCAACTCCACAACTCCACTGTTTTACATGTATAGGACAGGAAGAGCTGTATAATGTTATTGCCAAAGCTAAATCAACAACATGTCAGTTAGATCCAATTCCTACTAAATTACTGAAGGAAGTGTTACATACAGCTGGTGAACCTCTTCTGAATATTATTAACTCTTCACTATCGTTAGGACACGTCCCTAAATCCCTCAAGTTAGCAGTTATTAAACCCCTCATTAAAAAACCTAATCTGGATCCAAACACGTTATCAAATTACAGACCAATTTCAAATCTCCCATTTATGTCTAAGATTTTAGAAAAGATTGTCGCTGCCCAGTTATGTTCCTACCTGCAAGAGAACAATATATTTGAAGAATTTCAGTCAGGTTTTAGGCCCCATCATAGCACAGAAACTGCCCTAGTTAAAATAACTAATGACCTGTTTTTAGCTTCAGACCAAGGCTTCATCTCGCTGTTGGTTTTACTAGATCTTAGTGCTGCATTCGACACTATAGATCATGATCTCCTCCTAGATCGCTTACAAAATTACATCGACATTCAGGGACAGGCATTAAGCTGGTTTAAATCCTACCTGTCCGATCCTTACCATTTTGTAGATTTAAATGGAGAGCTATCCAGGCTAATGCAAGTAAATTATGGCGTGCCGCAAGGTTCAGTTCTAGGACCCCTGCTCTTCACAATATACATGCTTCCGTTAGGAAATATTATTAGAAGGCATGGAATTAGCTTCCATTGTTATGCTGATGATACTCAGCTATATATTTCATCTAAACTAGGCGATACAGCTCAATTAACCCGGATAACTCAGTGTGTTAAGGAAATAAGAGATTGGATGACCCATAACTTTCTACTTTTAAATTCTGATAAGACTGAGATTTTGCTCATCGGCCCAAAAACTAGTATACAGAAGCTCCAGCATCTTTCTCTCCCCATCCCGAGACACCCTGAGGTTTGCCCAGCTCCAGTCACTTCCCACCTCGTGGTGATAACGGACCTTTGAAGAAGTAGATGCCGAACTCACAAACATCCCGAACCATCTAGAGACATACCAGTGCCATTTGGATCCCGCTACATGTGTGGAGTTTTGACATTGGACCTCCTGGAGTGTTAAAGGCTCTGGCATGGAGAAGCTGATGCTGGATCTGTGGTGATCACAAATGCTGAGCTCATAAAACTAGGAGCTACTAACCATATAGACTGTTTAAGACTGCAGAAAGAACATCACTTATAATCTTATACTCCAGTACTCATGTTAGTTCTCACTGTCCAGTGTTCTGTATTGTTGAAAAATTTATGATCAAACTCTTGATGTCACCCAGATGAGGATGGGTTCCCCTTTTGAGTCTGGTTTCTCTCAAGGTTTCTTCCTCATAACATCTAAGGGAGATTTTCCTTGCCACAGTCGCCACGGCTGCTCATCAGGGACAAATTCACACCATTCACCTTAACTGTTGATTTGTGTAAAGCTGTTTTGAGACAATGTCTGTTGTGAAAAGCGCTATACAAATAAACTTGGCTTGACTTGACAAAATACTCTTATTTAACTTAAAATTTTCAGCTTTTTAAAAACACCCTTGAAGGTACAGCATGTTTGGAAATGACGTAGAATAAATATATTAACTGGTCTAGCAATATTTACCTTGATTTTTCTTCATTTGTTGTTGATGAAAATTCAAAATTCCCTCCGAGTCCATCATGTGCTCTGATGTCCCTGAATGTTTCCATAGACAAAACCTAAACAATCTTTCACACAAACTTTTTAAAGGGACATAACTGCATTGTGGTGGAAATGACACCAATACTGTGTGACAGCTATATTTTGTATAAAAAGTAATATTGACATTAGTCTCAGATTAATTACTAGAATGTATTTTAATTATTTTACTAGTGTTTAATTTAGGTACATTAATAGTTACCAGATAAGTCATATTTTTAAACTGTTTTTTGAAAGGTGTTTTTATTGATAAATTGACAAAGAAAAAAGGAATTTGTCAAAAATGATATGTTTTTTTTTAAATACGATCAAAGAACATAAAAGTGCCCATAGCCTAAGAATCACCCATATATATATATATATATATATATATATATATATATATATATATATATATATATATATATATATATATATACACACAGTGAGGAAAATAAGTATTTGAACACCCTGCTATTTTGCAAGTTCTCCCACTTAGAAATCATGGAGGGGTCTAAAATTGTCATCGTAGGTGCATGTCCACTCTGAGAGACATAATCTAAAAAAAAAAAAAATCCAGAAATCACAATGAATGATTTTTTTACTATTTATTTGTATGATACAGCTACAAATTAGTATTTGAACACCTGAGAAAGTCAATGTTAATATTTGGTACAGGAGCCTTTGTTTGCAATTACAGAGGTCAAACGTTTCCTGTAGTTTTTCACCAGGTTTGCACACACTGCAGGAGGGATTTTGGCCCACTCCTCCACACAGATCTTCTCTAGATCAGTCAGGTTTCTGGCCTGTCGCTGAGAAACACGGAGTTTGAGCTCCCTCCAAAGATTCTCCATTTGGGTTTAGGTCTGGAGACTGGCTAGGCCACGCCAGAACCTTGATATGCTTCTTACAGAGCCACTCCTTGGTTATCCTGGCTGTGTGCATTGTCATGCTGGAAGACCCAGCCTCAACCCATCTTCAATGCTCTAACTGAGGAAAGGAGGTTGTTCCCCAAAATCTCGCAATACATGGCCCCGGTCATCCTCTCCTTAATACATTGCAGTCGCCCTGTCCCATGTGCAGAAAAACACCCCCAAAGCATGATGCTACCACCCCCATGCTTCACAGTAGGGATGGTGTTCTTGGGATGGTACTCATCTTCTTCCTCCAAACACGTTCAGTGGAATTATGACCCAAAAGTTTTGGTCTCATCTGACCACATGACTTTCTCCCATGACTCCCCTGAATCATCCAAATGGTCATTGGCAAACTTAAGAAGTGCCTGGACATGTGCTGGTTTAAGCAAGGGAGCCTTCCGTGCCATGCATGATTTCAAACCATGACGTCTTAGTGTTTTACCAACAGTAACCTTGGAAACGGTGGTCCCAGCTATTTTCAGGTCATTGACCAACTCCTCGCCTGTAGTTCTGGGCTGATTTCTCACCTTCCTTAGGATCAGTGAGACCCCAGGAGGTAAGATCTTGCATGGAGCCCCAGTCCGAGAGAGATTGACAGTCATGTTTAGCTTCTTCCATTTTCTAATGATTGCTCCAACAAGCATTTTCACCAAGCTGCTTGGCAATTTCCCCGTAGCCCTTTCCAGCCTTGTGGAGGTGTACAATTTTGTCTCTAGTGTCTTTGGACAGCTCTTTGGTCTTGGCCATGTTAGTAGTTGGATTCTTACTGATTGTATGGGGTGGACAGGTGTCTTTATGCAGCTAACGACCTCAAACAGGTGCATCTAATTTAAGATAATAAATGTAGTGGAGGTGGACATTTTAAAGGCAGACTAACAGGTCTTTGAGAGTCAGAATTGTAGCTGATAGACAGGTGTTTAAATACTTATTTGCAGCTGTATCATCCAAATAAATAGTTTAAAAATCATATATTGTGATTTCTGGATTTTATTTTTTAGATTATGTCTCTCACAGTGGACATGCACCTAAGATGACAATTTCAGACCCCTCCATGATTTCTAAGTGGGAGAACTTGCAGAATAGCAGGGTGTTCAAATACTTCGTACAAACGACTATAAGTCTTCTTCATAGGGAAAAGTTGGTGTGTATAGATGGAAGTTGGAAGACCTGAAAGTGAAAGGAGCTCTTTTCCCACCCCTGTGCTTTTAGTCTCGGTATGCACTCTGTGTATATATGGTTTAGCTTACACTATTGTAACCTCTAGGAATAGGAAAAGGAGGCTTCAGGTAAGAAGCACAACTCTTATGGATCAACGCAATAATCAGTTCTCACACTAACACAATTCACTGACTTGGTCCCAGTTCCCAGTTCAGTTCAACAAGTATCAGTGAAGAGTTTGTCTGGGTGTGTGTGTGTGTGTGTGTTGGGAAAAAACACGAGCAAAAGCATATTTATATATATATATACACACACATACACAGGATATCTATACAGTATATATATAGACAGCAACAAAATAAAGCTAATAATGGAGAAAGTGTTTGAATTCATTGTGCTGGATGACCAACATTTGACCAACTCTTGCTGAGGATGTGGGATTTTAACGCTAATGGAGTTTTTGGAGTATTTGGAGATTTGCAACATGTTGCCAATTTCATCTCTGACACGATTCTGTCCCAAATAATAGATATATATAGAAGAGATAATCTGGCCTTGAGTAAAAGTCTTGGGTGTCCTTGTCACTTCTCGAATGACGTCACAACTCGAATGACGTCACTTCCTGTCTGAATCATGTCGAAATGATTTATGCCAGTTTCGGATATTAACGCTATCCTTACTGTCCTCATAGCGTTTTACTAGAAAGTTTCATTATTTGCAACTATGTCTGCCATTCAACAATTTAAAATGATAATTTTGCTTGTTTAAAATCTGTTTTGTATGTGTTTGTTTAGCTACATAGCTACAATTATTTCCCAGGTCTGGACAGCTTAACGCTAAGCAGATAAGCTTACACATTATTGATGCTGTGACTCCATTAGCCCAACCAATATGGTGAATTCCACTCCACTTGAGAGAAGCAGTAGAATGTAAAATTCAGCAGCATCTAGAGCTGGACATCATTGAACCAGTCACTGGCGCCACTCCATGAGTGGCGATTGTTCCCAAGCCGACAACTTTATTATGTTTTGATATGCGGCAGGCAAATTAAATAATTTGTGGTCGATTACCAATTCCAACTGTACACAACTCCTTTAAAGCACAAATGCTTCCTCTGTTTTTAGTAAGCATTATCTCAAATGGGCTTACCACCAATTAATGCTTATGCTACAGTCTGGAGGTATTACTACATTTTCTGTACACAATGGTACATATCAATACAAGAGACTGATATTCTGAGTTTCATCAGCCAGCGAGCTGTATCAGTATTGCTTCTTTCCAGGAGATGCATGATCAGAGATTTGTGAATTGCTGTTTGACACTCAACGGGGAAGAGTGTCGATATAATATGAATAAGCAGGTGTTAATGGGAATGCTGCTCTCAGAGAAAGGAACTTGCCTAACAGTTAAAAGAGTTTGTGCTCTGATCAATGCCAGAGGACCAAAGAATGCATCAGAAGTACTAAGATTCTCGAGATTGGTGAGAATTCTATAGTTTGCATCAATCCTCACCAAACCACTAAGGAGACCTTTGTTTCAGATCAATGAAGCTTAATTTTGACAAGGCGGCAGCTAATAAAAAGTTTATGGCGGATGCAAGTCTGGTAGGCATCGGAGCAGTGTTGATTCAAGAACAGAATGGAGAGAAGGTCCCTATATGCAAAGTCAGTGGTAGCTTAATTGAAATTGAGCAAAAATACTCCTAAACAGAGCACTAAACATTTGCATTAGTATGGGCAGAGACTCCCTCTACACCAGGGGTGGCCAACCCGCTGTTTGCTCGCCGCATGCGGCTCTTTGGCTGGTTTCATGCGGCTCTTACCTTCATATCGATTTTTGTGCGTTTAATTTTTAATGTGTGTGTTCGCTTTGCTTAAGTTCAATACGGTATTTTTAAGACTTAAATGAGCTTGCCCCTACTGGGAAACTTTGCGGTATATCAGACCTTGACATGAGGCCAATCATAAATTACAGGGATGCACCGAGAATTTTCAGAAATACCTAAATCACCGAAACAACACGGCAGAAACACAATTGTAATGACGCAATAAAAAAGCGCAGCAGCACACGGTTATCTGGATAAGAGCTACATGTCTGCGGTGTGCGGAGAGCGATTTGCAAAACATGCAATGCTGAAATTTTAAGAGGGGGGTCTATCTGCAAAGAGTTTCTCCATGTCGGGTTTAATGTATCACCTGAAATACAAACATCAAACAAATACAAACATCAAACATACAAACGTGGCGCAGAAAAGTAAAGTGAATCCGAGCATGCGCACTCCGTCTGTAGAGGACGTTTTTGAAAAGACAGGAAAGTTTTCCAGTGATGGTGCCAAGGCAAAAGGCATAACACAAAAAATATGGATTTCATTGCCAATTGAATTAAATTTTCATTTCAGTGCATCCCTAAAATATTATTGTTGGTGTGGCCCTCTGACACAATTCAGGTTTCTCATGTGGCCCCTTGTAAAAATTAATTGCCCACCCCTGCGGTATATTCATCTCATGCACATGCACATTTGAAGAAAATACCGTATTGAACTTAAGCGAAGTGAATACGCACATAAAAACCCCACAAACAAAGTCCTTGTTTTCTACCCTGAAACATGTGAAATCAAAGCATCGATCTGTTGTGACTGACACACATGTGAAAGAATTGTTTCGAGTGGCAACAACGGAATACGAGGCAGATTTGAAGAGGATTGTTTAAGGCAAGGATGCCAAAAGTCCCACTAAGTAACATGCATAGTAAAAGAATAACGCTATTGTAAATTATTATATATTTGTTTGTGGACTTGGTTAAATTAAGAGTTTGTGTGTGACAGTGCACACAATGTTCATTGTTGAAAATGACTGTCTGGTGGTCTTAGAAATGTAAGAGTCAATTTCTGTCGTTATGTTGGTGTGTGACATTTACAATAAGTCTGGCTGAGCAGAGGTGTGTGTGTGTGTGTGTGTGTGTGTGTGTGTGTGTGTGTGTGTGTGTGTGTGTGAGAGGAAGGGATAGGTGATGTTCATGTGTGCCCATGTGTATGATGTGGCTCTTTGCGGTAACACAGTCAAAAATGTGGCTCTCGGTCTCTGACTGGTTGGCCACCCCTGCTCTACACATATATAAACAAAAGTTTACTTGATCACGGATCATAAACCGCTTGAAGCTATCTATGGCCTGCGGTCAAAACCATGTGCTCACATCGAAAGGTGGGTGTTAAGACTACAACCATATGATTTTCATGTTGATGTTCCCAGTGAGCAAAACACAGCGGACCCTCTCTTATATCTGGTCTTTGGAAACAAAATCTCTCTGAGCAAGAGCTTTAAACCAGCTCACGAAGGACATATGGGCATTGTAGGCACCAAACAGAACCTCAGAAGTAAAGTATGGTGGCCTGCCATTAATACGTATTCGAAAAAAACATGTCAGATAGTGCCAAGGGAAATATTTTGGGTCCTAAGTATGCAATACTCAAGTCTACCACAACAATAACAAAAAAGAAATTATTGACTGTTTAGAGAAGGTTTTTAGAATTCATGGTCTGCTTTGCACCCGCAGATCAAATTGTGGACCACATATTGTCAACTCTAACAATTCTGTGAAACAAACTGTATACAGCATGTGAAGACTACACCAAGGTGGACACAGGCCAACAGCAAGGTGGAGAGGCAAAATGCATATACTGTAATTTCCGGACTATTTAGCGCACCCAAATATAAGCCGCACCCACTGAATTTGACAAAGATTTTTATTTTGAACATAAATAAGCTGCATTTGCCTACATGCCTACATTTAAACGAATGAACTTTACACAGGCTTTAACAAAAGACAGTGTCTGTTACACGGCTTGTATCTAAACAGTAGCCAACCAAGAAAGTCATTGTTCACTGTCTTCCTCCTTCCTTTCACAACTATTTCTCTCGAGAGTTTTTGTTTTGGCATCGTCGTGCGTTTAAAAATCACCATCGGTGAAGCCTTTCTCCCGATGCCGTGCAGCTTAGAACACGGGTGAAGTTTTTTTAATACAGCATATTGCTACTTACAGATTCCTCAGTCAGAAAAAGGAGCTCTGTAAATATGTGGCAATATACAGGGTCATTGACCACAGCACTAAAGGAAAGAATCTTGCGGAACCAATTTTCAATGGGAAAACTGCAGGATTTTTCCATGCCCACAATGACCAGGAGATAAAGAATCATGATGCTGAGCAGAAAGGGAAAGCCAAGCTGTATGCTGATCACCACCTTTGGGCAAAGAATTCACAGCTGGAAGTGGGAGATCAAGTCCTAGTCAGACAGAAAAAGATTAAACTAACAAACTAACAACCACATTCAACCCAATCCATACACAATCGTGTCCAGAAAAGGACATTTTGTGACCATTGAAGACTCAGATGGAACACAATATGAATGGAATACCACATTCGTGAAGAAATTCTTCAGTGAGAACAAAAATTATAATCCAGTTGAAAGACAAACCAAAACAGAGAAAAAACATGCTACTAGATAGTGATATGCTTACACAAATGAGACCAAAAAAAGCAACTCAAATGTCTGAGAAATTCAAAAACCCTTTTCAGCTCTTTCTGCTTGAATACATTCTTAGGAGTCAACACAAACTCATCTGAGAGTATAGCAGCTTCCGAAACAGAGGAAACGGTAGACCACAACATCATTAGCTTTACTGAAAGCACACCACTTGTCCAACAAACTCTCAATCAGACTCTCAAAAGTCTTTATAGGACATGTTCTAATATTCCTGAACCTTTGCCTGTAGGCTTCAAGGACCAACTCATAAGCACTCATAAGCCTCATAGTCCAAGCCCAGAGTCCTCCAAGGACAAGGAATAGCAAACTTCCTGAGTTTTTCTAATGAAGACGACATGTTTAGGCCAATTTAATGCTATAGCTATGAGCGGAGAAAACAGGTCAAAACAGGGTAGAGTAGCTGTTAGTGTTATGATGGTTTTCTCACTGTTTCACACACATTCCTTTGTCTGCTCAGTGTCTATAGAATATTTATGATGTTAGTCTGTAAGGTAAACAGGGAGTCTTATCTGGGCTCACACATCTCCGGCTAGTATATCCTCTTGTCTAAACAGGAAACAAGTTTAGGACAGCCTTTTCATTGTATGTGTATATATACGTTCTGTTGCCTGCAATAAACTGAAGAGAAAGCATTTGCTGTGTGCGGTGTGATTCTTCCCTGATCAGAAAGGCCTACGGGTATCGCAGATCGTATGGAAAACCTCTCCACGAATTAAGTTTCGTTTGGGCATGATAAAAATCTAACAGTAGCTTTGACTTCAACCAACAGCTCAATCAGCTCTGCACCTGAAGTTTCAGAAGCAACATCAGCATTCTCAACACACTAGCCACAGCTGTATCCACATGTGGTGAAAGCTTTAGAACACCTAACTCACAGCATAGTGAGAACCTTACTCCTAATCTCTTTTTTCTTTTTGCAAACTTGTAGAAACTGGTACAATATAATGAGCAGGTATCTCAAACAGGTCATCCTTCAGACACCTCTCAAAAACATACATACTTGGAGAAGTAACAAAACACATGGAGGTCAAAGCCTCCATTACTATTAAGCAGTCATCCAAAATACAATGAACCATAAATGCAATAACCAACTCTAATGCAAACAAATTCTGGATGACCCGCATTTGTTATGTTCCCACTTCGAGTAGAGAGTAGGAGCACAATGGAGCATTCTTTTATTAATTAAACAAATAAATAAGATGTTCCACATTCCACAACATATAACTATACCTTGTATGTATCTCCTCCTCAACTATAGTTGTACTCTAAAAGTTTAGTAATATACCTCTGTTTTAATGTTGTCTCTTCTTTTTTTATTTCAAAGTTGATTTTAAATTATCTTCTCTTTATTATTTCTTTCCTAACAAGGGTGCATTGTATACACCAAAATATAATGTTGTATTAACATAAGTTATACCGTAAATACTGGTCCCGCTACAGTGTACAGTCTTTTCTTTTAATGCTTTATGTCAAATATGACATAAAATGATCTTCTCTTTATTTTCCTAACAAAAGTGCATCTTTTATACCTGAATATAAGATTGTATTAACAAAGTTATACCTTAAATACTGGTATGTTGATAGTATGTTGAATGTTAACTGGTATGTAATGTACCTCTGTTTTAATGCTGTCCTTGCTTTCCTGTCTAATATCAAAATGATGACCAAAATTATCTGTTCCTTATTTTGCAAACAATGGTGCATTTTATTTGATCATGAAATGTACCATACTGTCTTGATACACTTTGGATAAAACTTTAAGTTCTACAAAGCTAGTATAACCCGGAAACCATGCCCACAAATGCATAAACAAAGGGAGTTTCTCCCTCCAAAATTTCAGGCCATAGCATCAACGGTCAGTCAAGTAAAGCAAGCTCGCTCACTCATCTCGACCCGAAGGGCCGGAGAGTCGGACGCTTAGAACAGCCCAGCAGCGACTCTTCGGGACAAGATCTCAAATCCTTTTGAGATCTTCCAGCAAGCTTTATCTTCAAGTCAGTCAGCCAGGTCAAGTCAACTCGCTCGAGAGAAGGGCCCGAGGGCCCAAAGGCCCAAAGGGTCAGATGTTCGGAACAGCTTGGAAACGACTCTCTCTTCCTTCAAGATCTTCTGGCAAGCATCACTTTTAAGAACAACAACTGCTCTGATCTTCAGGAGAACCTGAAAAAACATCTGACTTCATCCTAACCGACTCTTCAAAGATCTCTTTGTCGTATCCGGACTCTTGTGCAACAAGCCAATGCAAGTAACCATTTTACCAACCAATTTAGATGCGTATTTAAGTGTGAGCTCATTTATTGAATCTTAAGGTGAATTAAAATTTCTGTGACGATTTCTCAGTTAGGGTGTGATTCATTTTGAAGCTTAAGCTTGCCATTCCTTTTCTTGCTTTCTCTCCTTTCTTCTTTTCCTTTCTCTTCCTCCTTTTCATATTTTTTACTTTTTGTTTATTTTTATTTTCATTTTTGTTTTCTTTACTTCTTCTGTTTGTTTGTGTAGTTAGTTTTTATGTTGTGTTTGTCTCATTCATTAAACGCCGTATTTTTAACAAGTGATTGTCTCTGAGTGCCGCTCACATTTTAAGGTTCCTGTAACATTTGATCTGAACTACATGCTCTATTAATTGTATAATATAAAGTAAAGGGGGGTTGCGTCTAACTCGGTCAGGGAGATACCTCTTTTATAAAATTAATAAAAGATTATTCTGTCTGTTCGGCGGACGAACAGACCAAATGAGTGTAACGTTAATTCCATTACCGTCAATTCAACTTAATTTAAATATTTAGAAATAACTATAACCCGTTATAATTACTTATAAATATTCCCTTTTCTTTGCGAGCTAAATTCTCTACAACAATAATTTAGTTGCTGCAGGTTGTTCTGATTAAAATAGTAGGATCAGAGGTTAAAGTTGTTACTGCCTTTAATGTTCAAGTGTAAAGATGTTTAACAAACACAATGTCATAACAGTTCAGGTACAGGTTCTTGCTTCTCATTGGTCTCTCTTTTTGTTTCAGCCACCAATTACAATTCACATATGACTCCACCTTTACCTGAATATGAGCCAGAAACAGAGAAAACAGTGGATGCAGGAAATAGAAAAACACAGAACACAGCACAAAATCATCTCACTAATACTCTGAGCATGGTCCTGCTACCTGAATAATATACATTTGCTACTGAATTCCATGGAAGCTGGTTCTGATATTGAAATAAACAAATAATTTTTTTTCTGACACTGGTTTCAAATTTTTAGAAGTAGTTTTGAGTCTCTCTTTGCCACAAGATGAGTGAAAACTGTTTATCTTATTCGATTCTAGGCTTCATTTTACAACACTGGATTGATTACTAATGTTATTAACATCAACAATTATGTTACACTACTGCCACAGCCACCTACACTGCCTTCTCTGCCTTCACAGCCTGAGCATGGACCCTAACAGAAGCTGAGAAGTGCTGGGACTAAGACTCATTGATACGTGTGCAGACGTCAGTTTGCAGCTTCAGTATTCATGGCTTAATTGTTAAGGTGATGGGCTAGAAATCCATGGGGGTCTCCCTGTGCAGGTTCAAATCCTGCTCACTATGTTTGTGGTCTTGTTTATTACAAATGATCCATGGAAAACTTCACCAGAACACAGCTTTTTAACACTGTGGCTGCACCTTTTAAATCAACCCCATAGAAAAAAAAATACGTCTCAGAAGTTTGGATGTTCACCAAATGCCTAGACATGGGCTCCAAAGCAAGAAGCCAAACTGCCCCCAGTCAGGGTGGTCAATCGGTTGAAGGTGCTGCGTTCAGGTCACAGGCTTCTCCGGTGGCATGGGTTTGAGCACCACTACTAACAGGTGTTTCATTTTTTGGCTGTATTTTTTTCTGAACTGAGCCCATGAAGAGTTGCATTGTAATTGATACTGAAAGAACATAAGAGAAAAGTGTTCACCATGTTCACTCTGTTAGATTCTAAAGTTGGCTTTGATAATGCAGAAGTCCTTTGTTGCTTGTTTCCAGAAGAGGGAAGTAACCAAGTACAAATACTTCATTACTGTACTTAAGTAGATTTTTTTGGGGATCAGTATTTTACTTCACTATTTATTCTTCGGACAACTTTTTACTTTTACTCATTACATTTCTACTTCTTACATTTTCATAACTGGTATGTTACTTTAGTTTTAATTCATTGATTTGGTGAAATGTCAATATTTTTTATTTTCACTGCGAGTCGATTTCAGCCACCAACCGATTTCCTGTCATTGTGCGTCTTTTTCAATCCACTAGTCTATAATGTCCTGTCTCTCACTCACCACAGACATAAACTAGTTTACGAAACTAAGAATCAGCAGGCAGAAAGCAACAAGAAGTAAAGCTAAACAGAGGGAGTCAGTGATGTAAACATGAATGAGAACAGAGACATTCCTGATCATTATCATCATCATCTTTTCTCTGCTTGTGTTCTATATGTGGATCTTCAGCCTGGACACATTCATTAGGTAACAACATTTTTAATTTGTTTTGTATTAATATTATATATATATATATATATATATATATATATATATATATATATATATATATATATATATATATTGACTGCAAATGTGCGTGCGCTGATGAAACAAAGAGACTCTGCCTTCAGATCAGGGGACAAGGCGGCCTTAAAAACAGCAAGGGCCAAACTGTCTCGTGCTATCAGAGAGGCAAAGCGCGCGCACGCGAAGAAAATCCACAACCACTTCCAGGACAGTGGAGACACCCGGCGCATGTGGCAGGGCATCCAGGCGATCACGAATTACAAGACCACATCACCTGCTTGTGACCGTGACCCCTCCCTCCCAGATGTGCTGAACGACTTCTACGCCCGGTTCGAGGTGCAGAACAATGTGGTGGCGAGGAAGACCATCCCTCCTCCCACTGACCAGGTGCTCTGTCTAACCACAGCTGAAGTAAGGAAAACCCTATGCAGAGTTAACCCACGGAAGTCTGCTGAACCAGACAACATTCCTGGCAGAGTGCTCAGGGAATGTGCAGAACAACTAGCAGATGTCCTCACTGACATCTTTAACATATTCCTGAGCAGCAACGTTGTTCCCACGTGCCTCAAGACAACAACCATTGTTCCCGTGCCGAAGAAGTCTTCTGTCTCCTGCCTCAATGACTATCGTCCCGTCGCGCTCACACACATCGTGATGAAGTGCTTCGAGAGGCTCGTCATGAGGCACATTAAGACACAGCTTCCACCCTCCCTGGACCCCATGCAGTTTGCGTATCGTCCAAACCGTTCCACGGACGATGCTATCTCCACAACCCTTCATCTGGCCCTCACCCACCTGGATAACAAGGACTCTTATGTGCGAATGCTGTTCATTGACTTCAGCTCAGCATTCAACACAATCATTCCTCAGCACCTGATCGAGAAGTTGAACCTTCTGGGCCTGAACACCTCCCTCTGTAACCGGATCCTGGACTTCCTGACTGAGAGACCTCAGTCTGTCAGGATCGGGAACAGCATCTCCAGCACCACCACACTGAGCACTGGGGCCCCCCAGGGCTGTGTGCTCAGCCCACTGCTGTTCACTCTGCTGACTCACGACTGTGTAGCAATGCACAGCTCGAACCACATCATCAAGTTCGCTGATGACACGACCGTGGTGGGTCTAATCAGCAAGAACGACGAGTCAGCATACAGAGAGGAGGTGCAACGGCTAAGTGCCTGGTGTGGAGCAAACAACCTGTCTCTGAACTTGGACAAAACGAAAGAGATGGTTGTGGACTTCAGGAGAGCACAGAGCGACCAATCTCCACTGATTATTGATGGATCCTCTGTGGAGATCGTCAAGAGCACCAAATTCCTTGGTGTTCATCTGGCGGACAACCTCACCTGGTCACTTAACACCAGCTCCATCACCAAAAAAGGCCAGCAGCGTCTCTACTTCCTGAGAAGGCTGAGGAAAGCCCACCTCCCTCCCCCCATCCTGTCCATGTTCTACAGAGGGACCATTGAGAGCATCCTGAGCAGCTGCATCACTGCCTGGTTTGGGAACTGCACCGTCTCGGACCGCAAGTCCCTACAGAGGATAGTGAGAACAGCTGAGAAGATCATCGGAATCTCTCTCCCCTCTATCATGGACATTTACACTACACGCTGCATCCGCAAAGCACACAGCATTGTGGACGATCACACACACCCCTCACACACACTTTTTACACTTCTACCATCAGGAAAACGGTTCCGAAGCATTCGGACCGCCACAACAAGACTGTGCAACAGTTTCTTCCCACAAGCCATCAGGCTTCTTAACACACAGAACTGAAACGGAACTCTCTCACACACACACACTCACTAAAATGTGTGTAACGAACTGAAAACATTTTTCCTGGACTTAACACCCAACACACACTCATCACTCATCTCAATCCATTCCACCACCATTCATTATTTATTATTTATTATTCTCGACTGTACCACTCTCAACTGCTGTTTTTGCACACTTATCATTTTTACTGTATCATTTTTACTGTATTATACTGTTTACATGCTGTTTTTGAACCTTCAACTGCTGCTGTATTTTTTTGCAGTACACTGTTTATAGTCACTTCTGGAATATAGTCTATATTTTGTATAGTTTTTACAGTTTTCTTGTACAGTACTGTATAATCTAGTATACAGTAGGTTTACTGGTCGGCGCTATATAGGGTTTTATGTCTTGTCTTGTGTCGTCCGTCTGCACTGTCTGTCTGCACTGTTTGCACCAGGTTGCACTCGATGCACTTTATGTAACTTGTGTTTTAGCTTAATGTTGTTTTGTCTGTTTGTTGTTTAGTGTAGCACCAGGGTTCTGGAGAAACGTTGTCTCATTTTTACTGTGTACTGTGTACCACTGTGTATAGTAGAAATGACAATAAAAGCCTCTTGACTTGACTTGACTTGACTTGATATAGTGCCCTCCACAATTATTGGCACCCCTGTTTAAGATGTGGTCGTGGACTTCAAAAAATTCTCCTTTTTTTTTTTTAAACAACATAGAACCCAAATGCAAAAAAAGAGTAACATTACTTTGGTGGTAAAAAAATCACACATTTAAAAAAAAAAAAAAAACTTGAAATCATGTGTGCCACAATTATTGGCACCCCTAACAATTCCTCTGAAAAATTTAATTGTTTTTTTTTTTATATATATATTTTTCTGTAGTTGCTAAGGTTGGTCAGGGTATCTAGGGACTTTTAATTAGTAATTCATGATTTCCTGTTTCCCTGGGGTATAAATATGATGTGACACAGAGGCCTAATTCTCTTACCCATTTGTCAACATGGCAAAGACAAGAGAACACACCATTCAAGTAAGGCAGATGTGTGTCGACCTTCATAAGTCAGGCAATGGCTACAAGAAAATAGCCACGCGCCTTAACTTGCCGGTATCCACAGTCAGAGGAATCATTAAGAAGTTTAAAACAACTGGAACAGTGACAAACAAGGCTGGAAGAGGTCCCAAGTTTATCTTGCCACAACGCACAGTGAGGAGGATGGTAAGAGAAGTAAAAAAATTTCCCAAGCTCACCGTCACAGAATTGCATCAAAGAGTGTCATCTTGGGGTCACAGAGTCTCCAAAACAACCATCAGACGCTCTCTACATGCCAACAAGCTGTTTGGGAGGCATGCAAGAAAAAAGCCTTTTCTCACTAACACTCACAAACGTAAACGTCTGGAGTTTGCTAAGCGGTACTGGGACTTCAACTGGGATCGTGTGCTTTGGTCAGATGAGACTAAGATTGAGCTTTTTGGCAACAAACACTCTAAGTGGGTCTGGCGTAAAACAAAAGATGAGTATGCCGAAAAGCACCTCATGCCCACCGTGAAGTATGGTGGAGGATCTGTGATGCTGTGGGCCTGTTTCTCTTCCAAAGGCCCTGGGAACCTTGTTAGGGTGCATGGCATTATGAACGCTTTGAAGTACCAGGATATTTTAAATAAAAACCTGATGGCCTCTGCCAGAAAGCTGAAGATGGGTCGTCATTGGGTCTTTCAGCAGGATAATGATCCAAAACATGTGGCAAAATCTACACAAAAGTGGTTCACAAAAGTCACAAACTCAAGGTCCTCCCATGGCCATCTCAGTCCCCAGACCTCAACCCAATCGAAAACCTGTGGGGCGAGCTAAAGAGAAGAGTGCATAAGAGAGGACCCAGGACACTGGATGATCTAGAAAGATTGTGCAAAGAAGAATGGTCAAAAATCCCTCTCTCTGTGTTCTCCAATCTTGTGAAATGTTATAGGAGGAGATTAAGTGCTGTCTTGTTGGCAAAAGGAGGTTGTACAAAGTATTAACATCAGGGGTGCCAATAATTGTGGCACACATGATTTCAAGTTTTTTTTTTTCTTTCTAAATGTGTGATTTTTTTACCACCAAAGTAATGTACTTAAATAAAAGGTTGGATTTTTCTCTTTTTTTGCATTTGGGTTCTATGTTGTTTAAAAAAAAAAGGAGAATTTTTTGAAGTCCACGACCACATCTTAAACAGGGGTGCCAATAATTGTGGAGGGCACTGTATATATATATATATATACACAGTGAGGGAAATAAGTATTTGAACACCCTGCTATTCTGCAAGTTCTCCCACTTAGAAATCATGGAGGAGTCTGAAATTGTCATCTTAGGTGCATGTCCACTGTGAGAAACATAATCTAAAAAAAAAAAATCCAGAAATCACAAATTATGATTTTTAAACTATTTATTTGTATGATACAGCTGCAAATAAGTATTTGAACACCTGTCTATCAGCTAGAATTCTGACCCTCAAAGACCTGTTAGTCTGCATTTAAAATGTCCACCTCCACTACATTTATTATCTTAAATTAGATGCACCTGTTTGAGGTCGTTAGCTGCAAAAAAAAACCTGACCACCCCATACAATCAGTAAGAATCCAACTACTAACATGGCCAAGACCAAAGAGCTGTCCAAAGACACTAGAGACAAAATTGTACACCTCCACAAGGCTGGAAAGGGCTACGGGGAAATTGCCAAGCAGCTTGGTGAAAAAAGGTCCACTGTTGGAGCAATCATTAGAAAATGGAAAAAGCTAAACATGACTGTCAATCTCCCTCGGACTGGGGCTCCATGCAAGATCTCACCTCGTGGGGTCTAAATGATCTTAAGGAAGGTGAGAAATCAACCCAGAACTACATGGGAGGAGCTGGTCAATGACCTGAAAAGAGCTGGGACCACCGTTTCCAAGGTTACTGTTGGTAATACACTAAGACGTCGTGGTTTGAAATCATGCATGGCACAGAAGGTTGCCCTGCTTAAACCAGCACATGTCCAGGCATGTCTTAAGTTTGCCAATGACCATTTGGATGATCCAGAGGAGTCATGTGAGAAAGTCACGTGGTCAGATGAGCCCAAAATAGAACTTTTGGGTCATAATTCCACTGAACGTGTTTGGAGGAAGAAGATGAGTACCATCCCAAGAACACCATCCCTACTGTGAAGCATGGGGGTGGTAGCATCATGCTTTGGGGGTGTTTTTCTGCATATGGGACAGGGTGACTGCACTGTATTAAGGAGAGGATGACCGGGGCCATGTATTGCGAGAATTTGGGGAACAACCTCCTTCCCTCAGTTAGAGCATTGAAGATGGGTCGAGGCTGGGTCTTCCAACATGACAATGACCCGAAGAACACAGCCAGGATAACCAAGGAGTGGCTCTTTAAGAAGCATGGCCTAGCCAGTCTCCAGACCTAAACCCAATAGAGAATCTTTGGAGGGAGCTCAAACTCTGTGTTTCTTAGCGACAGGCCAGAAACCTGACTGATCTAGAGAAGATCTGTGTGGAGGAGTGGGCCAAAATCCCTCCTGCAGGGTGAAAAACTACAGGAAACTTTTGACCTCTGTAATTGCAAACAAAGGCTACTGTACCAAATATTAACATTGACTTTCTCAGGTGTTCAAATACTTATTTGCAGCTGTATCATACAAATAAATAGTTTAAAAATCATACATTGTAATTTCTGGATTTCTTTTTTTTCTGGACATGCACCTACGAGGACGATTTCAGACCCCTCCATGATTTCTAAGTGGGAGAACTTGCAGAATAGCAGGGTGTTCAAATACTCATTTTCCTCAATGTGTATATATATATATATATATATATATATATATTATATATATATATATATATATATATATATATTAAGCTGTAAACATACAAACGCTAATTCTTTTAAACGCTACAAAATTTTATTAAAACGATATCAATTCAGCACACATTTCTGTTTTGAAACAAACTTAAATGACTGTCTTTATTGATCATACAAATAAAAACAATGCATCATTAAAATCTGTAAAATGTAAAATTTTATTTGTATTTACTTATAACAAAGACTGTGTTTTTGTAAAATAAAGTAAACCGACAGGGGGCTCTCTCTGCCATGGCATCTCTGTTCACAAACATCAATAAAACAACCTGAATCAGTGAATATTTACCTCACAGACATAATAATTATATGTGTAGAAAACTCAACATCTTTTACATAAACCACATTCACATCGTATAAAAATATTCTCTGATTATATAATCGGTATTATACCATAAATGATTTATTACACTGTAAAAGTTTGTTTTATCAAGTGGACAGTCAGAGTGTGTAAAATGTTGAAATACAGCGGGGAAAATAAGTATTTGACACGTCAGCATTTTTATCAGTAAAGAGATTTCTAAGTGGGCTATTGACACAAAATTTCCACCAGATGTAGCCATCAAGCCAAATACTAAAATTCATACAAAGAAATCAGAACATTTAAGTATACAAATTAAGTCATAAAAAAGTGAAATGACACAGGGAATAAGTATTGAACACATGAAGATAACAAGGTGCAAAATGGCATAGAAAGCCAGGAGATCACCTGAAATCTGTCAGTACTGAGAGAGAAGCCCTGCTCCCTATCAGTACTAATTGATATCAGCTGCTTTAGTCCTAATTGATGGCCTATAAAGGCTTCTCATTACCCAGGAGGCACACAGGAAAGACTTAATGATGGGTAAAAGCAAAGAAAGCATCTTGATGGGAATGGTTATAGTTCCTGTGAGCACTGTGAGGGCCATTATCCAGAAATGGAAAGAGCATCAGTTCACCATAAACCGGCCACGATCAGGTGCTCCACGTAAGATCCCTGTCTGAGGAGTCCAAAGAATAATCAGGAGACTTCCCCAAGAGCCAAGAACCACTCGGCTCTGAACCGCCATGGCATCCATGCACGCTCACCATTTAAGACTCCATTGCTGAACAAAAAGCATGTTGAGGCTTGGTTAAAGTTTGCAAAAGAGCATTTGGAGAAGCCTGTGGATTATTGGGAGACTATAGTATGGTTAGATGAGAGCAAAATTAAACTTTTTGGCCGTCATTCTACACACCATGTTTGGAGAAGAAATGGCACTGCCCACCACCCCAAGAACACCATACCAACAGTTAAGTTGGGGGGTGGAAGCATCATGGTTTGGGGCTGCTTTTCAGCAAGGGGTACTGGCAGACTTCAAATTATTAGAGAAATGTACCAGGACATTCTGGATAAAAATCTGCTGCCATCTACCAAAAAGCTGAAAATGAAAAGAGGGTGGACATTTCAGCAAGACAATAATCCCAAACACAAGGCAATGGAAACAATGAAGTGGTTTTAAATAAAGAAAATCAAGTTGCTTGGATGGCCCAGTCAATCACCTGACCTAAATCCCATAGAAAATCTATGGAGAGAACTGAAGATCAAAGTTCATAAAAGAGGCCCAAGGAACCTTCAAGATTTAAAGACCATTTGTGTGGAAGAATGGGCCAGAATCACTCCTGAGCAATGCAGACGACTGATCTCTCCATACAAGAGGTGTCTAAAAGCTGTAATCACCAACAAGGGCTTTTCTACAAAGTATTAAATAAAGTGTGTTCAATACTTATTCCCTGTGTCAATTTACTTTATTTATTATGACTCAACTAGTATCCTTAAATGTTCTGATTTCTTTGTATGAATTCAATATTTGGCTTTATGGCTACATCGGGTGGAAATTCCTGTAGATAAACGTTTTTTTTTGGTTTGCAGACACGGAAATGCAGGAACACTGGAGTCTTCACACAATTGTTCATCACCAGTAAACACTAGAAGAGAAAGAAGTGAATCAGTAACAGAAAACTAGAAGGAGGTGTTTGATGATCAGCAGTAGGTAATTATCTCTGCTTCAAGGAAACCAGGATTTGATTTCAGTGTATCATTTGTCCTTCAACATTTCTTCATGCTTATATAATATCTTTGGTAGAACATTTAGTGAGAACAAATGAGAAGGTGCAGAAGATGGAAGAGGAACATGAGCAGATATTTGCATCACATCACTGCACTTCTCCAATCCCAGACTGTAGAGTTTTTGCTGCTTTTAACAAAGATCACTGCTGTGGAGCTTCTCTCTTGTTCTACATCGATATTAAAGTGCAGACTTTAAGAACAAGCTGAGGGGAATTTTACAGGAATGATAGAAGACACGGTGTGGAGGTGGAGAGATAAAAGCACTGTCCGAGTAAAAGGAAACCAGCTGCTTACAGGAAATCCAATATTTGTGGCAATAAAAGATGATCATCCAATAAATAATGCTGATGTAGTAAATAACACTAATGTGCTAAATAACACTGATGTAGTAAATAACGCTAATGTAGTAAATAACACTGATGTAGTAAATAACTCTAATGTAGTAAATAACACTGATGTAGTAAATAACGCTAATGTAGTAAATAACGCTGATGTAGTAAATAATGCTAATGTGCTAAATAACGCTAATGTAGTAAATAACTCTAATGTAGTAAATAACACTGATGTAGTAAATAACACTGATGTAGTAAATAACACTAATGTAGTAAATAATGCTAATGTAGTAAATAATACTAATGCAGTAAATACTGATGTAGTAAATAACACCAATGTTTTTATGTAGCTTGTGTTGTGCTGTAGCTCTATGTTGTTTAGTGTAGCACCAGGGTTCCGGAGGAACATTGTCTAGTTTTTACTGTGTACTGCGTACCACTGTGTATAGTATAAATGACAATAAAAGCCTCTTGACTTGACCTGTAGTAAATAACACGAATACAGTAAATAACACTAATCATTACATCAGTTTGTGTTTATATAAAACAGGTTATTACTCACAACAGTGTCTGTAGTTTGTAACGTTTATAATCCTTCAGATCAGAGAGACACTTCACTCCTGAGTCTCCTATATTATTCCCAGTCAGATCCAGATCTCTCAGGTGTGAAGGGTTTGATCTCAGAGCTGAAGTGAGAGCAGCACAACCTTCATCTGATACTCCACAATCCCACAACCTGCAGATACACAATGACACACACTTCACACTCTCAGTTTCTACACATTACACATCCTGTGTGTTTTTTCCACTAGAAAGATAGAGAGAAAGAGAGAGAGAGAGAGAGAGAGAGAGAGAGAGTAAATGAGAGTGAGAGAGAGAGAGTTAAAGGGGAGAAGGAGAGGGAGGGAGCAAGGGGGGGGGAGATGAGGGAGAGGGGGAGAGAGAGAGAGAGAGAGAGAGAGAGAGAGAGAGAGAGAAGGAGGGAGGGAGGGAGGGAGGAGAGAGAAAGGGAGGGAGACTTTTTTTACTTTTACAAAACTTTATTTACACAAGTCACATCATAAAATTCAGGGTGCTTAAATAAATTAAATAATAAATAAATAAATATGAGACAATATTCTCATGCCCCACCACATTTCCAACCGCTCTCCTCTACACACACTCAATCACACACACACTCATCTATACTCGCCCCGCACACCACCCACACGCCGTGCCGGCGAGTCAAACTCTCAAACAGCCTCCTTCACACTCTCACACACGAAATTGTTCCAAGATGTTTAAAAGAAGTAAAAAAAAAATAAAAAAAACGCGGAAAAATTGGCAACACGCCAACCCCTCTCGCGTTCTACATACCATACTCACCCTTCCCACTCGCATGTACAGAAAGAGAGAGAGAGAGAGAAATGGGGAAGAGAGAGGGATCGAGGGAGGGAAGGAGAGGGGAGAGGGGGAAGAATCCCACTCGACTGGAATTAGTTTATGGTCTGAAAGTGGTGTAGGGAGAAGATCAGAGTGTGTGAGCATGTTCCTCATGGTGTGTGTGATATGTAGAACATGTCTAAACATGCTGCAGAAACCCTGCTGTTAAAGTGTGGTATTTTCATGTAAAACAGGAGTCCATATCCTTTGAACTGACCAACGGGGTCTGCCTTTATTATACAGTCTCCAAACACAGTGTCCTAACCGAGCCTGACTTCCTCGCTTACTGTCTGCCTCACCACCTAGAATGGCCCTTGTTCGCCCCCTAGTGGCAGATATAACCTGAACAGACATTACAATAATTCCATATTGTTACATCCTTTCTCTTTTAGAAAGTTTTCTTTTCCCTGAAACACATTTGCAAACATTAAATGCAAATAGACATTCAAATGTACAAAAAGTTTTTTCAATAAATGCCATTACCCAACATAACAAAATGGCTTTAACATCTCAAACATTTTACATTCCATTTCTTTTTTTTCTCTCTTTTTTTTTCTTCCTTTTCTTTTCAAAAGTCACTTAAATGCCAGTTTAAGTAGTAAAGTCCTTGTAGCATTGAGGCTGACGGACAACTCTACAACATCTGGTTGTCTTCGCCCCATCACTGTTACAGGTATCGCTCTGGGTGTGATGGCTCTGCTGGGATATTACAGTGTCTGTATGGGTACCCGGAGTGTTTACTGTCTCTATATCAACAACCTCCGTTTGAGGAACAACATGGGCGCGTCTGAGGTGTCTACGGTTCCTCCTGAGAACTGCACCCGAATCTATTTCAACCTCATATGATCTAGAGTCAACTGGTCTTTTCACCTTGCCCAGCTTCCATTTGGTGTGCGGCTCAAATGGCTGCACTCTGACAGTGTCACCTGATCGTAGGGCATCTAGATCCCTGGCTGATCAGTTGTAGTATGCACATTGACGCTGTTGGTTGTTAAACAGTGCCTGCTCTACTTGAACCACTTAAGGCTGGAGAAGGCTGTTTTTTGCCAGCAACAGAGACCTCGTTCGACGGTTCAGCAATCTTTGAGCTGGGCTGCTCTCCAGTCCTTGTGAGGGTGTGTTACGATGGTCCAAGAGCGCGAGATAGGGGTCTTGTCCAGACGCTTTGGCTTTGTTTAACAGTCTCTTTGCAGTTTTAACGGCAGACTCTGCCATGCCGTTACTCTGTGGGTAAACTGGTGATGAGGTTTTGTGGTCAAATTCCCACAGTTGGCTGAATCTTTGGAACTCTTGTGATGAATATTGAGGTCCATTGTCTAAGACAACTGTGTTCGGAATGCCGTATCTAGCAAAATGTCCTTTTAGCTTCTTTATCACCGTAGTAGCTTTTGTGTCTGGCAAAAATCTATTTCCCAAAAATTGGAATAGTAGTCGACTGTTACATGATAGTTTTTGTTATCAAAGTGAAATAGGTCAACGCCTACTTTGGCCCATGGCCTGCTTGGCACATCGTGTGGGAAGAGCGTTTCTCTGTGCTGTTTGTCATCCACGGACCTGCAGATGTCACAGCAAGCTATGTGTGTCTTTATGTGGTCCTTCATGCCAATCCAGTAGATGCATTCTCTGGCCCTTCGTAGACATCCTTCTGCCCCGAGATGTGAGGAGTGCAGGCGACGGGTGATTGTCTTTCTGCAGTGATAATGGAATAACAGCACGTTCACCTCGAAACACAATGCCGTCCTGATAACTTAATTCCTCCTGGAATGAGAAGTACGATTTGATTTCCTGAGCCATGGCCCTTTTGTCTGATGGCCAACCCTGCTTCATTAGTCGGATCACAGTTTGTAAAGTTTTGTCATCTTTTGTCCTGATCTGGCTTAAACTGTCACCAGAAATGGGTAAGTGTTGCACCATATTAACCGCCTCTACAGAGCTCCGAGATGTGCTTTCTGGGAGATATGCTCTGCTTAAGGTGTCTGCCAGTAACATGTCTTTGCCAGAAACATACACTACAGTCAGGTCATATTTCTAAATACGTAGCATCATTCTCTGAAGTCTCTTGGGCGTGCTCAAAAGAGGTTTCCTAACTATGGACTCCAACGGCTTATGGTCAGATTGCACATTAACTTTGCGATGTGTACTGATGAAACTTCTAAACACTGAACACCATAACTAGAAACTCTTTCTCAATCTGGGCATAACCCCGCTCAGTCTGTGTGAGTGCTCTGCTTGCAAAGGCGATGGGCTTACCCTTTTGCATGAGTGCAGCTCCCAAACCTGTGTCCGATGCATCACATTGCACTACGAGGTCCTCCTCTGGGCAGTAGTACTTCAGAACACGAGTATCTACAATAGTTTTTTTTAGTTTCACAAATGCATTCTCATGCTGCTCCGACCAGTCCCAGTCTGTGTCTTTGTGTGTCAACCGCCGCAACACTTCACACTGGTCCGAAAGGTGTGGACAAAACTTAGCCAAGTAGTTTACCATACCTAAGAGTCTCTGTACTGCTTTCAAATCTGTAGGTCTCGGCATGTGTTCAATAGCACGAACCTTGTCTGGATCCACTTTCAGTCCATTTGCTGTCAGGTGGTGCCCAATGTATGTACACTCCCTCTTCCTCAGCTTGAAGTTGTCTGGGTTCAGCTTGATGTTCTTTTGCCTGCACCGCTCCAGGAACAATTTCAGCTTCACATCATGGTCTCCTTCTGCCGCTTCCTGCGTCTCTCCCTGACCTGCAATGAGCACATCATCCGCAATAATGTATAGGCCTGGTAACCCGTCCAGTGCTTGGGTCAGTTTTCGCTGGAAAACTTCCGGTGCGCGGACTTATTCCCATGGGCATCCTTAGCCATCTGAAGCGGCCAAACGGGGTGGAGAACGTAGTCAGGTAACTGGATTTCTCTTCAAGCTTGACATGCCAAAACCCGCTTTTGACGTCACACACTGTGAACACTTTAGCTTTAGACATATCCGGTAGGACGTCCTCAATGGTTTGCAGTGGAAAGTGACTGCGCTTGAGTGCCTTGTTTAGGGGCTTTGGATCAATGCATACTTCAGGTTTACCGTTTTGCTTTTGCACCACCACCATGCTACTGATCCAGTCCGTGCTGCAGTCTACTGGTGTGATAACACCTCTGCGCTCAAGGTCCCGAAGCTCCTCTTTCAGCGGTTTCATCACGGCGACCGGAACACGTCGCTTTGGAAGTTGCACAGGTTTCACACTCTCATCTACTTCCATTTTGTATTCCCCTTCCAGACAACTGTTTCCTTTGAACACATCTGCAAAATTTGTCTTTATTTGTTTCATTGTCCATTGTCCTTTTGTGTCTCTCACTGTTGTTACAATGCTGTCAATAGCCATACTGTTTTCATAGTGTACTTTTATGAGTTTCATGGCCTCACTGGCTCTCTTACCAATCAGTGGTACAGTACAACCTTTGTCCATAACCTGAAACTCTAGCTGGTACAGTTTTTTGTTTCTAGGGTTTCTTAATTTCACTTTACATCTACCCAGTGGCTTCACTTTGCTTCCATTGTACATCACTAACACAGAATTTGTGTCCTCAAGCTTAGCATCTGTGTTCAGCATGTTAATAGGCAAAACATTACATGTAGCTCCACAATCGATCTGAAATTTTATAATATCTTTCCCTAGGAGCATGCCTGCAAATAACTCGGAGTCATTACCTTTGTTAGAGTCAACAGCATTCACATTTTCACTTTCTGCTACATCTCTAACACACAGTATGTCCTCATATTCACTTTCACATTCAGTAACCTTAATGCACAGATTTCATCTTCTTTGGTTCAATGTGGGCTTTACACTTAACCACAAAGTGGTTTTCCTTACCACACTTTTTGCATTTTTTTCCAAATGCTGGACATTTCTGTTTGCCGCAGAACTTGCAATCCACGGTGCTTTCTTTCTGCTGTAGGCGCGAAGCTCCTTGCACTGCGTGAACTTCTTCCACTGTGTGTCCTGCTATGGCCTTGCAGTTTTCCCGCAACCACTCAGCAGCTCTGCAAAGTTGAATGCAAATGTCCAATGTCATGTCTTTCTCACGTAACAGTCTCTCTCGCATGCTGCTGCTGTCAATCCCACATACGATCCTGTCCCGAATGAGTGAGTCTCTCAATGTTCCAAAGTTGCATGTTTTTGCTAGCAACTTGAGTTCAGTAACATAGCCATCTATGGATTCACTGGTACCTTGATTTCTTGTGAAGAATTTGTACCGCTTCCCTGTCTCGTTCACTTTAGGACTGCAGCAGTTATTAAACTTTTCAACGACATCCTTAATCATCCAGTCCGACTGCGCTGTGTCTCCCATTAAGGTATCCAGTAGCTCTCTGGCACTCTCACCGACCAGATAACTGAAAAGCCTAACCTTTTTCTTCTCGTCGTCCTCGGCAACAGTTAATCCAATGTACAGTTTAAACTCATCTCTCCAAGACTTCCACATTTTAGACAGGTTACTAGCATCCAGACACAACGTCTGTGGAGGTATAAGTCCGTCCATGTCGTTAGCGTTAGCTTGTTTACTCCGATGCTACTCCACACTACACGTTAGCACTTTACCGTCTTCGGACTTCGCCGGCGCCTCCGCAGCGAACCACTCAAACTTGGGCAAAAATCCACTTCCGCTGCCACCATGTTAAAGTGTGGTATTTTCATGTAAAACAGGAGTCCATATTCTTTGAACTGACCAACAGGGTCTGCCTTTATTATACAGTCTGCAAACACAGTGTCCTAACCGAGCCTGACTTCCTCGCTTACTGTCTGCCTCAGGGCCTAGAATGGCCCTTGTTCGCCCCCTAGTGGCAGATATAACCTGAACAGACATTACAATAATTCCATATTGTTACACCTGCCTGTGTGGAACTTCACCCACGTGTACTGACGTGTTCGTGGGTTGTTTTCTCTACATCTGTCTGAGAAGTTCAGGGATTTAGTTCTTACTCTTGCTGATTTAGCATGTGGTCTCCCCCCAGGAGAATAAAGTCCCTCTACTGTTTTTTCTTCTCTAACGTTCTCTAACTTAAAGAAAAGCTTTACCCTCTCTGACCCTGTGTTAGGAGCAGAAATATTTACAAACAAAACATTGAAGTGGTTGATTTCAGCTCTCACTATGAGAGTCTACCTGCTTCTACCTCATCCTGTGAGAAGATTTGTGCTTTAACATTAGGTGAGAACAGAAAGGTGTCTCCAGCACTAATAATAGATCCATCACTCAAGATTTTTCCTCCTTTCCACCACAAGCCCCAATCCACCTCATTGCCCTTGTCACTATGTGTCTCCTGCAGGATGATTATACTCAGTTTCTTTAAGCCTTTACTTTCTGAAATATTTCTATTTTTTCTGTCCCTTATCTCATTTACGCTCAGAAAATGAGATATGTGACCTGCAGAATCTCTATGAGAAAGAGAGAGAGATAATAGAGAGCTGATGGAGAGGAAAACAGGAGAGAAAACATGATTATGTAGATTTCCCCTTATTAGTCTCTTTTCCAGCTTGTTCAGTGTGATTGCTGTTGGGAGTTTGTTTAAAGATGTTTTTGCTGTGGTGTGGTTCAGATTGAACATGTTTTCCTCAGAAGACACAAACTTTTTTAGATGGGGAAAGAAATCGCTTACTTCAACTTCTCCTTTTTCTTTAGTCTCATCCAAAAATCTGTTTATTTGTTTAACAGAGTAAAGATCATTTTCAGATGTGTCTGACCACTGTTCCTCATCTCTGATGCTCTCAAGAGAACACTGAGATAAATCACTCAGCTGCTCGGTCAGGGCTTCCTCCATCTCACAAACCTGAACTTCCTCAGCTCCCACAGCCACCACCTGATCTTCTTCTTCACTTCCCTTACTGGTCTTTTTACTCTCTTCTCTAACTTTACCATTCACATCACTGACCTTCACACTCACATCACTGACCATCACACACTCATATCACTGACCAAGAGAGAGAAAAGGAGAAACATGTAAAGTTAAATCTTTGAAATCTTACCTCAGTTTCTCCAGTTTACAGTGAGGATTCTCCAGTCCAGCAGAGAGACACTTCACTCCTGAGTCTCCTACTTTATTCCAGGACAGATTCAGATCTCTCAGGTGTGAGGGGTTCGATCTCAGAGCTAAAGTGAGAGCAGTACAGCCTTCATCTGATACTCCACAATCACGCAACCTGCAGATACACAATGACACACACTTCACTCTCTCATTTTCTACACATTACACATCCTGTGTGTTCTTTAAAATGAGTGCGGATGGATGTATGGATGGATGTGTGGATGGATGGATATATGGATTTATTCAGTGACAAGAACAAGTCTGTTTCTTTTATGCAGTGTGTGTGTGTGTGTGTGTGTGTGTGAGAAAGAGAGAGAGAGAGAATGAGAGTGTGTTTGAGTGTGTGTGTATGTGTGAGTGTGTGTGTTTGAGTGAGAGAGAGATATAGTCTGTGTGTGTGAGTGTGTCTGAGAGACAGAGAGTGTGTGTGTGAGTGTGTGTGTGAAAGAAAGAGAGAGATTTCATACACCTTTTTATACATAGACATACAAACCAACTTAAGTAAAAAAAAATAAAAATCAAACAGACAAACAACAAAACATAAACCCATAACTAAAATTGACAACATATAAAAAAATTAATTCTCCATCAATTACTGTCAGCGAACTCGGGTGATTAGGTATGTGGATGAGAGGACCCAAATGCAGGATGCACCAGACGATAAGAATCGGGAGAGGAGGGTTTAGCACAGGCAGGAAATATTTAATGTCCGAATACTTCAGAACAAAACACAAACAGGGTTAAAGTAAAAGAAAAGGGTGAGGAAGCTAGTACAGGCAGGAAGGCAATAATGTCTGAATATTTTTGAATACAGTCGCGGCACGAACTGGGTTAATGTTGAGCGTCTGTGGTGCCGAGAGTGCAGTGGGAGTGTACAAGAAAAGAAGGCGAGTCGGAAAACAGACTGAGGTAGAGAGCCAGAGAACAGAGCTAAAGGGAAATCAAAAAATCCGAAAACCGAGGGCAGGCAAAATCCGAAAAACCGGGAGATCTGAAAGCGAAAGTAAAACTTTCAATGGGGAAAAATAAAGGCTGGACGGTCTCAAAAAAGCGCGGAGTCAAAACGAGACAAACTGGCAGCGAGCGCATACAGATGGCGCCAAACCCGAAGCGAAAGTTGTGACCGCGGAAATGTTCGTGCAGCTGGCTGACAGTACCATCCCCCTCCAGGGCGGCTCCAGACGGCCTACCAGGTTGCTCGGGGTGGAAACAAGAAATGAGGCCAGGGTCCAGGATATGGCGGGTCACCTGCCTGGGCCACCCTCCACCCGCGGCAACAACACATGAACTGGGCCAGGACAGATGGAACGGTGGTCTCGGGTTCTTGGGTAGAGAACAGCTGGGGTTGGTAGCCGAACACAACCTGAAAGGGCGAGAGGCCTGTGGCAGCTGTGGGAAGAGTGTTGTGAGCGTATATAGCCCAGAGAAGCTTCTCTGACCATGTGGAGGGGTCTTGGGCGCAGAGAATACGGAGGCTGGTCTTGAGTTTCTGGTTGAGCCTTTCAGTCTGACCATTGGACTGAGGATGTAATCCAGAGGAGAGGCTGACGAAAATCCCCAGGAGGCGGCAGAACTCTTACTAAAAATGGGCAGAAAATTGGGGGCCCCGATCGGACACAATGTCTCAAAGTAAACGATGCAGGTGAAAAACATATTGGAGCAGGAGCTGGGCAGTTTCCTTAGCAGAGGAAAGCTTGGGCAGGGAAATGAAGTGAACCATCTTCAAGAACCTATCAACCACCATGAGGATGGCAATATGACCAGTGGACGGGGGAAGGCCGGTAACAAAATACACAGCAATGTGCGACCACGGGCGTTAGGGTACAGAAAGTGGGTGAAGGAGACCTACCGGACACCCCTTGGGCCACAAAAAATGCTTCAGGAGCACAGACAAGGTAAGAGAAGCGCCTGGGTGACAAAAGAAAGGGGAACTGTGGCACCACTGGAGGACTTCAGAACGGAGGTAAGCAGGCACATATAGCCTATGTGGCGGGCAGCCCTCAGGGACAGATTGACCGACAGTTGCCCGCTGGACCTTCTTCTCGAATTTTAGGCAGAGAGCGTGGACGGGAGCAGTGGTGGGAAGTATGGGATCAGGTGGTGGATCCTTCTCATCAGGGAAGTGCAAACAGGACAAGGCGACAGGCTTCCCATTCAGCAACCCCGGCCGGTAGGACAAGGAGAAGTTCCAAAGAACAGTCCCCAACAAGCTTGACGTGGATTCAGGCGCTTGGCAGTCCGCAGATATTCCAAATTTCGATGATCATGGAACTTCGGACCCCTTCAGCCAGTGACGCATGGTTTACCGCCTGAATCCTGGCTTGGTCCATCTGGACGGTATTGGCTGAAAGGACAAATCCAAAAAATGTGGTGCTGGACACTGGAAATCGCATTTCTCCGCCTTGACGTATAATCCATTCTGGAGGAGTTGCCCGAGTACCGAACGCACATGCTGGACATGTTCGTCTCATTGAGCGTGAGAACACAAGAATGTCATCCTATCTGGAAGAACACATAGTGGTTAAGCATGTCTCGAAGAACGTCGTTTCTCAAAGAACACCTGGAAGACTGCTGGCGCATTGATGAGACCAAATGACATAACAAAGTACTCATAATGCCCCGACAGGTTATTGAACGCCGTCTTCCACTCATCCCCCTCCCAAAAACGGACATGGTGGTAGGCGTTAGGGAGGTCCAGTTTGGTAAAGGTGATAGAGCCCTGGAGAGAGTCGAACGCAGAAAATATCAGGGGCAATGGGTACCGTTTCTTGACAGTTATTGCATTTAGGCCCTGATAGTCGATGCAAGGATGGAGGCTTTTGTCCTTCTTTTCCACAAAGAATAACCCAGCACCTGCCAGAGAGGACAGGCGGATAATGATCATAATAATGAGCAGCCAGCAAGTCCTGAATGTATTGGGTCGTAGCCGCCTGCTTGGGTGCTGAAAGATGGTAAAGCCGGGCACAGGGTGGCATAGTTCCTGGCAGGAGATTAATGGCACAATCATATGGCCAGTGTGGGGGCAAGGAAGAGGCTTGAGTCTTGCTAAACAATCTGGCAGCGAGCGCGTGCAGCCACCGTCTATTTATACCAAAACAAGATGGCGCTGAACTGGAAGTGGACGTTGTGACCGCGGAAATGTTCGTGCGGCTGGCTGACAATTACAACACAAATAATGTTATTAAAACACCCTTGTAATTTAAAAGACTCCAAATCATGAATTAGTTGATAAAACTTCAATTCAAAACTCACTCTAGCTTTAAAAAAAGCTTCAAAAACAGTTACAACATCTTGATTTGGTGTTTTCAATTGTTTCTCCTTGTGACATATATTGCACATTTTGTTTGTCCAACAATAAAATAATCAACTGCCATTTTATTCTCTGCTTTTGACAATATAAAATTAAAGCAGTAGGAGAGAAGTTTTCCTGAAATCTTACAAATAAACCCTTCAACAAGGCAAAGATTGATCTTAATCTAAAAGATTCTGACAAAACACTTATACAGCTCTTTTCTTTCAGCTAAACTCAGATCCATATCTTTTAGACCTTCTATATTCAGCAGTGTGCTACACATACCTCTTAAATCAGGAGAAATGGTGATTTTGGAAAAGGGATCTTTTAT
This sequence comes from Silurus lanzhouensis, assembly GCA_039877035.1. NCBI lineage: Eukaryota > Metazoa > Chordata > Actinopteri > Siluriformes > Siluridae > Silurus > Silurus lanzhouensis. The sequence goes on from JBCEWE010000004.1 coordinate 167,170, forward strand.
ATCTGGAATCAGACTTCCATCAGCAAAGTTCTGTAACATAATTAATTCTTCCTCTGTTAATCTTTTTTTTCCAGATTTTTAAAATAAATTCAGTTTGGCGTGAGGACCTCTGACCTAAAATTGCGTCTAGTGCAAGAGCATCCCTTAAATGAGGCCCAGCCACATCAATTAAGTTCCTAGAATTGACCTCATTTGACTTATCAAATGGTGGGTTATAACGGTGGCCACTTCTCCCATTTTCCAACAATTAAGGCATCACTCTTACTCCAATTTATTTTAGCAGCAGATACATTTCCAAACTCTTGAATAATTTTTACTCGAGTATTTATATCATTCTGCCCATTGACCATTATCATTACATCATCAGCATAAGTTGATATCTGATGTTGCAGATTAACATGAGGTAACAGTAGGTCTTCTATATTAGACCGTCGTTTGTTTAATAATGGTTCAATTGCTAAGGAGTAAAGCATTTCATAGAGTCACAACCTTGTCTGATGCCCCTGTTAACACTAAAAGGGGCAGAAAAACAACCATTGATTTTTAGCATGCTTTCAATGTATTTATAGAACACTTTAATTGCTCCAAATAAAACTTGGTCCAAAACCAAGAACATCAAGGGTATTCCAAAGACATATGTGCTCAACCCTCTCAAAAGCTTTTTCCTGATCAATGGAGATGAGCCCTAAATTAATGCCCAATATGCCAGCAACCTCTATTACATCTCCAACAAGAAAAATGTTCTCAGAAATAGACTTACCAGGCACACAATACATCTGGTCAGGATGTATGATGTCCCCCATCACTTCCCTTAATCTATTTGCAATAGTTGTAGGAAAAAAAAATGTAGATCGGAGCGCAACAGGCTCACTGGTCTCCACTTAATTTCCTGAAGGTCACTGGTTAGAAGAGTAATCACAGCTCTCCTACAGCTCACTGGTAAAAAACCCACAGCTATGCTCTCATTGAGAACATCCAAGAGATCCTCACCCAACACCTCCCAAAAGGCTTTATAAAACTCAATCGGGAGCCCATCAAGTCCTGGAGCTTTTCCCTTCTCCATAATCTGCAATGCCTTCCATAGCTCTTGTGCACACAAAGGCTTCTCTAGCAGCGCCTTTGACTTTTTTGGAAGCTTCGGTAAACCTTCATAAAAACTGTCAGACATTTCTTCATCATCTTTATATTCACTCCCATACAGATCCTTATAGAACCTTACAGCCCTTTGTCTTAATTCAGACAGCACTGTAAGCTCCTGCCCGTTCTCTGATCACAATAAGTGAATGTATCTTCTCTTGCCATTCTTTCTTTCCAAATGAAATAATAATTTGGATGGGGCATCCAATTGTGTTCCATTTTGGTAGCGTGACCTGACCAAGGCACCTTTTGCCTTCACGCCTAACAGGTCTACAAGAAACATCCTTTTGGACATGAGAACATCAACACTATTTTGTTCTCCAGTAGACTCCAAAACTGTTTGCAACTCTACAATTTCCTCTTCAAGTTCTTTCATTTTTTGTGTAATATTTTAGAGACATTGAAAGTATACTGTAAACATAATATCAACTTTTCCATCATCCCACCATTGTTTTACATTTATAAAACTCTATTCCTTTGATTTCAGTTCCTTCAAAATAAAAAAAAACCTAAATACCTCTTTAACTTCTTAGGCTTCTGGGTCGCGTGAGCGCAACTAATAGCCAATTGTTCTCAGCTGTTAATGTTTAGCAATAGATTAAATAAATAGGGAGAAGAGTAACCATGACTAACTATACATCATTCTAAAGCTCTAAGTCTCAAGCAGCGATTTCAGATCACTGTTTTTAAATGTAAAATGTATAACATATATTTGCTAAATTTGTGTGATCAGTACACAACAACATCATGCATAAAAAAAACGCACTACTTACATAAATATTGTAATAACGAGTCACAAACTCATCCACTGCTGCTAATCCCGGTTTATTAGGAAAGATAAGGATCCAGTGAACAACATGCCGTAAAGCATTTCTGCTCCAAACAAACAATAGTGTTGTAATGTAGTTCCCCTTCAGGAACTCGAGCTGCGTCGAAACGCTATGGGAACGCCCCTGCATGACCACGCTCTGAACCACGTGTGAAATCTAGCCAATATGCAAGCCGTGACATCATAGACAGGCGACGTCGCGTAAACCAGGAAGCTACAAGATGGCTGTGCGGTGGTAGCGACATTAGCTTCTGCTCGTTCAGGTAAGCGCTTTGAGTGTGTTATCTGTGCAGTCATGAGCTTGTATGCAGGCAGAATTCCGTCTGCGTGTCTCCTGCTTGCCCCGATTCATTTCGGGGGGGTGACACACAGCCGATGTGTTGTTTGCTTAGCTTAGGAGCGTGCTTAGTCGGCTTTCGAGGGTATCGGTTGTTAGCATTTTAGCCATGCGGCTATGTGCTCCCGGCTGTGAGGCGAGCTCCCGTTCCCCAGGGATTGCGCTCGTTTAGCAGTTCCTTCTCCGGTGCGTGTGACGCGGTGCTCCGTATTCTTCCTCCGAGGTGAGCGCTCTCCCTCGCGGCTTTGGCTCTCGATGGTTTCGGCTGTTAGCATTTAGCCGTGTGGCTTTGCGCTCCCGGCTGCTAGCCGAGCTCCCGTCCCCCGGGGAGTGCGCTCGTTTGGTAACGGTTCCTTTCCCGGTGCGTGTGACGCGGTGCTCCGTATTCTTCCTCCGAGGTGGGAGATTTCAGTGAGCGCTCTCCGAGGTGAGCACTCCCCATCGAGGCTTCGGCTCTCGATGGTATCGGCTGTTAGCATTTAGCCGTGTGGCTATGCGCTCCCGGCTGCTAGCCGAGCTCCCGTTCCCCGGGGTGTGAGCTCGTTTGGTATCGGTTCTTTCCCGGTGTGTGTGACGCGGTGCTCCGTATTTCTCCCTCCGAGGTGGTTGAAATTTCGGGAAATTAGGGGAAGCATGCCTGGTGGCTGCTTCTTCTCCCAGTGTGGGTGGCACAGCATTACATGTCTCTCTCTCCAAGGAGGATGAGCTGGTGGATGCTAGCGAGCCTGCGGGCTCCTCACAGCCTGTGCTGTGGGAGGGCCGGGTCCGAGCTGGATTTAGCTTGGCCCGTCGTGTGGCAGAAGCAGCGCGCACCCAGTGCATGCTTTTCCGATGTTCTTCGCTGTGCGCGAATGTTATTGGAGCTAAGTGGCGCGGCTACGGGATGATGCCGCTTGTGGTTGAGGCGCTAGCTAGCTAGTTCTTCCCGAGTGTTGCATCTGTGACGGCTATCGGTTTGCATACGATGATGCGAGCTTCTGGGAGCCATGGCGTCCCCTCCTGGCCTTACCTGGTAACGCTGTGGGTAAGGGCGATTGCTGGCGGGTTCAGGAGACCGCAGTGGCGTTTCAGTGGTAGTTCCTTGCTGCCTTGATGGGGCTGCTCGGCGGCAGCCTCGCCCTGGTACGTCCAGGCACAGCGAGATAGCCCGGTGAGAGAGTGTTGCCACCCGATTCCCACGGGGAGGTCCTAGGGGCCCCTGGCAAGTCTCTAGGCCCGAAGGGGGGCTGGACGGCCTGAGGGTCGTCCTCGCCTCTGGTGAACGGGCTTTGGTGCGTAGGCCTGATGGCTTGCATCTTGGAGGGCAGTGCACACCTCATGCTACGGTGCTCGTCCCTCCCTGGCACCACCGGGAGGCCGGTCTGTCGGCCCTGCCACAGGGTGTTTAGGACGCTGCCTCCCTTTAGCGGTTAACTCCCTTATTTCCGCCTGACAGTTAGTTGCGGATGGGGGTCATCCGCCGCCTCTCAGGGGGCTTCAACGGCCGCAGTACACTGCTCCTGCCGTTCGGGTTCAGGAGGACTGTCTGTTAGCCCTGCCACGGGTCGTGTTCAGGGCGCAGCTTCTCCAGCGGTTCGCTCTCCGTATTCCGCCTGTATGTTCGCTGCGGACGGGGGGTTCCGCCGCCTCTCAGGAGGCGTAGTCGGCTGCAGAGCACCGCTCTGGCCGCTCTGAGTGGGTCAGGGGCCAGCCCCGAGGGGTTGGTTTTCCCTGTGGAGGCTTTCTGTCAGTCTGGAGGGCTGCCTGGAGTCTCTCGGGGGTCCTGCGTACTGTGGAGAAGGGCTGCGCGATTTAGTTCGCGTCTTCTCCTCCTCGGCTCAATGGGGTGTGTCCCGCCCTGGCGGGACCCGTGCAGGCTCTGGTTCTGGGACAGGGGGTGCGTGCTCTCCTGAGGAATCGGGCCATCTAGGTGGTTCCCTCCTTCTTGTTCAGAGAGTCAGGCTGCTACAGCCCGTGCTTCGTTGTTCCGAAGAGGGACGGTGGGTTGCATCCCATTTTGGATCTACGCTACTTGAACCACTCGCTTTTGAGGCTCGGGTTCAGGTTTTCTCGTTTAGAGAGGTCGTGTCTCGGGTCAAGTCCGAGGACTGATTTGTCATACGCTAGATCTGGTGGTTGCATGCTCCCATGCAGCCATCCTTCACCGCGCACGGGAGGTTCCTGAGGTTGCGTTCGGGGCGGAGCTTACCAATATAGGTCCTTCCGTGCGGCCTAGCGCCCTCACCCCGTTCCTTCACAGAGTGCGTGAACGCGGCACTGACCCCGCTGCGGCTTCAGGGCTTCCGCATTCTGTATTATATCAACGATTGGTTGATGTTGGCTCGTTAGAGCGGCTGGCGGTTCGGCATTGAGATGCTGTTCTCGCCTGCATGAAGGTACTGGGTTCAGACTGAGACGCCGGGTAGTGTGTACTTTTCCCAGCGCGGAGGGCCACTTTCTCGGCGTGGTGTGGGACTCGGCCGAGTTGCAGGCACGGTTGTCTCCCGCCCGGTTTGTAGTCATCCTCACTGCAGTCAGGAGGGTAGGGGCAGGCCACCTAGTCACTGTGAGGCAGTTCCAGAGGCTGCTGGGTCTCATGTCGGCAGCGTCCAGTGTATTTCCACTCAGCTTTTCTCCGCATGTGGCCCCTCCAGTGGTGGCTCCGGGGCAGAAGGGTTCTCCCCCTGGGGGAGTCTGTATCGTCACATCAAGGTCTCACGGTGTGCCCTTTGAGCCTTGGTTGTATGGTGGAACCCTACGTTCTGTCTCGAGGCCCCGTTTTAGGGACTCCTTGTCGTCGCGTAACGCTAACGACGGACGCTTCCCTCACTAGGTGGGGAGCGGTCATGAGTGGCCACTCCACCCAGGGTCTGTGGAGCGGCCCACGTCTCTTGTGGCACATAGGTTGCCGGGAGATGCTGGCAGTGTTGTTGGGGTTACAACACTTCCTCCCAGTCCTTAGAGATCGCTATGTGTTGATCCACGCAGACAATACTGCGGTGGTCTCGTACATCAACCACCTGGGGGGCCTCCGGTCTCGCCCTTGTGAGAAACTGGCGCAGGAGGTCCTCTTCTCCGGGTAGCACCTCGTTGGCGGGCGGGACCCTGGTTCACCCCCGCCCGGTGTTGTGGAGACTGTGGCCCCTGAGCGGGCACGGTTCGTAGCGGCTGTTCTCTCCACCGAGGTAGCAGAGGCCTTTCTCCACTCCAGAGCCCCCTCCACGAGAAGGTCGTACGCCGCATGATGGTGACTGTTTGCGTCTCGGTGTGAGCACCGTGACCTGGACCCAGTTAACTGCCCGGTCGGTTCAGTTCTGGTGTTTTTGCAGGTACAGTTTGCCGCACGGTTAACCCCTTCGACCCTGATGGTTTCCGTGTTTGCTGGGTAGGTCCCATTGGTGACACGTTTCCTCCGCGGCGCCCGGAGGCTGTGGCCCGGGACACGACTCGGATTGCCTGTCTGGGACTTGGCAGTTGCCTCGTCCCGCCTGGAGTTGCCCCCTGGCATGGCCAGAGTGTTCTTTACACAAGGCTGAGTGCTCCCACACGATGTGTCGTGTTACAGGCATTCTGCCCTCCTCTGTTTATAGCCCCCGACCAAGGGTTACGAGACCCGGCTGTGTCCAGTGCGAGCACTGGGTGCCTGTCTCCACAGGACGAGTCCTTGGAGGTGGTCGGTGCAGTTTTTCGGCTGCGAGTCCTGGTCCCCGGTCCGATCGCGGTCAGGGCTCGCCCCGCCGGAGTGTGGTGGCCTCTGCGGCCAGGTACACATGGTGTCACTCCGGGACGTCTGTGACGCTGCAGGTTGGTCCACCCCGCTGACCTTTGTCAGGTTCTATGGCCTTGACCTCAGAGCCACCCCGGGCTCCTCTGTCCTGCGTGCTGGTGCCGAGGCCCTCACTCTTTTGGCAGGGTTTGGTCAGTGTGGCGTGATTGGACACTCGTTCCCATAGCGTTTCGACGCAGTTCGAGTTCCTGAAGGTGAACGTCTCAAGGTTACGAACGTAACCCTAGTTCCCCAAGGTAACGAGACGCTGCGTCTCCGTGCCACACTCCCTGCATCCCTGCGGCGCTTACCTTCTCTCTTTGCAGAAGCTAATGTCGCTACCACCGCACAGCCATCTTGTAGCTTCCTGGTTTACGCAACGTCGCCTGTCTATGATGTCACGGCTTGCCTATTGGCTGGATTTCACACGTGGTTCAGAGCGTGGTCACACAGGGGCGTTCCCATAGCGTTTCGACGCAGCGTCTCGTTCCCTCGGGGAACTAGGGTTACGTTCGTAACCTTGAGACGATGTTTATTCCTTTGTTTACATCACAGAACTTCGGCTGGTGTTTGTGTTTATATATTTCCGAATAACTTTCACATAAAAAACGACATCTTGGTGACAAAAAACAAATATGGCTGGTAGAATATAGTGTTACAAAACGGTTGAGACCACAAAAAAGTAAAAAAAAAAAATGAAAATAAAAAAGTAAAAGAGGAGAAATCTTGGGTGGAGTCTCTACTCTCTCTGCAGGTGTCGCCATGTTTTTTTATGCGCCGCCTCTCATTTCAAACCTTTTATTTCCCAGCCAATAGCATTATGGAAACAAAATGACTGCTGGACAATGTAGCCAATAAGTGCAGGATTCTAAAGATATATGGGAGGATTTTATTCTCCACGTGTGTATAAAAATAATGATCAATGCAGGAAATGTATATCTATGGCACTTCATCATTTATAACTTTTTTTTTTTTTAACAATATCAACAGTGAATAATGGAGAGTAAAGCTCAAAGTGTCTTCTTTTTAGAGATATTTAAATTGTTTATTAAGCCCACTTTTATCAGGAACTGTAAAAATAAAAAATAAGGTGGGGAATTTCAGCTGTGAGTCCCAAAATCTGTTTCGAAGGCTAACAGGTTAAACTTTGCATCACACAACAAAGAGACATTAAAATGCCAATAGTAACTTTTTACCTTATATTTGATATAAACACTTTACAAATAACAATATCATGATCAGAAACCCCAGAAGGACTCTTTACAATATTAAAATAATGTTTAAAACAGTAGAGTCAATCTAATCTAGCCAAAGAAATAAAATTATCTCGAGTGTGCAACCATGTATATTGGTCATTGTTGTTTAAACGTCTTCATATATCACACAGTTTATGGGTTTCAGTCAAAGTGCGCATGGCACGGCTGGAAGCTATTATTATTATTTTATTATTATCTCATATTAAGAGAGCCTATTCTTACCACACTCAAATAAGAAAGAGAGAAGGATTACACACAAGACAAATTTCAGCATGTGAAGACAGCGAAAACTACATTGTTTCAAACCCATCCTCTGCCTGAAGTTCTGATCTTCATTTAGCAGGAATTTTCCTTAATATTTTTTTCCTTACATTTTTCCTATATATTTCCTGAACGGTGAACTTTTCTTCACCCTCACTTCTCATTAACATCCCAACAGAATCAACAAACATTTTGCAATCAGGAAAAGAATCTGTAACCTGCACATTTTTCATCTTTTTTGATCTTTGTAAAAAAAGATTTGACTTTATCAAAAGAATAGTCACTACATGTCTTCCTTCTGCTCTTATTGTCCAAAGTTTCACAGTCAGAATCTTCAACAGGACTTTCAACATTCTCACATTCATTAGTTTGTTTTTTAGACCATTGTTCTGACTTCTTATTCCTCATCTTTCCTTTATTACTTTATTATTCTTCTCTTAACAGGAGGTCTTTTAAACACTCACATAACCTGTGTTCATTTCTTCTTCAGTCAACCGTTTAGCTGCTTTGACAGTATCTATTACTGTTTCCCCCTCGGGTTCTCCCCTTGGCATCACTTCTTCCTGCCTCTGGCGCAATAGACGCACCTTCAGCCTGATCCCATTCAGCCGAACCAGTGAAAACAGTATCTCCAGCCTAATCACATTCAGCCGAACCAGTGAGAACAGTATCTCCAGCCTGATCACATTCAGTAGAACCAGTGAGAATGTAAAGGAATGGAATTTAGTTGCCTAGTACTTTAAGTTTTTTTTTATGTTTAGCAGATGTAAATATACAGAATGTTTAGTTTTTTTCATGTTTGCTATTTGTGCATTTAAATATATCCTTGGGATCTGTGTGGGTTGGCGGGTGACGCTAGGGGGCGATAGAGAACAGCCTCGTGCTTCATAGAGCATATGAAGAAGTCACACTGCCAGCTTCAGAGAAACACACACGATAACACACATTTTTCCTATGTGTTTATTGTTTATACAGGTGAGATCTGTGATATATCTGCACAAGTTACTGATAATATAATGTTCATGTGTTTATATAATGTTTTACTGTGCATTAATATGTAAACTAAAGCACAAATAATCGCATCAGCGATTCAAGGTCATATCGCGTGTGAGTTAGCCACCAGCCAAGATCGCACGAGGTTGAGACGAGACAATATAATGTGTTAAAGTGTGTAATAGTAATTGAGAGAGAGTAAATAGACATGCAGTAGAACATGTATAATGTTTGGTTGTTAACTAATGTAGGTTACATTGGAAAAGTATAAAGGTTATACGCCACCATTGTTTAATGGGTTTAAGTCATGGGCTATGCTGCAATATTATAATATTATGTGGCCTATGTATTTCATACTTTAAGTGAAAATACTAATGTTTTAGTTTTTATTTGATTTTGAATTTGTAAGTTCAGTTTGTAATTGGAAAAGCATACGAGACATGTCTTTTGTGTATTGTTGTCAGGCTGACGGACAGGACGCGGAAGCGGAAGCAAGTCAATCATAGTTTATTAATTCAAACCAAAAGAGTTCAACAAACACTTACTGCTGCCGAGGCGAGAAAACAAACGAAGAATATCCGCTCGAGACGAGTAATCCAAAATGAAACCTTGAGTCCAAAACGAAAGTTAACGGCAGCGGCTAAGAGTAATCCATAGGGAACGGAACCAGCGGGGAATGCTGGCGGTCGAGCAGCCAAGGGTATCACCAGCATGACAACACAAGGACCGACAGCCTGTGACTCGAGAACGTGTGTTCATATAGTCAGAACCATAACGAGTCACGGCTGTCGGTGATTAGGCAGGCATGGGATAATGAGGCACCATGAACGCTACCGAGGGGGGCGTGGCAGGGTGCATCTCTGATGGCGGCCAAAGGGGGCATGGCAGGGGAATCTCGGACAGCTACTGAGGGGGGCGTGGCAGGGGAATCCCTGACAGTACCCCCCCCTTCAGGGGCGGCACCTGACGCCCCAAAACCCACCCAGGCCAGGCAGGCCGGGGCACTCCGAGGAAGGCCTCTCCAATCGACCCGGGACAAAAGAGGCCCCGTGAGCATCGCAGCGGAGCCGGGGAGGATCGGAAGGGGCCCAAGGCAAAGCAGCGACCTCGGCTGGGATCCGGAACGGACCAGCGGTCCTCGTGAGGGCCGGAAGCTGAGGCCGGGCGACGTCCACGGCGGAGACCTGAGGCCGAGCGACGTCCACGGCGGAGACCTGAGGCCGAGCGACGTCCACGGCGGAGACCAGGGGCCGAGCGACGTCCACGGCGGAGACCAGGGGCCGAGCGACGCCCTCGGCGGAGACCAGGGGCCGAGCGACGCCCTCGGCGGAGACCAGGGGCCGAGCGACGTCCACGGCGGAGACAGGAGGCAGAGCGACGACCTCGGCGGAGACCTGGAGCGGGGAGACTTCCTCCACGGAGACAGGAGGCGGAGAGACGTCCTCCACGGAGACAGGCGGCGGAGCGACGACCTCCACGGAGACAGGCGGCGGAGCGACGTCCTCCACGGAGACAGGCGGCGGAGCGACGTCCTCCACGAAGACAGGCGGCGGAGCGACGTCCTCCACGGAGACAGGCGGCGGAGCGACGTCCTCCACGGAGACCAGGAACACAGAGGCACCCTCGGCAGGACGTTGACCCGTAACGACACCCTCGTAGGGCCTCTGGAGCGCCTTGTCGTCGCCCTGCGGGGAACCTGGGGGCCCGACGTCGCCCTGCTGGGAACCTGGGGGCCCGACGTCGCCCTGCTGGGAACCTGGGGGCCCGACGTCGCCATGAGGGAAACCTGGAGGCCCGACGTCGCCATGAGGGAGACCTGGAGGCCCGACGTCGCCATGAGGGGGACCTGGGGGCGAGCCGTCGACCAGAGGAGGACCTGGGGGCGAGCCGTCGACCAGAGGAGGACCTGGGGGCGAGCCGTCGACCAGAGGAGGACCTGGGGGCGAGCCGTCGACCAGAGGAGGACCTGGGGGCGAGCCGTCGACCAGAGGAGGACCTGGGGGCGAGACGTCGACCAGAGGAGGACCTGGGGGCGGTACGACGACCCCTTCGCGGCCAGGCGGCGGTACGACGACCCCTTCGCGGCCAGGCGGCGGTACGACGACCCCTTCGCGGCCTGACCTCTCTGCGGGACTCCGGACCGGGAGCGAGCTCTCTGCGGGACTCCGGACCGGGAGCGAGCTCTCTTGGGGACTCCGGACCGGGAGCGAGCTCTCTTGGGAACTCTGAGGCTGAGCGGCACCCTCGGCGGAACTCTGAGGCTGAGCGGCACCCTCGGCGGAACTCTGAGGCTGAGCGGCACCCTCGCTCTCGTGACGACTCTGTGGCGGCCCGGCGCTCTCGTGACGACTCTGTGGCGGCCCGGCGCTCTCGCGACGACTCTGTGGCGGCCCGGCGCTCTCGCGACGACTCTGTGGCGGCCCGGCGCTCTCGCGACGACTCTGTGGCGGCCCGGCGCTCTCGCGACGACTCTGTGGCGGCCCGGCGCTCTCGCGACGACTCTGTGGCGGCCCGGCGCTCTCATGACGACTCTGTGGCGGCTCGGCTCTCTCGTGACGGGTCTGTGGCGCCTCGGCTCTCTCGTGGAGACACTGTGGCGTAGAGGCGCGCTCGTGGAGACCCAGGGGCAGGGCCATGTGTCCGTGGAAACCCGGGAACTGAGCCTCGCGTTCTTTGATGCCCAGGGGTGGAGCCGAGCACCCTTGAGAATCCTGAAACGGTGCCACGCGCTCTGAAGAACCACGGAACGCAGCTTCTTCATCCTCAAGGGGACTGCCGTGGAGATCCACCACCTCCATCCCACACATCCCCAGAAGAAGCTCGCAGAATTTGGCGAGTGAGCCGAAATTGCCCCCATTGGCGCTCCATAACCTGCTGGTTTTAGAGAGAGCATCACCAGACAGGAGAGAAACGCAGAAGGCGATCTTGGCTCTTTCGGAGGAAAACTGGGAAGAGTTTTCCTCCACATACTCGCCGATGTTCTTCAGAAACCCGTCCAATTCTTCTCCTTTCCCGGAGAAGCGAGCCGGAAATTCCCTTGCGCTCGCGGAGGGGCGTGGCGCAGCCGCGCTTTCATGCTCCGGCTTCTGTGGCTTTGAGCCGCGAGAAGCAGCTTGGAATCCCCGGCGAAAATCCGAGGCTGGGTTCGGCTGCCACTTCATCGCGGCCGAAATCGCGGGAGGGCGATTCCGCTTTCGGTTTAGGTCGGTCCTTCTGTCAGGCTGACGGACAGGACGCGGAAGCGGAAGCAAGTCAATCATAGTTTATTAATTCAAACCAAAAGAGTTCAACAAACACTTACTGCTGCCGAGGCGAGAAAACAAACGAAGAATATCCGCTCGAGACGAGTAATCCAAAATGAAACCTTGAGTCCAAAACGAAAGTTAACGGCAGCGGCTAAGAGTAATCCATAGGGAACGGAACCAGCGGGGAATGCTGGCGGTCGAGCAGCCAAGGGTATCACCAGCATGACAACACAAGGACCGACAGCCTGTGACTCGAGAACGTGTGTTCATATAGTCAGAACCATAACGAGTCACGGCTGTCGGTGATTAGGCAGGCATGGGATAATGAGGCACCATGAACGCTACCGAGGGGGGCGTGGCAGGGTGCATCTCTGATGGCGGCCAAAGGGGGCATGGCAGGGGAATCTCGGACAGCTACTGAGGGGGGCGTGGCAGGGGAATCCCTGACAATTGTACTGTTGAGAACGCTTTATAGAGCATAGGAAGAAGTCACACTGCCAGCTTCAGAGAAACACACACGATAACTCACACGTTTTTCCATAGCTGTGACAACAAAATAAAACTGCTTTATGTGCCACCAGAAATCTCTCTCTTTTCTGTGTGTGTAACAAGAACAGTATCTCCAGTCTGATCACATTCAGCAGAACCAGTGAGAACAGTATCTCCAGCCTAATCACATTCAGCCAAACCAGTGAGAACAGTATCTCCAGCCTGATCACATTCAGCAGAACCAGTGAGAACAGTATCTCCAGCCTGATCACATTCAGCCAAACCAGTGAGAAAAGTATCTCCAGCCTGATCACATTCAGCAGAACCAGTGAGAACAGTATCTCCAGCCTGATCACATTCAGCCAAACCAGTGAGAACAGTATCTCCAGTCTGATCACATTCAGCCAAACCAGTGAGAACAGTATCTCCAGCCTGATCCCATTCAGCAGAACCAGTAAGAACAGTATCTCCAGCCTGATCACATTCAGCAGAACCAGTGAAAAAAGTATCTCCAGCCTGATCACATTCAGCAGAACCAGTGAGAACAGTATCTCCAGCCTGATCACATTCAGCCGAACCAGTGAGAACAGTATCTCCAGCCTGATCCCATTCAGCCGAACCAGTGAGAACAGTATCTCCAGCCTGATCACATTCAGGAGAACCAGTGAGAAAAATATCTCCAGCCTGATCCCATTCAGCAGAACCAGTGAGAAAAATATCTCCAGCCTGATCACATTCAGCAGAACCAGTGAGAACAGTATCTCCAGCCTGATCACATTCAGCAGAACCAGTGAGAACAGTATCTCCAGCCTGATCCCATTCAGCAGAACCAGTGGGAACAGTATCTCCAGCCTGATCCCATTCAGCAGAACCAGTGAGAACAGTATCTTCAGCCTCTTCATCAGCCGCTTCGTGAGCGCTGTCTGTACATGACAGGAACTTCTAATGTGCTCCTCCTCTCCACACTTAAAACATCTTATAGTCTCAGAATTTACATACACAACATAGTCAAAGCCATCGATTCTGAATTTAAAGCCACACTTAGATCCTCTACTTTACTTTTAAGGATCATAAAGTCTAAAAAAGAATACAGTACATGTTTAAGTAAAGGGGATTTACAGCCGAGCAGAACTTTCCTCATTTGTGAAACAGTTTTTCCATATCTAGACAATTCTGTTATCAACAATTCATCTTTTATAAACAGGGGAAAATTGGACACAATGTCTTTTTTGCCAGTTGGACTGAGGGAATTTCTGGAGTAAATGTCTCCTGGATAACATTTAACATTTTCCCCACCCTGTTTACTTTCTTAATGTTCTCTAAAAAAATCTCCACAGCGCTGTTCATTCCAGAGGCTGACATTATACTGTCATGTCCAACAATCCGTCCGACCGCTAAACTGCAGTCTTCAACTGAGCAATTAATTACAGGAGCAATCTTGATACCATGCCGGCGAGAAAGACGCTCATAGCTCACACACTGGAAGACTGCGCTTTCTAAACATCTTATGCAAAACCAAGTTCAACTCTGATGGACAATAGCAAAAGTAGCCTGGAAATTTTTTTTTTTACTTTTTACGGTCCTTTATTGAACAAACTTATATCAGTGAGCAGTTAAAACTGATTAAAAGTTATATTAGCTCTGGTGTAAAACAGAGTTCTCCTTCCTCCACCGAGCACAGAGCTTTCTCCCAACACCACACTTATTTGAACTTCATTACATCGTTCATGCTTTTATAAAAATTAAAATCAATTGAAATCCTTGATTCAACAAGTCTGGAGAAATTTTTTTTAGCATCACAGTCCATGTTTTGAGCGATTTAGTTTTTTCTGCTCAGATAGATCGCCATTTTTGCCTGACCAAATCAGCTGGCATTAGAACTTGTGTGTCCTGACATTTAAACCCAAGAATAAAAACCTGAACATTAAAATCAACAGAAAAAGGCCTTAAGATGTTCTATAAAAAAACAAGCAGTGACTGTAACCTGGGGCAATGAATAAACGCGTGAAATACAGTTACCCGCTGTAAACAGAAAGGACAGTCATGTGTAACTGCAGGATTTAAAACCGAAATAAAAGCATTTACAGATATGATACCATGTAAAATTCTCCATTGGAGATCGGCAGCCCTTTTTGTTAATGGTGGTTTATAAAGTGCCCTCCATTCTGGTTTAATATTATCATTAAAACCCAAAACCTTTCTCTATGAGGTGTCTACCCTCCCACTCAGTGTATTCTTGTTTAAAACCTTTACACAGGCTATGTAGAGCAGCTTCCCCGACAATGACCCAAAGTTCATCGCAAAATTCCATGGGGCGCTGCTCTCCATGCCACATCTTCCGGTCCAGTGAGAAGTCTCTGGAGGAACTGCAGGTGAAAGGTCACAGTTCTGCTGGCTAACTGGATCAGCCCCTGCCCCTCTTCCTCTTTGGGCAGGTGAAGAACGCTCCGAGCAACCCAGTGTAGACCGTCTCAAAAGAAGTAGCACTAGTAGAACTAGCAGAGCCTGGATGTTCGCTAGCAGATGAGGTGGTAGCTCCCCAAATGCCAGCTTGTGCCAGAGGGTCGACACGGCTAGGTTGTTGATACTCAAAATTTGCCCCCTGTGGGACATCCTTGGGAACAGCTGCTTCCACCTGCTCAACCTGCCTTTAACATGCTCTATGGCGCCTTCCCAGTTTTTATTTACGCACTCATTATTTCCAAGGTAGACACCCAAATACTTAAACCCAGCTTTTTTCCACACTAAACCACCTGGTAGTGAAGGCTACTCTCCTCACCACTCCCCAACTAAAATAGCTTCACTCTTTCCCCAGTTGACCTTGGCAGAGGATAAAATTTGAAATTCATATAAAACATCAGTCACAAAATATTCACATCAGCTTGTGAGCCTACCATAACTACCAAGTCATCTGCATATGCTGACAAACAGATAGAAGCATTGTTACATGGAATGTTAAAACCAGAAAGATGATGTCTCAGTTTACATAAAAGTGGTTCAATTGTGAGAGTGTACAACATGCCTGACAGAGAGCAGCCTTGTCTCATGCCTCTGTGTACGAAAAAAGGGGCACACAAACCACCATTAACCTTCAATACACTCTCAATATCACAATAAAACACCTTGATCAAGGCCACGAAACCTGGATTGAACTCGAAGGTTTCCAGCACCTTCCACAAATATTTATGTTCAACCCGGTCGAAAGCCTTTTCCTGGTCTAGAAAAATCAGGCCAGTTTTCAATCCCAATAGCCTGGAGACGTCCAAAATATCACAAATTAAATGAACGTTATCAAATACCGACTTATCAGGCACACAGTACGACTGGTCTCGGTGAGTGATCTGCTCCATAACCTTAGTGAGTCTCGAGGCTAATGCTTTTGAGACAAGTTTGATGTCAGTGCACAGTAAACGCCAGTTCTTAAGGTGGGTCAGGTCTCCCTTCTTCGGCAGTACGGTCAGAACGGCTCTTCTACTGCTCAATGGGAGCTTTTCTCTCTGTACACTTTCCCTCAGGACCTCTAGCACATCCTGCCCTATCACCAGAAGGCTTTGTAAAAATCGACAGGGAGACTGTCTATACCTAGCGCCCGCCCGTTCTCCATGCCTTGGAGAGCCTTGTGAAGTTTAACCAGCGTCAACTCTCCATTCATCTCTCTGGCTGCTTGCTCAGAGAGCTAAGGCAGGTCCACAAGGAAACTCTCTTCCACTATCTGTGCCTTTGACAGTTCACTGCTGTACAACCTCTCATAGAAGCTTACTTCTGCCTGCAAATTTCAGTGGGCTCCGATAAGAGATCCCCTGACTCTGTTCACAAAGCATGCATAAATCTTTTTTGTCCATTTTTCTGCTCTAGACTAAAGAAAAACTTAAATGGAGCATCTATCTCAGCTGCATCTTTGAAGCGTGAACGGACCAGCGCCCCCTGTACTGTAATGTCCAGCAGGTCATTCATTTTAGCCTTTTTGTTTTTGAGGGCCTCATCATGCCCTCGATGTCCTGTGGTCCCAAACACTGGAGTTACTTCAATCTCCAGAGCTCTTAATGACCTAGCGATGTCCCTTGTGACATTGAGAGTGTACTGTTGACAAAAGTCCTGGACTTGCAAAAGATGCCTTTTCAGATCTAAAAACATTCCATAAAAAAAATAAAGATTCCCTAAAATTAACATTATCTAAGAGTGTGGTGTTAAAATGCCAGTATGCACTCTTAGGCTTTACATTCATTTTCTTGATTGTGCACAAAACCATGCTGTGGTCTGAGATACCTACTGGAACAATAAAACAATTGGTAAAAGACGTCAGCTGATGTTTAAAACAATAAAAGTGATCAAGTCTGGCCATTGAGAGAACACCGTCTGCGGCATGGGCCCACGTGTACTGTCTCTGTTTCTTGTGCATATTTCTTCATACATCACTGAGTTCGTGGGCCTCTATCATCTCCCACAGACTCTTACGGGAAGCCGCGTGAGGTTCAACATGATTCCTGTCTAAAACATCTGCCGTGCAGTTAAAATCAGGGAGTATCTGCAGTGCTGCAGTTAGCAATGACGCTATCCAGCGTATTTAAAAAGATCATCCTCTCCACTAGACTGGTGGGAGGGTACACACAGATCAAAACAAATGCCTCATTCTCATAAAAAGCTCTCACTTTTAAAAGCTTCCCACTCAAAATCTCCTCAACTGAATAAGACAGGAATAAAATTGCAAGCAAACAGTAAAGCGACACCACCACTTCGTGGTGTGTGAAGAGTTAAAAATGCCAGCCCCTCCCACTCCTTCACCCAATCAGCATCATTACTGGCATCGCTGTGGGTCTCTTGTAACATCAAAACATCCACACACTTCTGTCTAACTAGATTGTATAGCTTCGCTCTCTTGCTATGCTCTCTCGCGCATTAATATTTACAGTTGTGTCCAAAATTATTCAACCCCCAATGCTGTAAATGGTTTTAGGGAATTTAGTGTACATTTGTAATTGTATTCAGAATGAAATCCTACAAGGACTTCTTAAAGAACCATATGCAACTAAAATGACATCAATTAGTTTTGTAATACAGTAGTAAATGTTTCTTTTGTGAATTCTTCGTTGACATAATTATTCAACCCCTTAAAGACTACCACTCTGAAGAACAGAGGTTCAATTAAGTGTTTTCAATCAGGTATTGAAAACACCTGTGGATATCAGGGAGCAGAAATAAAGCCTAATAAGCACCAATTAGGCAGCTTTAAAATAACTGTGATACTCAGCTCCTCCTAGACATTTACTGGTGTGGTTACAAACATGGTGAGGTCAAGAGAATGGTCCAGGAAGACAAGAGAACAGGTGATTACTTTTCACAGGAAGGGCAATGGCTATAAGAAGATTGCAAAGATGTTAAACATACCAAGAGACACCATAGGAAGCATCATTCGCAAATTCAAGGCAAAGGGCACTGTTGAAACGCTACCTGGTCGTGGCAGAAAGAAGATGCTGAATTTGACTGCTGTGCGCTACCTGAAGCGTAGAGTGGAGAAAAGTCCCTGTAAGACTGCTGAGGAACTGAGAAAAGATTTGTCAGATGTGGGTACTGAAGTTTCTGCTCAGACAACACAGGCGCACCCTGCGTAATGAAGGCCTCCATGCCAGAACTCCCAGGTGCACCGGGAGTTCTGCATCAGGGCGCAGTGGTTGGAATGAGAATGCACTGTTGAGCGTATATCGGCAAGGTTTGAATCCGGCGATTAGAATGGCAATGGCCACCCATGTTGATGCGGTGGGACTAGAGACCTTCATCCAACGTTCCATATTGGTCTCACAACATCTATCCGCCTGTTCCATGCCGGATTCCACGCCTCCCGCTGTATCCCCAAAGAATAAGAAGAGTCGACTGCAGTATGCCAAAAGTCATGTGGACAAACCACAGAAGTTTTGGGATAGTGTTCTGTGGACTGATGAAACAAAATTAGAACTGTTTGGGCCCATGGATCAACGCTATGTTTGGAGGAGGAAGAACAAGGCCTATGAAGAAAAGAACACCTTGCCTACTGTGAAGCATGGCGGGGGGTCAATCATGCTTTGGGGCTGTTTTGCTTCTGCAGGTACTGGGAAGCTTCAGCGTGTGCAAGGTACCATGAATTCTCTTCAGTACCAGGAGATATTGGATGACAATGTGATGCAGTCCGTCACAAACCTGAGGCTTGGAAGACGTTGGACCTTTTAACAGGACAATGATCCCAAGCATACCTCCAAGTCCACTAGAGCATGGTTGCAGATTAAAGGCTGGAACATTTTGAAGTGGCCATCGCAGTCACCAGACTTAAATCCGATTGAGAACCTCTGGTGGGACTTGAAGAAAGCAGTTGCATTGCGCAAGCCTAAGAATGTGACTGAACTGGAGGCTTTTGCCCATGATGAATGGGCGAAGATACCCGTAGATCGCTGCAAGACACTTGTGTCAAGCTATGCTTCATGTTTAAAAGCTGTTATAACTGTAAAAGGATGTTGTACTAAGTACTAAGATTGAATGTCACTTGGGGGTTGAATAAAACTGATAATGATGTGAGTTTAGAAAAGACATTTGTGGTTATTTCATTATAAATGTTATGTTATATTTGTCTGACCTACACGTGCCTCTTTGATTTAATTGTAAGCAGGATGACTAAATGATCATAATCAATGTCAAACCGACCAAAACAATCAATTTCAGTGGGGTTTGAATAATTTTGTATTTTGTATACTGTATACTCGCAACCCGGATTCTGTTCATTGAAAAAAATAAAATGAACAGAGGGTAAAGACTTCTCTAAAATAAAAAACAGCAGTCCTCCTCAGAGTTTTTCCGATTTACTCTCGTTATCAATTTCGTCAGCCGAAATACTTCTATATCTATAAAAGCACCTTCTCTTCTAAAATGTTTAATAAATGAATAAATTGTTTTCTGTCTGGAAAATACTCTTCAATTTTACTCTTTAATTTTTCAATTTTCTGCCACTTAGTGGTACGTAAAAAATATTTAATGTCTGACACTTTATAAACAACATTGACGTTTTCCTCCAGAGAGTCGACACTAAGGACAGAGTCTGACATGCAGTCTTCACTCTCTGATTCCTGTTCCGCTGATTTTGTGTCTGTTTTTGTCTGTTTTACGGATCGTCCCTTACCTCGCCTCTTTCTTTTGGTTAGAATGTTTCGTCCTCCATCTCCACGTCTCCTCCATCTCCATGCACCTGCCATCCACCTTCCCGTGGATGCTCACCACGATCTCTACACCCTCAGAGACCGCTCGGTTCTTCACCTCCAAAGAACCGTTTCTTTCAGTCGTTTGTATGTTTTGTTGTTTTCTTTTCTGTTGCATCCTACCTCAGTAAAAACCCTTTTTGCTACCCTGGTGTTTTTGCTTCAGTCACTTTGCAACCGTGACAGAAGAACTGACCGAAACAAACAAAAGGAGTAAGAAGGAACCACGCAGCCTTACCGATGGAACCTGATCCTCAGCCGGGTGCAAACGCGGAGCTTCTTCAGGAGCTCATCGGAGCGCTCCGGGCTGCGGTCGGCGCTAATCCGGTTCACCGAGCTCCGCCTCCGATACCTCTGTCACTTTCTAGCAACCCGATGGCTCTCCCGAACTCCTTCTCCGGAGATGCGGCTGAATGCCGCGGCTTCCTACTCCAGGTAGAGCTATTCATCGCCATGCAGCCGCACCGCTTCGTCTCCGACCGCGCGAAGATCGCCTTTCTGATCTCGCTGCTATCCGGAAGAGCTCTCGCGTGGGCCCGCGCGCTATGGAGCGCGAATAGCGTAGCTCTCGCCTCTTTCGCCACGTTCACTGCGCACATAACGGAGGTTTTCTGCACGGGAACCGGAGCGCTAAACAACGCGGATGAACTCCTGCATCTTCACCAAGGAGCCGACGGCGTGGCAGAATACAGCCTTCGTTTCCGCACTCTAGCGGCCTCCAGTGGTTGGAATGAGAATGCACCGTTGAGCGTATATCGGCAAGGTTTGAATCCGGCGATTAGAATGGCAATGGCCACCCATGTTGATGCGGTGGGACTAGAGACCTTCATCCAACGTTCCATATTGGTCTCACAACATCTATCCGCCTGTTCCATGCCGGATTCCACGCCTCCCGCTGTATCGGCTACTGCATCAGGGACCACCCCCGAACCCATGCAGTTGGGGTTTCAACGTCTGTCTAGGAGAGAGAGGGAGAGACGCCGAACCACCGGGGTTTGTCCGTACTGCGGTAATCCAGGTCACTCCCTTCCACAGTGCACCGTTCGACCCCAACGCATGGAGGTGAGCAATATCGCCTTTCCCTCTGGAGTTTCTCGGTTAACCACGCTTTCTGTAACCTTCTCGGCCCTAACACCTGCCTTTCCACCTCCGCTCTAGTCGACTCAGGTTCTGCCGGGAACTTCATCTCCCAGGCATGCCTAGACCAGCTCCAGCTACGCCGGGAGCGGAGACACCATGATCTGGCCGTCCAGACTATCCAAGGACGCCCGCTTGGACAAGGCTGGATCAAGTACTGCTCTCCCGTCATCACCCTCCAGATCGGCCTGTTCCATCAAGAACGCATACAGTTTCTGGTCCTGGAGAACTCTACAGTGGACATCATCCTGGGGCGTCCATGGCTGATTAAACACTCACCGCGGTGTTCCTGGGGCCCGTGTGACGTCCTCGAATGGAGTCCCTGGTGTCACAGACACTGTCTCCATGGACTTCCCACTCCACTAAACAGTAGGGTGACCATGGCCGCCACACGAGTCGAAAACTCCCCTACACCCTCTCAGACAGAGATTCCGCCGGAGTACTACGAGTTTGAGGATGTGTTCAACGAACAAGCCGCAACCCGACTACCTCCTCACCGACCCTGGGATTGTGCCATTGATCTGGCTGCTGGGGCTAAACTCCCGAAGGGCCGGATCTATCCCCTGTCCGTTCCTGAACGCACATCCATGGAACAATACATCCAGCAGGCCCTTGATCAGGGCTTTATCACCCCATCCTCCTCTCCCGCTGCATCAAGCTTCTTCTTTGTAGCCAAGAAGGATGGGGGCCTCCGGCCTTGTATCGACTATCGGGGCCTCAATGCCCTCATCGCTCCACTTCCTTATCCGTCCCGCTTGTCCCTGCCGCATTAGAGGACCTCCGTGAGGCATGCTACTTCACCAAGCTAGACCTCAGGAGTGCCTACAACCTTGTGCGGATTCGGAAGGGAGATGAGTGGAAGACCGCTTTCATTACTCCCGCTGGTCACTACGAGTACCGGGTCATGCCGTACGGCCTTTCCATCTCGCCGGCTGTGTTCCAGGGCTTCATGAATGAGGTGTTCAGACCGCTCCTACACCGATCCGTAATCGTCTACATTGACGACATTCTAGTCTACTCCCGGACGCTTCGGGAACATCACAACCACGTGACCCAGGTGTTGGAGCTCCTGCGAAAACACCAGCTATACCTGAACCTCCCCAAGTGTGAGTTCCATCAAACCCGGATCCAGTTCCTCGGCTATGTGATCAGCGCCCAGGGAATCCAAATGGACAAGAAGAAAGTGCAGGCAGTGCAGGAGTGGCCGCCCCCCCGCTCTGTGAAGGAGTTACAGAGGTTCCTGGGGTTTGCGAACTTCTACCGGCGCTTCATACGGGGTTTTAGTCAGGTCACAGCCCCGCTTACCTCCCTCCTCAGGGGCAAACCCAAAGAACTCCCCTGGACGTCTGAGGCAGAAGAGGCATTCCGGGAGCTCCGGAAGGGGTTCTGCGCAGCTCCACTGCTCAACTCCACTGCTCCACTGCCCGAACCCGGAACGCCCCTTTGTCGTAGAGGTGGACGCCTCATCCAACGGGGTTGGGGCCACCCTCTCCCAGCACTCCGGGGACCCCGCTCGACTTCACCCCTGTGCCTACTTCTCGAAGAAACTGTCCCCCGCCGAACAGAACTACGATATAGGAAACCGAGAACTCCTCGCCGTTAAACTGGCACTCGAGGAGTGGAGACACTGGTTAGAGGGAGCTAAACACCCGTTCATGGTGATCACCGACCACAAGAACCTGCAGTACCTCAGAGAGGCTAAGAGGCTCAACCCACGGCAAGCCCGATGGGCCCTGTTCTTCACCCGGTTCAACTACACCCTGACCTATCGTCTGGGGTCCAAGAACGGCAAGGCCGACGCTCTTTCCCGCATCTACGGTCCGGATGAACCCATTGCACCAGAGCCGATCATTCCTCCCGAGGTGTTCGTATGCCCCATCGTGTGGAACCTGGAGGAAGAAATCCGCTCGGCCACAAACCAGGAACCCGCACCCTCCGGGTGTCCGGAGGGCAGGACGTTCGTCCCCACCGCCTGCCGTCCCGCATTGTTGAGCTCCATCCATGACACTCCCGGGACTGGCCACCCAGGACGCCAGGGCACCCTACTCCTCCTCCAAGCCCGGTTCTGGTGGCCCAACATGCACAGGGATGTAGCACGTTATGTCCAGGGCTGCCCGACCTGCGCCATGTCCAAGGTCCCGCGCCACCTACCCGTGGGGAAGCTGGTCCCGCTTATGATCCCGGAACGGCCCTGGTCCCACATAGGCATCGACTTTGTTACGGACCTGCCGCGGTCTGAAGGTCACACCTGCGTACTCGTGGCGGTGGATCGATTCTCCAAGGCC
Organism: Silurus lanzhouensis; assembly: GCA_039877035.1. Lineage (NCBI taxonomy): Eukaryota > Metazoa > Chordata > Actinopteri > Siluriformes > Siluridae > Silurus > Silurus lanzhouensis. The sequence continues at coordinate 190,101 of JBCEWE010000004.1, forward strand.
TGCCGACTCATACCTCTCCCTGGTCTGCCCACCGCCCTGGAGACCGCCGAAGCTCTCTTTCAGCACGTGTTCCGGAACTTCGGTCTCCCGGAAGAGATAGTGTCAGACCGCGGACCGCAGTTCACATCACGCGTCTGGAGGGCGTTCTTCCGCCTTCTCGGCGTGGCGGTCAACCTATCGTCCGGCTATCATCCTCAGTCCAACGGGCAGACGGAGAGGAAGATCCAGGAGTTGGGGCGCTACCTACGGTCGTACTGCCATGAGGATCAGACAGAGTGGAGCCGATTCCTGCCCTGGGCAGAGTACGCCCAGAACTCCCTACGACAGAGCACCACCGGTTTAACCCCGTTTCAATGCGTGCTGGGATTCCAGCCCCCCCTGTTCCCATGGTCAGACGAGCCATCCAACGTCCCTGCCGTCGACTACTCGTTCCGGGAGAGCGTCCGGGTGTGGGAGTCAGCACACACCCTGCTCTGTCGGGCCCGTGATGACACGCGACGACATGCCGACGCACGTCGGCTGGAGTGTCCGTCCTACCTTGCAGGAGACAGAGTGTGGCTTTCCACGAGGGACCTACGGCTCCGCCTCCCGTGCAGGAAACTCAGTCCCCGATTCATCGGGCCATTCCGGGTCATTCGCCGGGTCAACGAGGTCTCCTACCAACTCGACCTCCCTCCTCGGTACCGGATCCACCCCGTGTTTCACTTGTCCCTTCTGAAACCCTTTCGCGCCCGGCTACACCTCCTCCAGAGGTGGACAGGGACCCTCCGCTGCCAGATATCCTCGGCCAACCCTCAGTGTACGCGGTGCGCGAGGTGCTTGATTCGCGCCGGAGACGCCGTGTGCTGGAGTACCTGGTCGACTGGGAGGGGTTCGGTCCGGAGGAACGCTCGTGGGTGCCCAGACGGGACGTCCTGGACCCGGCTCTCTTGGTGGACTTTCACGCGGCTCACCCGCTCCGTCCGGGCCCCCGGGGTCGGGGTCGCCCCAGGCGCCGTTCCCGGGCGTCAGGTGCCGCCCCTGGGGGGGGGGGGGTGATGTCAGGGGACAGCCTGCCACGCCATTCCCCAGCTCCACACACACACGTAGTCTGTCCCCATCATACTAAGTATCGGCACCTGCGGCTCATTATCTGCCGCCCTACATAAACCCCTCTCATTCACTCACTCACCGTCAGTTCTACTACTTCACGTGTAAGAACATTGCGACCCAACTACACGCCATCCACCTTTCCGTGGATGCTCACCACGATCTCTACACCCTCAGAGACCGCTCGGTTCTTCACCTCCAAAGAACCGTTTCTTTTAGTCGTTTGTATGTTTTGTTGTTTTCTTTTCTGTTGCATCCTACCTCAGTAAAAACCCTTTTTGCTACCCTGGTGTTTTTGCTTCAGTCACTTTGCAACCGTGACAGTAGTGACTGGCATTTCCAAAAGTGGGCTCTGCACCCCAGGGCCTGCCTCTGCAACTCTGCACTGCACCCGAATCCACTAAGCAGGACCTCTCCTCACTTAGTTCAGCCGAGCAAGGTTTCTGCTGGTCTGGGTCGGCGTCACTGGGCTTCTCCGTGACCGTTTTCACCGAGCAAGGCTTCACTCGGGTCGGTTCAGCCGGGGGGGGGGGGTTCTCAGGGGTTGCTGCAGCTGCAGTGGGGCTTCGGGGGCTGCAGGCTGGACTGGGGACTCATTCACTTCTACTACTGGTGCAAGAGCAGCTCCGGGGCTTTCGGCAGTCAGCTGAACTGAAGCCAAAGGGGGAACGGCTCCAGCAGGCTGGGCTGCGTCTCGCCCCGGTCTTTCATTAACACCGGTGTCACTGTGTTTATCAGGGCACGCCCCGACAAAATGGCCCGTCTTACTGCACTTAAAACATTTCATATCGGTATCTAAAGTCACAAAGATGCTGTAATCATAACCCTCTTAACGGAATTTAAAAACAGCGTTAAGCTCTTCAGTACGTCTTTAAAAACCATAAAAGCCGTCCTTCTGAAGGAGTACAAGATTTTTACCATTGGAGAGAAAAAACTAAGGTAGATTTTCTTAATAGGGGAGACCACACGACCAAACAGGGACAACTCTTTATTAATCTCTTTGTCTAAGATAAATACTGGGACATTAGACAGAATAACTTTCTTTGCAGGGGAACTGAGGGGGAAAACACGGATAAGTTATTTATTTATTTAAGCATTATTTATCACAATGCTTTTTTTTAGCCGCTTTCTTTACTCTGCCGATATCATAAAAAAAAACATGATTGCACTGTTCTTTCTCGAAGCAGCGGCGATATATATATGTGCCCCACCACATTAGCGATAGCCAGCACACACTGTTCAACACCCGCCGAACACACCACACAAACAGCGTGCCGAGTTAAACTTTCACACAGCTCCGTGCTCGGAGCCGCCATTCTCACACACACATGCACAAGCGTGTCTGCACTCACTACTCTCTCTCTTACTCACACACACAGACACCAAAGCAATACATTATTCCGAGGACTAACTCAGAAAAAAAAATGAATAAATGGCGGAAGAAAACGCCAATCGCTCTCAACACGCCACTCTCGCCTACCCCGCCACACATGCGCAGAGAGAGAGGGAGTGTGTGAGAGGGAGTGCGTGAGAGAGAGAGAGAAAGTGAGTGTGTGTGTGTGTGTGTGTGTGTGTGTGTGTGTGGTTAATCAATTCTAATTTAAACTAACAAAAAAAAAAATACAAAAATAAAACTATAAAGTTCCTCCTCAGAACATTGATGCTGAACCTAAAAGCTCTGCTTCAGTCTCACTATTAGAGAATGTGTGTTACTGAGGAGCAGGTCATGTGACTCTCAGAGAGATGATCTTACCTCAGTTTCTCCAGTTTACAGTGAGGATTCTCCAGTACAGCAGAGAGACACTTCACTCCTGAGTCTCCTACTTTATTCTCAGACAGATTCAGTTCTCTCAGGTGTGAGGGGTTTGATCTCAGAGCTGAAGCGAGAGCAGCACAGCCTTCATCTGATACTCCACAATCACGCAACCTGCAGATACACAATGACACACACTTCACTCTCTTAGTTTCTACACATTACACAACTCTTGTGTGTTTTGGGATGGATGGATGTTTGGATGGATGTGTGGATGGATGGATGGATGGATGGATGGATTTGTGGATGGATGAATGGATGGATGTTTGGATGGATGAATGGATGGATGGATGGATGATAGCAGAAATATAAACAATAGATTGTGTAAATGAAAAAATTCAGATAAATGAACTGAATATTGAAACGGTTTATTCAGTGACAAGAACAAGTATGTTTCTTTTATGCAGTGTGTGTGTTATAGTGAGTGCGAGAGAGAAAGAGTGTGTGTGTGTGTGTAAGTGTGTTTTTGTGAGAGAGTGTGTGTGTGAGAGTGCGAGTGTGTGTGTGTGTGTGTGTGTGTGTGTGTGTGTGTGTGTGTGAGAGAGAGAAAGAGAGAGAGTGCGTGTATGTGTGTGTGAGTGTGTGCGCAAGTGTGTGTGTAAGTGTTTGTATGTGTGTGTGAGTGAGTGAGTGTGTGTGTCTGTATGAGTGTGTGTGTGTGTGTGTGAGAGAGAAAGAGAGAGAGTGAGTGTATGTGTGTGAGTGTGTGCGAGTGTGTGTGTGTAAGTGTTTGTATGTGTGTGTGAGTGAGTGAGTGTGTGTGTGTGTCTGTATGAGTGTGTGTGTGTGAGAAAGAGAGTGAGTGTGTTTGTGTGTGTGTGTGTGTGGGGGGGGGGGGGGTGTCAATCAACGCTAATTTAAACTAACAAACAAAACTTAAAAAATAAAACTATAAAGTTCCTCCTCAGAACATTGAGGCTGAGCCTAAAAGCTCTGCTTCAGTCTCACTATTAGAGAATGTGTGTTACTGAGGAGCAGGTCATGTGACTCTCAGAGAGATGATCTTACCTCAGTATCTCCAGTTTACAGTGAGGATTCTCCAGTACAGCAGAGAGACACTTCACTCCTGAGTCTCCTACTTTATTCTCAGACAGATTCAGTTCTCTCAGGTGTGAGGGGTTTGATCTCAGAGCTGAAGTGAGAGCAGCACAGCCTTCATCTGATACTCCACAATCCCTCAACCTGCAGATACACAATGACACACTTCACTCTCTCACATTCTACACATTACACATTCTTTGTGTTCTCCCTCATTCCTGCAGTGTTGGTGTGAGAACCAGTCACAGACACTGATGGAAGTCCTTGTCTAGAGAGTAACGTAGTGCGAGTTGCCCGACTACACAATGGACAGATTTTTATTTTTTCTTCTTCTTTCGGCTGCTCCCATTAGGAGTCGCCACAGCGGATCATCCGTCTCCATACCCCCCTGTCCTCTACATCTGCCTCTTTCACTCCAACTACCTGCATATCTTCCCTCACCACATCCAGAAACCTCCTCATTGGCCTTCCTCTTTTTCCTCCTACCTGGTGGCTTCACCAGTCACAGACACTGATGGAAGTCCTTGTCTAGAGAGTAACGTAGTGCGAGTTGCCCGACTACACAATGGACAGATTTTTATTTTTTCTTCTTCTTTCGGCTGCTCCCATTAGGAGTCGCCACAGCGGATCATCCGTCTCCATACCCCCCTGTCCTCTACATCTGCCTCTTTCACTCCAACTACCTGCATATCTTCCCTCACCACATCCAGAAACCTCCTCATTGGCCTTCCTCTTTTCCTCCTACCTGGTGGCTTCCATCCTCAGCATTCTTCTACCAATATAACTTATGTCCCTTCTCTGCACATGTCCAAACCATCTCAATCTCGCTCCTCACCTTGTCTCAAAACATCCTACATGGGCTGTGTCCCTCTAATAAACTCATTTCTAATCTTGTTTAAAAATGAAGTAAGTTTGTTACCATTACCGTATGGTGCGTTACCCTTTTTTAAATGAATGAATTTCAGCTGAAATGTAGCCTACAGTCTAACTTGTTTACAGCAGAGACGCATTGTAGGATTGGTGGATTACCGTATTACCCTATGTATACACGAAGAATTGTGTCTCCGTTTATTCAGGTCTGTGCGGCAGTAATGGCGAGTCGAGGCGAGAGCAAGACGAGTTTCTCATAGTGGAAATATGCTCATTATTTCACTTTAGTTGAGTATAAAGACAAAAAATGTTTAGTCAAATGTGAACTGTGCCTTTCTGGTTCGAAGCTCGTATCTACTGCAATAAACAGCAACTCCAATCTGTTGAAATTCCTCCAGGAACTTCATGCTAGAAGCTAACCCGGTGTTCTGTTCTACATTGTTGATAGTTTTCATACTTCAGCTGTGAAAGGAACATGTTTAAGAGCTCAACACAACAGCAGAAGCCACTGTAGTTTTTGATTGTGAATATGTTATTCAGCTTGTTTTGTTATTTATTTCAGAAATACTTGATATATTCAGTTTGTGCTGGTCTGACTTAAATAAAATAGTGTTTAAACATTACTGTGTTTAAGTCAATTTTGTGTTTGTAGACCATAACACATAAAAGGACATTAATGGAAACATTAAAGAACGTTCTTTAAAAAAGTAACTAAAAAGTTACTTTTAACGGTAACGCATTATTTTTTGGTGTAAGTAATCAACGAAGTAACTAAGTTACTTTTTGAAAGAAGTAACAAGTAACTGTAATTAGTTACTATTTTTAGTAACTAGCACAACACTGCTCACTACTCTCACCACAAATTACAATATCATCTGCAAAAATCATAGTCCAGGGAGACTCCTGTCTGACCTTGTCCGTCAACCTGTCCATCACCACTGCAAACAGGAATGGGCTAAGAGCTGATCCTTGATGCAGTCCAACCTTCACCCTGAACCAGTCTGTCGTTCCTACTGCACACTTCACTGCTGTCACACTGTCCTCATACATGTCCTGCACCACCCTCACATACTTCTCTGACACACCAGACTTCCTCATACAATACCACAACTCCTCTCTTGGCACCCTGTTGAACGCTTTCTCTAAATCCACAAATACACAATGCAATTCCTTCTGTCCTTCTCTATACTTCTCCATCAACATTCTCAAAGCAAATAATGCGTCTGTGGTGCTCTTTCTTAGCATGAAAGCATACTGTTGCTCCACTACTCTTTCCCATAACTTCATGGTGTGACTGATCAACTTAATTCCCCTCTAGTTACTGCAGGTCTGCACATCTCCCTTATGCTTAAAGATCGGTACCAGCAAACTCCTTATCCATTCCTCAGACATCCTCTCATCTTCCAGAATCTTGTTTACCAATCTGGTTAAAAACTCCACTGCCATCTCTCATAAACATCTCCACGCTTCTACCGGTATGTCATCTGGTCCAACCGAATTTCCACTCTTCATCCTCTTAACCCTCTGGAGTCTAATTTGCCGCCGGCGCCCAAACGACTTTTTTTTTTAGATGCCAGCAAAAAGAGCTTCAACTGCTCGGTCATATTTGATCATAAATGTCAAAGTAATACATCATTTAAATCTGTAAAGGGCCTACTTTCATTTGTGTAAGCTCATTATATAAACAAAACATATTTTTTTTAAATGAATAAAATATTCAGGGTGCGCCATCTGGACGCCATTGTCTGCGTGATCTTCGTTTACAAACTCGTCATCAAAAAGCGCTGAAACTCGGCCAATAGCTGACACATGGAAATAAAAAATATTTATTTAGACAGCTTAAAGTGTGTAGTTTTAGAATAAGTCGGTGAAATAAAAAAACATATATTTCCAAAGAATATAAATCATGTGAAACCAAGTGGAGGCACAGATTTTCCACCGCAGCTCATTATCTGATAATGAGCTGCGAGTGGACACGCCCCCCAGCTATTCACAGGTAAAACAGTTCACACGTTGAGTCACACACACACACACCCCGAACAGTGCCATAAAACGATGCCAGAGAATTTACCTTTTCATCTGAAGAAGATTGCGATTCCAACAAGGAGCGTTTGCATTTTGAAGAGCGAGGACTTTCCAGCAAGTTGCTACGATGAGTAAGTTTAATGTTTAATGTTAACAAAAATCCGCCAATATCTGTTCATTTGTAACATTAACTGTATTACTGAAATTGTATGCCCTAAATATTGTTGATATTATATAAAGTTATATTTTTGCCTCAGGTCAGTTTTGGTTGGTGTCACTGATCATCCTGAAAGGCTGTTATGTAGTGTTAGCTAGCAGAGATGTTCCAGAATGCTGAGGTGTAAATGCTATATGTACAATGCATGATAACAAATATATATTGTTCAAGTGTATTCATCAAAAATACTGAAAAATATATTGTTTGATTATTTTTAGAAGTGTGGCTGCATCACCCCTGCCTTCACTGGAAACTCACACCAGGCCACGCAGGTGTCGCTCCATTTTGAGTTCGACCGAGAATCATCATGTAAGTACATATTTTATATTTTCTTAAATTATATTTAGTTTGAATCATTATTGCTTTGTATGACATATGCAAACAACTTTATCAATGACAATATTATTTGCTCAGCTGTAAATGGTGATGGTGTAAATGTCTGAGATGCATTCTGGTCTATGGCCCATCAACAAACATTTATCTGTCCTATTGCCCATGCATGCTAACAAATATATATTGTTTAAGTGTATTCATCATCCTAAAATTAGTTAGGATGATGTGATATTAGTGATTATTTTTAGGAATGTGGATGCATCAACCTTGCCTTCACTGAAAACTCACACCAGGCCACGCAGGCGTCGCTCCATTTTTAGTTCGACCGAAAATCATCCCGAGTAAGTAAATATTTTATATTTTCTTAAATTATATTTACAGTGGAACCCGGTTATGTCGATGTCCTAGGGGGTCGCCAAAAAGCATCGAGGTAACCGATGATCGAGATAAACAAAAAATTAAAATGGCGGCAATATATTAACGTGCTTGAAATTTCTTTATGTACATGATGTGCGTTAATGAATGAGAATGTGCATGCACATTTTTGAAGGGTTTTTTTACACAACTTTTTGTTTGATGAAGGCATGCTATAAAAATGTACATACGTTTGTTAACAACAAAAGGCATAAGTGCACCAACTAACAGCAGAGATTTACCAGTAAACAATACAAACCACCGTCCATTCTCCATACAAACCTTTATTATATTCTCCAACATTATAAACACACAGATCGCTCAAAAAAAAAAAAACAGCGGCTGCACAGTGCCGTCTCACATTTAGTCCACATGTGGAAAAAAAAAAAAAAAAAACAGTAACTAAGTTTCTGAAAACGTATGACCATCAGGCTGAAGTAATCCGCACAAACACACAAAGCAAAGTGTCCGAAAAAACTTACGTTCACGATACCGAGGGGGAGATAAGCCGAGCGAGAGAGAGAGAGAGAGAGAGAGAGAGTGTTTGTGAATGGAAAAATAGGGAAATTAAAAAATACCGCAACCGGTGGCACGGCACGAAGCCGGAAAAAAACCCGGAAGATCCAAAACCGAACCCGAAACCAAAAACGAGGGACAGAAAAGTCTCAAACGTGAACGGCCGAAGGGGGGCATGGCAGGTGCTTTCTCGGCCGCTTTCTCTGAAGCTCCTGGCTTCAACTCCTTACCGAGAGAGCTGTGCTCCTTACCGAGCTCGCGCACGTCGCTCCTTATCGAGAGAGCCGTGCTCCTTACCCTGCTTGCGCTCCCGTTCATCGCATAACATTTAACCAAAAAATGCATATGTGCACTTACTAACAGCAGAGATTCACCAGTATACAATACAAACACCTGTAGTATCTGTAAGGTTTGATTTTTCCGCCACTTTCGCGAGTTCTTCTGCGGCTGCACAGCGCCGATCCACATAACTGACGTTAACATTTCTAATTTTTCCCCCTTTGTGCTTGAGATATTAGGGTTCCGTGACATAAAAAAGGTTGACATAACCGATAAAAAAATGAGAGAATTTAGCGGTTCCACTTTAAAAACGTCAACTTAATAGGGTTGTCGAGGTAACCGAGGGCGAGATAACCGGGTTCCACTGTAGTTTGAATCATTATTGCATTGTATGACATATGCAAACAACTTTACCAATGAGACAATCAGTAATGTTCGTGTGTGTATGTGTTTCATAAACAGATGTGATCAAGCACCTGCTCCAAAAAGGGCAAAGGCAGCACACACAGTCCACCATGTCATGGGAGGATCAGACAGATAATGACACAGTTCCACAGACTCTGCAATTCCTGCCCGCATGTGAACCTGGAACTCAACTGAGGTCTTCCGACTCTCATTCTCCATGTAGTCTATATAAAATGAATAAAATGTCAACTCTGTGCCACAACACAAATGTTTAAGCTGCCAAGTCAATAGCCAAGGAACGCAAATACAAATGGAGAGATGTAACCGTGAGTGAGATGTATCACTACATTAGGCTCTTATTTTACATGGCAATGGTAAAGTTGCCCTCCATCATAGACTACTGGTGACAGAGCAGAATTTTTACAGTTCCCTTTCCATAAACAATAATGTCAAGGGACAGATACAGGACAACTTTGTGGAATGTAGACATGAGTCACCCAGATGCAGAAAAAGAAAATGACAGAAAGAGGGGCACATCTGAACATGACCGTCTGTTCAGAGTGAAACCGCTTATGGACACAATCCGTAAGACATGCAAAGCAATTTATCATCCTAGAAGACATTTAGCCGTGGATGAGAGGATGGTAGCATGCAAAGCTAACACTGGGATGACACAGTACATGAAAGCCAAGCTGACTAAGTGGGGGTTCAAGTTGTTTGTTCTTGCCGATTCCTCAAATGGATACACTACTATTGTTTAATGCATAGTATTGTAGCCCTACAGGCTAAGATTTGCAGAACCCTACTGTAGTGTATTGTGTTAGTTTTTGTTGCACTCTTTATTTTTTATACATACTGTACTGTATTGTTTTATTGTTACACAATTCCCTTTTTAATGCTGTCCTTGCTAATGTGTATTTTAAATAAACCATAAAGGAAACGCATTCCTTTTAGTAGTACTGTACTTCTCACTCAGATTCTGTTTCAGTGATCCACAGCTCATTATGCTTGTCAGCATGTCGACGCCTCTTCGCATATGGCCTTTCAAAGTAGAAAGTGTCTTAAATTTAAAATCAAAGTATTGTTTAATGTGTATGAGCAGGCAGGATGATTTTCACATGATAAAAAAAAAAAACCTACATTAGAAGATCTGTACTCAAAAATTCTTGTGAAAACATGTTTACTATCAGTTTTGTGGCCTTATTTCAGTGAGTTTTTTTTTTTTTGCTTTTTCAAAAACCACGCATAAACCTTATTTTGTCAAAAATACAAACACACATATAAGTTGTTTACATATTACGGTAGCCCAGTTTTTGCCGAAGACAGTGTAATAAGCCTTTTGTCAACAATATATTTTAAAAGTAACTAAAAAGAACCAAATGTAAGAGCACGTCAAAATCTCTCAAGGGGTCAAAAACACCCTCAGACTCCAGAGGGTTAATTGCTGCTCTCACTTCCTCTTTACTAATCCTATCCACATCTTGCTTCACTAACTCCACAGCATCCAACCTTCTCTCTCTATGATTTTCCTCATTCATCAGCTGCTCAAAGTACTCCCTCCACCTTCTCATCACACTCCTCACTAGTCAACACATTTCCCTCTCCATCCTTTATTGCTCTAACTTGCAGTACATCCTTCCCAGCTCGGTCCCTCTGTCTGGCCAATCTGTACAAATCGTTTTCTCCTCACTTAGTGTCGAACCTCGAATACAACTCCTCATATGCCTTTTCCTTGGCTTTCGCCACATACCTCTTTACCTGCTGTCGCATCTCCTTGTACTCCTGCCTACTTTTCTCATCACTCTGTCGATCCCACTTCTGTTTTGCCAACCTCTTTCTCGTTATGCTATCCTGCACTTCCTCATTCCACCACTATGTCTCTTTGTCTTCCTTTCTATTTCCAGATGTCACACCAAGTACTTTTCTAGCTGCCTCCCTCATCACTCCTGCAGTAGTTCCCCAATCATCCAACACCACTTCACCACCACCGAGCCCCTGTCTGACCTCTTCCCTGAACCTCACACTACACTCTTCCTCCTTCAGCTTCGAGCATCTTATTCTTCTTTCAGACCTCACTCTCCTCCTCTTCTTCTTCGCCTTCAAAACCATTCTACAGACCACCATCCGATGTTGTCTAGCTACACTGTCCCCTGCCAACACCTTACAGTCTCCAAACTCCTTTAGGTTGCATCTCCTACATAGCACATAGTCCACCTGTGAGCACCTTCCTCCACTCTTATATGGCACCCTATGATCCTCCTTCTTAAAATAAGTGTTCACCACTGCCATTTCCATCCTTTGAGCAAAATCCACCACCATCTGCCCTTCCACATTCCTCTCCTTAAAACCATACCTACCCATCACCTCCTCATCACCTCTGTTCCCTTCACCTACATGCCCATTAAAGTCTGCCCCAATCACCAATCGTTCATTCCTAGGTACACCATCTACCACTTCATCTAATTCACTCCAGAATCTTTCCTTCTCCTCCATCTCACAGCCAAATTGTGGAGCATAGGCACTGATAACATTTATCATCATCCCTTCAACTTCCACCTTCACGTTCATCACCCTATCAGAAACTCTCTTTACCTCCACTACACTCTTACTGTACTCTTTCTTCAGAATCACCCCTACACCATTTCTCTTCCCATCCACACCATGATAAAACAGTTTAAACACCTCCAATGTTCTTAGGCCTTACTCCCTTTCCACTTGTTCTCCTGAACACACAACATAGCTACCTTTCTCCTCTTCATCATATCAGCTATCTCTCTCCCTTTACCACTCATAGTACCAACATTTAAAGTACCAACCCGAACCTCCACTCTCCTCCACTTCTCCTTTTCCTCCCTCGGCCAACAGTAGCCCAATTTCCACCTGTACCCTGTCGGCTAACGACAACCTGTGGCAGTCGTTGCTAACCCGGGCCTCGACCGATCCGGTATGAAATTCTTATTTGTGATCCGCATATTCGATTTGGCACATGTTTTATGCTGGATGCCCTTCCTAATGCAACCCTCCCTATTTATCCAGGCTTGGGAACGGCACTAAGAGTGCACTGGCTTGTGCCTGAATCAGGTTCTTTCTCTCTGTTTAACTGATTTTTTTTTCACACATGGATCTAATTCTCAGTTCATTAATGATTAGTGGAAGTGAGAAGTTTCATTACTGATAGATTTGTTCTGGATGTTGTACTGCTACAGCAAATTTCACCTGAAAAACAACACTGTATACAACAATTCACTGCAGCTTTTAGTGAGTTCTTGTGTTTTTCAGAGAGATGATCTTACCTCAGACCTTTCACTATACACTTAGGATTCTCTAGTAGAGCAGAAAGACGCTTTACTCCTGAGACTCGCAGTTTATTCCCAGACAGATCCATTGTATTGACAGTCAGATGCAGTTCTCTCAGACTGGAGGTTTCTGAGTTGAGCACTGAGGTCAGAGCTTCTACAAGGCTTCTCCCTGTAATTTCACTGCATCTGATACTGAAGGAAACAAAAGATAATGAACAGAAAGGCAAAATATCAAACAAGTTCTCAATGCTTCACTGCAGCGTCTCACTTTAAACATCACACACATCAGTTGAACACAATTATTAAATAGTGAAATAATAAGAATTGACAGTCGGAGATGTTCAGATTTGGCTTGGCGAGAGTTTCAGCTGAGGAACATCATCACACACACGTTGTATAAACATGGAGGATGAGATCCGGGAATCCAAATGGGAAAGTAAGAGAGTCTGATCTAAAAGGTTTCTAAGAGGAGAAAGGAAAAAGTCTAGAGAGTCCTGCAGAGTTCGATTCATCTGAACAGCTTAGACCTTTGATTTGTTCTCAACACTGTAACAGTAGAACAATTTCATTCAGCTTCACTTACATTGCTTTTCTGGATGCTGCAATCACAGGCATCACTCTCACAAGAATCTCATCTCTGATCTTATCTGGAGTGAAGTATTTATTCAGGTCAAATTCCTCCAGATCCTGTGCTGATGTCAGTAACACAAACACCAGAGCAGACCACTGTGAAGGAGAAAGTTTCCTTTGTGCTCCAGATTTCAGATACTGCTGGATTTCCTCTACTAGAGAATCATCACCCAGTTCATTCAGACAGTGGAACAGATTGATGGATTTCTCTGCAGGAAGATCTTCACTGATCATCTTCTTGATGTTCTGAACTGTTTTCTCTTTGTTCTGGAAGCTACTTCCTGTCTGTGTTACTAAGGAATGTAGAAGTTTCTGATTGGACTCGAGTGAGAGACCCAGAAGAAAGCGGAGGAAAAGATCCAGATTTCCAGTCTGACTTTTTAAAGCCTGATCTACAGCACTCCTGTGAACCTCTGAAAGTGTCCTATAGACCTGATTCCATTCAAGAACATTTCTCTGTTCCTTCAAGAAGGTCAGGTGCACATACAGAGCTGCAAGATGTTCCTGAATGCTCAGATGAACAAAGCAGTACACTTTACTCTGGTGAAGCCCAAACTCCTCTCTGAAGATCTGCGTACACACACCTGAATACACTGCTGCTTCTGTCACATCAATGCCACACTCTCTCAGGTCTTCCCCATAGAAGATCAGGTTTTGTTTCTTCAGCTGCTGGAAAGCCAGTTTCCCCAGTTTGAGAAGCATTTCTTCATCGCTCTCCTGCTTCTGTAGGTACTTCTCTCTTATGATGTTGGTCTGAATGATGAGGAAGTGTGTGTACATTTGAGTCAGAGTCTTGGGGATCTCTCCACTCTCTGCTTCACCCAACATTCTCTCTAGAACAGCAGCTGAAATCCAGCAGAACACTGGGATGTGGCACATGATGTAGAGGCTTCTTAATGACTTCAGGTGTGTGATGATCTTATTGGCCAGGTTCTGATCACTGATCCTCTTCCTGAAGTACTCCTCCTTCTGAGGGTCATTAAACCCTCGTACCGCTGTGACTCGATGGAGACACTCAGAGGGGATTTGATCAGCTGCTGCTGGTCTGGAGGTGATCCAGATGAGAGCAGAGGGAAGCAGGTTCCCTTTGATCAGGTTTATCAGCAGCACATGCACTGGTGCTGATTTAGTTACATCACACACTCTCACTGTGTTCTGGAAATCCAGAAGAAAACGACACTCATCCAAACCATCAAAAATGAACAAAACCTTCTCCAACCTGGAAATGTCCATTTCTTTCATCTCCTTAAAAAACACATGAAGGAGCTCCATCAGACTCAGTTTCTGCTTCTTCATCAAATTCAGCTCTCTGAAAGGAAGTGGGAATATCAGGTGGACGTCCTGATTTGTTTTCCCTTCAGCCCAGTCCAGAACAAACTTCTGCACAGAGACTGTTTTTCCGATTCCAGCTATTCCCTTAGTCAGAACGTTTTTGATGGGTTCTTCATCTTGTTCAGATGAGAACTTTTTCAGAGCTCTCCTGATGGGTTCTTCAATTTGTTCAGATAAGAGCTTTTTCAGAATGTTGCTGATGGGTTCTTCATCTTGTTCAGATAAGAGCTTTTTCAGAATGTTCCTGATTGGTTCTTCATCTTGTTCAGATAAGAGTTTTTTCAGAATGTTTCTGATGGCTTCTTCATCTTGTTCAGATAAGAGCTTTTTCAGAATGTTCCTGATTGGTTCTTCATCTTGTTCAGATAAGAGTTTTTTCAGAATGTTTCTGATGGCTTCTTCATCTTGTTCAGATAAGAGCTTTTTCAGAATGTTCCTGATTGGTTCTTCATCTTGTTCAGATAAGAGCTTTTTCAGAATTTTTCTGATTGGTTCTTCAACTTTTTCATATAAAAGTTTTTTATGAATGTTCCTGATTGGTTCTTCATCTTGTTCAGATAAAAGCTTTTTCAGAAATGTCCTTATTGGTTCTTCAGCTTTTTCATATAAAAGTTTTTTATGAATGTTCCTGATGGCTTTGTCTTGTTCAGGTAGGGGTTTAAAGATGTCACTGCATTTAATTGGTGTGTCCTCAGTTGGGTTCCTCCTGGATGCTGTCTCGATCTGTTTCACCTCATGTTCTTTATTGATGTCTCCACTGTCTCCCTCTGTGATGTAGAGCTCTGTGTAGATCTCATTCAGGAGTGTTCGGTTTTCCTGATTTAGCATCAATCCATTCAAACACTGAAACTTCTTCATCAGATTGAACTTGAACTTCTTCTGGAATTCATCTGCAGCAGTGAATTCTGGGTCGTGTCTGTGACAGGATGAAGAAGGAGGACATAGTGAGACATGGGCTCCAATGATTAGAGTAGTAGTTCACATTTTTCCTGCTAGATAGATCTTTATGATGTTCTCACTGTGGATTTACTTTATTCTACTGGAGGTTTTCTATCATCTAATCACTCTGTAGTTACTAACAGCAGAGAGCTTTAGAATAGCAGTGTGTCAGTGTCACAGTCATGGTGTTGGTTTTGATCGTACCCTGTAGCTGTGATGATGTTCTTCTCTCTTCTGTCTCCTGCCTTCTGTAGAACACTGGGAACAAAAACAACAAGTGTTAAAGATCTCAACGTTCCTCACTTTAATACTGGAGTCTAAACCTGAACACAAATTGTACTACAATAATTGTAGTGAGAGCAGGAACACTTGGAGAACACAGAGCTGAATACAACTCCAACATTGTGCACCTGGAGAATTAAATGTGCTCCTGTTTTCATTTCACACTTTTTCCTACTTTTCTATTCTTCCTACACAAACCTCCAAAAGTATCTTTGGGTTTTTGCTCGACACTGAAGACATTTGGATTTGAGAGTAAAAGATGAAAATGAAACAATAGATCAGAATTCCAGCTTTAGTCATTAACTGTGACTTTAACTATGAGAATTATGGGATGTTACCTGTGTCCAGGTAAGGAGATTCCAGTTCTGAAGTTTTGAGGAGGAATCAAAGACCCATTGTTCTTCAAGGAGACACAGCTGTGTTCTGGGGAGTGTGATCTCTCTCTCTTTCCTTTACTGTTTAAAATTTTAGAAATGGACATGAGACAGAATTGTATTGTTTACAGATTTGTAGATGAATTTGTATTATAATGTATCATACGGTGGCTGAGAAGTTCAAAACAAATTAACAAATCGAAAAACAAATTAACAAATTAGAAAACACTAACAAATCTGAAAACAAAATAAATGCAAAAATGGGAGGTATAGTGTGTGAATGAAACACTTACTGATCATTGAAACAGACACCTGTCATTTAACATATACAGGAAGTATGAAATCTTATAACTTTGCTTCTTGTACATGTGTAAAGTTCCCCGTTTACTTAAAACAATTTTTATTTCAATTAGTGCACCTTAAAATATAAGAAAATAATAAAAGTAAACATAAGCAAGAAGAAACTGTTGTACTTCCTGTATATGTTGAATGACAGGTGTCTCGTCCAATGAACAGTAAGTGTGTGTGTGTGTATATATATATATATATATATATATATATATATATATATAAAGTGAGGAAAATAAGTATTTGAACACCCTGCTATTTTGCAAGTTCTCCCACTTAGAAATCATGGAGGGGTCTGAAATTGTCATCTGAGGTGCATGTCCACTGTGAGAGACATAATCTAAAAAAAAAAATTCCAGAAATCACAATATATGATTTTTAAACTATTTATTTGTATGATACAGCTGCAAATAAGTATTTGAACACCTGTCTATCAGCTAGAATTCTGACCCTCAAAGACCTGTTAATCTGCATTTAAAATGTCCACCTCCACTACATTTATTATCCTAAATTAGATGCACCTGTTTGAGGTAGTTAGCTGCATAAAGACACCTGTCCACCCCATACAATCAGTAAGAATCCAACTACTAACATGGCCAAGACCAAAGAGCTGTCCAAAGACACTAGAGACAAAATTGTACACCTCCACAAGGCTGGAAAGGGCTACGGGGAAATTGCCAAGCAGCTTGGTGAAAAAAGGTCCACTGTTGGAGCAATCATTAGAAAATGGAAAAAGCTAAACATGACTGTCAATCTCCCTCGGACTGGGGCTCCATGCAAGATCTCACCTCGTAGGGTCTCAATGATCCTTAGGAAGGTGAGAAATCAGCCCAGAACTACACGGGAGGAGCTGGTCAATGACCTGAAAAGAGCTGGGACCACCGTTTCCAAGGTTACTGTTGGTAATACACTAAGACTTCATGGTTTGAAATCATGCATGGCACGGAAGGTTCCCCTGCTTAAACCAGCACATGTCCAGGCACGTCTTAAGTTTGCTAATGACCATTTGGATGATCCAGAGGAGTCATGGGAGAAAGTCATGTGGTCAGATGAGACCAAAATAGAACTTTTGGGTCATAATTCCACTAAACGTGTTTGGAGGAAGAAGAATGATGAGTACCATCCCAAGAACACCATCCGTACTGTGAAGCATGGGGGTGGTAGCATCATGCTTTGGGGGTGTTTTTCTGCACATAGGACAGGGCGACTGCACTGTATTAAGGAGAGGATGACCGGGGCCATGTATTGCGAGATTTTGGGGAACAAACTCCTTCACTTAGAGCATTGAAGATGGGTCGAGGCTGGGTCTTCCAACATGACAATGACCCGAAGCACACAGCCAGGATAACCAAGGAGTGGCTCTGTAAGAAGCATATCAAGGTTCTGGTGTGGCCTAGCCAGTCTCCAGACCTTAACCTAATAGAGAATCTTT
This sequence comes from Silurus lanzhouensis, assembly GCA_039877035.1. Taxonomy (NCBI): domain Eukaryota; kingdom Metazoa; phylum Chordata; class Actinopteri; order Siluriformes; family Siluridae; genus Silurus; species Silurus lanzhouensis. The sequence goes on from JBCEWE010000004.1 coordinate 207,736, forward strand.
GGAGGAAGCTCAAACTCCGTGTTTCCCAGCGACAGGCCAGAAACCTGACTGATCTAGAGAAGATCTGTGTGGAGGAGTGGGCCAGAATCCCTCCTGCAGTGTGTGCAAACCTGGTGAAAAACTACAGGAAACGTTTGACCTCTGTAATTGCAAACAAAGGCTACTGTACCAAATATTAACATTGACTTTCTCAGGTGTTCAAATACATATTTGTAGCTGTATCATACAAATAAATAGTTAAAAAATCATACATTGTGATTTCTGGATTTTTTTTTTTTAGATTATGTCTCTCACAGTGGACATGCACCTACGATGACAATTTCAGACCCCTCCATTATTTCTAAGTGGGAGAACTTGCAAAATAGCAGGGTGTTCAAATACTTATTTTCCGCACTATATATATATATATATAAAACCTGCATGTACACCGTCAGCTCTGCCCGGTATCTCTCTCTCTCTCTCCCTCTCTCTAGTCAGCTCTGCACACTATCTCTCTCTGTTTCTCTCTCTCTCTCTCTCTCTCTCTCTCTCTCTCTCTCTCTCTCTATCAGTCAGCTCTGCACGCTATCTCTCTCTGTCTCTCTGTCTCTCTCTCTCTCTCTCTCTCAGTCAGCTCTGCACGCTGTCTCTCTCTGTCTCTTTCTGTCTCTGTCTCTCTCTCTATCTCTCTCTCTCTTCGGGGTCTGCTACATTCTGTGTAACAGGTCAGTTTGTAGCATTCGGAACCCTGGACGAGATTTCTATTGTAGCCCCACCAGAGTTCTCCACTCCCACACCACACAAATCATCCTGTTTCAAATATTACATTTTTGTGAGAAATTTGTTTTTATGTTTTGTTATATTTCATTCAGCTGTTGCTGTAACTGTAAATGTTTACACTGATGCAAATGCCATTTCATTTTGTTAAAAAAAATCATTTTGAAAGTTTTAACTTGAAACACAATGAAATGCCTGCAGGACATTGCTGCTCAACATTTTCAAACTGTAGAGAATTAACAGCAGATCTGAAAACAGTTACCATAAACCCTTTATAATAATGCTGCCATGGCTGGAAAAACACTGCATTGTATAAACTAAGAGCTGCAACAAACAACATATACGTCACAAATAGTCAATAAATACACAAACTAATCAGCAGACAAACTCAACAATTCTGGGCAGTAAACACTGAGTTTATTCCTGTGCTGAGTTTCCTGACACATGTCAGTATTGATCTTGTGAAGCCTGTATGGAGACACGTCTCACATCATGGCTTTAATTATTGCCTCATGTCGACTCTACTGTTTAACTGCAAGGTTCATTTTTTATAAACACACCATTTTTACTTACAATCAACAAAATCTGATTAGAAAACTTTTTTCTAAACTTTCAAAATAACTAATTATTATTCAGATCTGCTGACATGGTTTTGGGAAGTGGTATCAAAATAAATAAATAAATAATTTTAGAATAGTAATAATAATGATTTTATTTTCTTGTTCTGAATAAGGTGTCTTGGAAGGTCAAAGAGAACCATTTAATTTCATTTTTCATTTTGGTACACTGATTAGGGAGGGTCTACCGAACATTTTGTTTACTGAGTCAGAGTGCTTGGCCCACAAAATGCTGCTTGCAGCTTTAATTATTATTAATAATATTATTATTAGTAGTAGTAGTAGTAGTAGTGGTAGTATTAGATATTGTTTCCTGTAGTTATTTGTTGCTTATATTGGAATTTTACTTTAGTATTTTAGACATTATCTGTTGTGATAGAAGAGTATCTGTGAGAGTGAAAGGGAAAGTTTATAGGACTGTGGTGAGACCTGAGATGTTGTATGGTTTAGAGACAGTGGCATTGAGTAAAAGACAGGAGATGGAGCTGGAGGTAGCAGAGCTGAAGATGTTGAGATGTACGTTGGGAGTGATGACGATGGACAGTATTAGAAATGAGTTTATTAGAGGGACAGCGCATGTAGGACGTTTTGGTGACAAGGTGAGGGAGGTGTGATTGAGATGGTTTGGACATGTGCAGAGGAGGGACATGGGGTATATCAGTAGGAGAATGCTGGGGATGGAGACACCAGGAAGGAGAAAAAGAGGAAGAAAAAGGAGGAGGTTAATAGATGTGGTGAGGGAAGACATGCAGGTAGTTGGTTTAAAAGAGGACAGCGGGGTATGTAGACGGATGATTCCCAACTAATGATGGAGATGCGTGACAATGACCCCATCGTAACTTGACAATATGGTAAGTTGAGAAATGGCCAAGTTTACCCAAGAGTCTTAAAGAATGGTGATCACTATGGGGTAGTATACACTAATCCGTTAATGTTATTAATTACAGTAATTGAGTAAAATAGAGCAATTGACACTACTGCAATGTATAAACTTTACAGTATATATGTTTGTGTCAGCAGGTGCATGCATGAGCACCGGTTCATGAGTGGAGGACGGAGGTCGTGTGCACTCTGTTTCAGTGTCGGGCAACGCCAATCAAAAGAAGAAAGACAAGAGTTAAAACTAGGCTTTAAAACACCACAAATACAGAAAAAATATTCCCTCTAAACTGACCCAAGGCAGGAGATGTGTACATCCTGGCAGCTTCCAACATATTGTACACATATGTTCTAAACAGCTGCTAATGATCGTGTAGTGCATCCATTAACTGTGACTTTAACTATGAGAATTATGGGATGTTACCTGTGTACAGGTGAGGGGTTTTCATTTCTGAAGTTGAGAGGATGACCCATAGACTCATCACTCTTCATGGAGATACAGCTGGGTTCTGGGGAGTGTGATCTCTTTCTCTTTCCTTTACTGTTTAAAATGATAGAAATGGACATGAGACAGAATTTCATTTTTTCTAAGATTTGTAGACAAATTTGTGTAATAAGGTATAATAACAATATTTCTGTTTAAAATTCATTATAATCTTTATCACTTCTTACACACTAGGACTAGTAGCATACAGAACACAGATTGTGAACAGGGAACAAACACCCCTGCAGTGTAGCTCCTTAAAAATCCAACCCTTGTTTCATTTAACTTGAAATACAACAAAAGGCTAATAGTAGCAGATCCCCATAGTGCTGTTTATAGCCACATGCTACCATGCCTGGAATAGGCTAAGAGCAGAAACAAACAGATCTTCACAAAGAGACAATGGAAACATGGGAGTATAAATACAAAAACTAATCAAAAGACAAAAAATAAACAGTTGTGGGACATAATTTCATCAACCACTTTTTGAAGTGAGTGCTAATGATTTATTCATACAATAAATATTAGTTATTATTTCTATAGAAACTCCATAATGCAGATATGAACAGTTCATTAGTAAAACACTAGAACATGGCAGGTTACCAGTCTTTTGATGGTGAGGTCACATGATCTGTCCCCTGATCAGGGATCTCCATTTTTCAATGCTCGTGTAGACACAGAGTCCTGAAGATGCCAATCTCTTCTTCTGGAATTAATCACACTCCTAGAAAACACAAAAACAACATGCAGTTACAACTGGGGAAAATCCAAGGAAAAGGCATATGAGGAGCTGTAGGAGAAGTTGGACACTGAGGAGGGAGAAAAGGATTTATAGCAATTGGCCAGACAAAGAGACCGAGCTATAGAGCAATAAAGAATGAAGATGGAAATGGAAATGTGTTGACTAGTGAAGAGACTGTGTTGAGAAGATGGAGGGAATATTTTGAGCAGCTGATGAATGAGGAAAATGAGAGAGAAGGTTGGATGGTGTGAAGATGGTTCAGCAGGAAGTGGGTAGGATTAGTAAGGAGGAAGTAAAAGCAGCGATTAAGAGGATGAAAAGTAGAAAGTCGGTTGGACCAGATGACATACCAGTAGAAGCATGGAGATGTTTAGGAGAGATGGCAGTGGAGTTTTTAACCAGATTGTTTAACAAGATTTTGGAAAGTGAGAAGATGCCTGAGGAGTGTGCTGGTACCGATCTTTAAGAATAAAGGAGATGTGCAGACCTGCAGTAACTACAGGGGTATTAAGTTGATCAGTCACACCATGAAGTTTTGGGAAAGAGTAGTGGAAGCCAGGCTGAGAGAAGAGGTGACCATCTGCGAGCAACAGTATGGTTTCATGCCGAGGAAGAGCACCACAGATGCCTTATTTGCTTTGAGGATGTTGATGGAGAAGTATAGAGAAGGACAGAAGGAGCTGCATTGTGTGTTTGTGGATTTAGAGAAAGCATACGACGGTGGAGAGAGGAGTTGGTTAGAAGAGAGGTATTGTATGAGGAAGTCAGGTGTTTAAGAGAAGTATGTGAGAATGGTGCAGGACATGTATGAGGAAAGTGTGACAGCAGAAATAAGTCTCCCTGGACTATGATGTTTGCGGATGATATTGTGATTTGTGGTGAGAGTAGGGAGCAGGTGGAGAAGATCCTGGAGAGGTGGAGGTACAGGCTGGAGAAAAGGGGAATGAAAGTCAGTAGGAGTAAGACAGAGTACACGTGTGTGAATGAGAGGGAGGGCAGTGGAGTGGTGCGGTTGCAGGGAGAAGAGGTGGATCAGGTGGAGGAGTTCAGGTACCTGGGGTCAACAGTGCAAAGTAATGGAGAGTGTGTTAGAGAAGTGAAGAAAAGAGTGAAGGCAGGGTGGAGTGGGTGGAGAAGAGTGATAGCAGGAGTGATTTGTGATGGAAGAGAATCTGTGAGAGTTGAAAGGGAAGTGTATAGGACAAGGAAAGTCAAATGGTGAAGTTAAATCAGAAAAGCCTTTTCCTCACTGATAGGACTATATTTCAGTGATTGTTGAATTAAATCTATGCAATTAGTGGCGTATCCACAATTTTTACACCCCCACCCCCCCAAAAAAAAGACAAAAATATACAAGTGTCAGTTTTCACTATTCATTATTTAATCATGTTCTAACTATCGAGATTGTATATAACAGGAGATTCATTTTGTATCCTATGTAGATCATAAACCTTAATAAATACACAAAAAGTTTTATTTTGATACAGAAAAACTGCAGCTTTGTGTTTAGTTGGATTTGTTTAGAGGAACTTTTTCCCGGAGCAAGAATTCGGACGAGTTAAAGCAGAACCGGACTGAATCGGTCAGTGAGGGTCTCTGTCTTATATGTGTATGGGGAATCTCCAGGTCACGTGATGAAGGAAACAGGAAAAGCCCATCTATACTGAAGGAATCTATGCTGTGATAAAGGATCCAGTGGACTGAATTCTGAAAGCTCATGTCTTCATGAACATGTATCTGCTCCACACTTCCTGTATCTCCTCCGCTTAGAAAGCCATGATCTGCTCCTGTTTACAGGAAATCATCCTGAGCATGACAACAACTCCAGGATCAGCTTGAAACAACCAATCAATCCCGGTGTTCTCATGTCAGATCCTCCTCAATAAACTCAGAACATCATCACATCCAACTGAGGAATTTGGGCAGAAACTGTTGTCCTCCATTTCGGCTGCTGTGTCGCAGTTTCCCTGCGGTCTTTCCACAAACTCCATTACAGAGAAAACACAAACGCATTATTCCGATAGAAAGTCGTTTCTAGGAAAAACTCACCCACTTTTCTTCACCACTGCTTGTTGTTGGACATGATCTCACCGCTTCTGACTGCTGTTAAATATCTTTGTGTTTTTCTCCTCCACATGAGGTCGAGGCTGAGAAACACTTTCACTTTCGGAAACCGAAAATGACTCTTTGAACCGACACTTTGAACCGACACTTTGAACGACTCTTTGACGAGTTGGAAACGAATTATTTGATTCGCACTCCGTCAAATTCACTTTAATGATCAAGAACTAAAAGGAAAGTGCTGTGATTAATAACAGCATGTAGTGGAGATGTTGTGGAGGAGAGGAACGTCAGCCTTTTTCTCCCTTTAGAACCCAAAACAGACAAAAGTAAAAGCATCTGAGCAACACCTCTAACCACACTCCAGTCAAACAGTGTATACAATATCTTATTAACTGATTACCAAAGTACATAAAAATCCAAAACAGACATTACTAAAGCATCAGAGTAAACCTCAAAGATTCAAGTTTAAGCGTTGTATATAGCATTTTGTATTATTTTGGCAAATCTACATTGAGAATACATTAACACTGCATCTGAATAAACCTAAACTCTTGTAAAGTACAGTATGATATGTAACAGTGTATCAGAAAAATATCAAATATCAAATATCATCTAAAATATTTGGCATGGTTTTATTAGCATCTATTTTATACGTCAAATATTGAACATAAATATATAATATCCATAATAATAAATTATATTTATTTTCATATAAAAGTAAAATTGTAATTACCCACATTATATTTGTATTGTATTATTTTAATACTAAAAATCTAAAAATAATATAATAATGTATAAGTAATGTAATAAAATTATTTAATAATAATTAAAATATAAATGTTTGACTTAAATTACAATTTTTTTCTGTAACCAATTCATGCATTTACATTTTTGTTATATACTTTTTGCATTTATACTTTTTGTTATATTTATTTTAATAAACAGACGAATTCTTAGTGAATTATTAATAATCTAATAATAAATACCTTTTTTAAATAAATTCATTTGCTTTATTTTTAATACCATTTTATTATAACCATTACCTTAATCTACTTTTCCATCTATCTATCTATCTATCTATCTATCTATCTATCTATCTATCTATCTATCTATCTATCTATCTATCTATCTATCTATCTATCTATCTATCTATCTATCTAAAACTTTTTTTTGTATTAGTAAAATGCTACCATCTAGTGGTGATATAAGACATTGCAACTTGTCGTGAGCGGTACTTTTGGCATTTTGCTCTGTTTCCACACGGACGGTTTTTACTTGTCGACCTGCGCTTAATGCAAATTTTAGTTTTGATTTAAGACTTGGCGCATCAGTAAAACAAATATTTAGTTTTTATTTTACTGTGGATTTATTTAAAATATCCGGCTAAATAAAGGACGTCGTGAATAAATTTGTGTTGCATTTAATGTTATAATTTCGCCCTTTTTATATCCATGTTTAATAAAATTGGTCGAGTTATCAGTGAATCATGAATAATTAAGCAAATAATAAAAAAAAACAATTAATAAAATCAATGTTTTTATTATATATTCTATATTCTATTTAATAGCTATCCTATTTATACTTTAGACAATAATATATACTAGATAAATTACTACATAGATTTTGTTCATTTTTTAAATATCTGTACAAGATTGAATTCTATGAAACGTGTTAAAAAATATTTCTTTGTATTTTGTTCTATGAATTGTTTTGTATTGTTTTTTAAGTGAAAGTAATTAAAAGTATGTGATTCTTTGTTCATCCTGAAGTGTGTGTGTGTGTGGTGTGTGTGTGTGTGTGTGTGTGTGTGCTGTACACACACACACACACACCCACACACACACACACACACACACACACACACACACACACACATTGACGTGGTACCGTGGTACATTTATACACGTCGTGAATAAATTGTTGCATTGAAGTTACATTTATCTAAAAAATATTTAACAATATCTATTATTAAGGCTATTTTTATACATCCAATAA
>JBCEWE010000059.1:0-7500 GCA_039877035.1 Silurus lanzhouensis
CGGTAGTGTGTACAGTATGAGGTAATGGTCTGTGATGTCATCACTCTGAGGTAAAATATCTATATCAAGTGACGTCTGCTCCGTGGGATATTATTAAGTCGACACGTTCAACACGTTCTACTCCCAACTCGTCACATATGGACGCTTGGTCAGGATCCCCTGGAGTCACATTTTGACGCCTGGGTATCCCTTTAGCGTCGTTTTTCAATGTGCAGGGATTCCCATAGACTTCTGTAGATCTCTGAACCGGAACCTGTGGCGTTGAATTTTGACGTGTTGGGGAATCAGACTGTAGTCCGTTTTGTGTTATGAACGGGATCGGACTACAATAAATAAGAATTAAAAAAATAATAGCTTGCTATAAATTAATTATGGCAGGGCTACTCAATCCAGGTCATGTTTTTTTTCTACACATTTCTATCTTTAAAACTGCTCTTTCTCATCAACTACCCTCACACGTTTATTTATTTATTTATAAGGACATTATTTATTTATTTATTTATTTATTTATTAATAAATTCATCAGTGGCGCTGACGTCATGGTATGTAGATCTCATGCTCCATTGCGATTTTCCACTCGGTAAGTAGAACAGTTCATTAATATATTTGGGAACAATCCCTACAATTTACTGAACAAAAACTGTTCAATCAGGTCAAGAAGTTGTGTTTAGAAGCTGTAGAAGTGAAAGGAAGCAGTTTTCTGATGCAGTAAATCACAGCAGACATTATAAAAATATAACTTGCTGCACCAAATTTGTAGTAGGCAGGCTAAGATAGATAATTACATTCAAGTTTGTTTATTTGTTTTTCCACATTTAATTATGCAAGGAAATAGAGGAACTTGTATGATATTTGGAAATTGTGTGTTTTAAGTTACCAAAATGGCAGTAGGAACAGTTTTGCCCGATTGGTGTGTTTTCCAGTAATTGTTCACAAATCCACACAAAAAATTCTAGTAAATACACAAATCTTAGCAATAACAATACAAATTAATTTTGACAATTAAATAATTAAAAAAAACCCAACAATACTGTGAAGCATCACATATTTACAATATAATAAAGCAAATTAAGTGTTCTTGTCTAAAGAAGGTTAGGTTAGGGTTAGTCATCTAGGGTTCGGGCTAGGGTGTTCAGGGTCACCAACATGGTGCCCAGGTAGTCCGCAAGGACCACATGAGTAGCCCGCATTTCTAAAAATAACTGTTTCCTACTTTGTTTAATCATTGTTGATAATTATTGTGAGAAATCATTAACATGATCAGTGTCTTCACATAGATGAATATCATTAATTATTAATAATAACATATAATAAAAGGTAAATTGAGCAAATTTGTTATTTCAGATCAAACTGAAAACTGTGTGTATCAAACTGGTAGCCCTTCACATTATTCGGTACCCAAGAAGCAGCTCTCCGTTTCAAAAAGGTTGGTGACCCCTGGTGTAGGTCATCTAGGGTTAGGGTGTAGGTCATCTGCCAACACTGATGAAGAAAAAATGGTAAAAATATAAGGTGTTCAATTCTGAATTCTAAATCTTTATTTTTCTTATCAGGTCCTTCAGATTTGCCAGCTTCCATTTTACATTTTACAGCTCTTTTATTTTAATCACCTCACCACACACACACACACACACACACACACACACACACACACACACACACAATAGCAAAAGGCACTTTTAAGAGCCACGTCTGTCTTGTTAACCTGCTCGCTCTCTCTCTCTCTCTCTCTCTCTCTCTCTCTCTCTCTCTCTCTCTCTCTCTCTCTCTCTCTCTCAATGTTTACATCTGTAAATGTCATATCTGTCTATCTTTCTGTATATTTCTGTGTATATTTCTGTATATTTCTTGTCAAATTATGACTAGGCCAAAATTCAGGCCCTGCCCATCTTGCCAGACTCCCAATCAGGCAAACAGGAAAACTTGTCATGTCTGCTTTGAAAGTCTGTCCACTATAGGCAGTGGGGAAAAGCAGAAATGCTGGGCGTATAATTGATTCTGCCCGTATTGCGGTGTATAAAAATGCTAGTTTTTCACTTGTTATTTAAAGTGCCTAAGTTTGTCATACAGTGAAAATTATAGTCTAGTACCAGTATGATGTGGCCTTCATAAACCCATTTAACTTAGTCTTCTTTGTATGAAATAAAACTTATCTTTATGTTTAAGTTGTGTTAAAGAGAAACAATAAGTTGTGTTCTCTGTTAAATAATGAATCTGTCATGTTGGCAATGGTAAAAAATTTTCTCAAGTCAAATGTTCTCTTTTCTCAAATAATAAACTTTATGAAACTGATTAAGGCTCATTTTCTTGCATTGCACTCCATTGAATGACCTTAAAATAAAATTGCTTTATACAGAATGAATACAATTGATAATGCAGTGGGTTTAACTAATGTGTAACTAATGCTTAACTGCTTTTGTTGATTTCAGGTGCGGAAACTTGAGGCAGTGGGTTACAAGACTATTTTATTTATTGGCAAACAAGCTAAAAAGAATTCAAATAGGTGGGTTGCAGACATCATCACCCATCTGCCCCCCACTCCTGTCACAAGAAATTTTTTAAATAAGATGAGGACAGAGTATGAATTTATCTTGACTAAGGGTAGGAGCAAGATTTTTGTTCAGAAATAATAATTAGTATTTAAAATGCATGTTTTTTTTGTTTGTTAATATGTACAGATATGAAATTAATGTAAACTTGTATTAAAGCAACCTCCACAGCACAGCAGCTGGACAATGACATTCCCATAACAAAGCAGCACAAAAGCCCCAGTCAAAAGCAGTGCAAAAGTTCCATTTTGGAGTCGGAGAGCCTCACGTTGGAGCAGTCGGAGAGCATCACGGTGGAGCAGTTGGAGAGCCTCACGGTGGAGCAGCCGGTGAGCCTCAACGTGGAGCAGTCGGAGAGCCTCACCGTGGAGCAGTCGGAGAGCCTCACCGTGGAGCCGCCGGAGAGCCTCACCGTGGAGCAGCCGGAAAGCCTTACAAAGAAGTCTGAGACTCTATATACACTCGACCTTGTTTCTCTCTCTTCCCCAAGTTCTCCAAATTCACTCTCTCCTAGCTCCTCTACTACTTCCTCAGCTGTTCTAACTTCACACTGTTCTTCTCCTCCACCTTCACTGCCATGTTCTAGGTCTTTGCAACAGAGGAGGAAAAGGACAAAAACCTTAATCGGTTCACTGCCACCTTCTGCCACCACTGTCTATCCTCCATCTTTTATCACCACAGATCTCTCCGTTTCACAGTCTTGTTCTCCAACTTCCATCTTCCACCTCCCAGTCCTTGAGTCAGGAGGGGCCATATGTGAAGAAGGGAAGAAAAGGTAAGTTTTTCCACACTATTAATAAATTTGCTCTCAGACAAAGCTGACTTCATGCAAATTAGATTTATTCGGGTCATCAGGTTATTGGTAGCCAATAAACAGTATTTTGTTCTTTTTAGTTATTCAGCTGTATTTACGTGTCCAATGTCCAAGGGGTGTGGTTAGTAGGCAGAAGAACTTCCTATTTGATAAAATAACCGGGAAAAGAACAAATGAGGTAAAATGTCTTTTATTAGGCTGCTTGTTTGTCTTAGTGACTGATTCTGGCTTTTAAAGATAATAAAACAATATGTTATATGTCCAATATGTCCAGTGCCCTATCCAGTGTCTGCTTAAACAGCTTCAATAATTATTACTGTGTGTGTGTGTGTGTGTGTGTGTGTGTGTGTGTGTGTGTGTGTGTGTGTGTGTGTGTGTAGGGAAAAGCAGACTTGAAAAACCACTGGTTACCTTGCACTGTGTGGTAAGTCGTGTTTCATTAAAAATGTAACTTCATTGCAATGCTAAGTAGTCTATTTCATGACCAATATGATGTTGGCAAAGTTAAAATAGTGTCTTACAAGCAGCATGGAAGTTTCTTTTATTTATGTCTGTGGCAAGAGAAAGCTCCCTGGTCGTATAGTTGATCATGGCAGAAATAAAAGCTTCAATAAAAGCTTCTTGACTTGACTTGACTTCTAATCATCCTCTGCGGTAGACAGAAAACTGATGCAAGTTTTTGCTAGGACATGGGCGATGGTCAGTAGTCTGTACTAAAACTCGAAGACTGAGACTGAAATTTCTTAAAATATTATTCAATTATTTTGGATACAAATGGGAGAATGATCTACCTCCTGGTGTGGATTAATATATGTAGTTATTAGCAAGAGCCCAAAATTTTGTGATTGAAGTGGACACAATGGATTATACACAATTAGCTGAAGCGTATTTATTGAGCAGGACATTGACCTTCAACATTTACCCAGTAATGCATTACAGTAGTAGTAGTAGTAGTGAGTCATGCACGTATAAAATTATTTTTCAGCATTTGAAACACTAAACTTGTCATAATTTAGCAATATTTGTAGGATGGAGAATGCAGTTCTACATGATTTAGAAAGGACCGATTGCAGTCAAACGAGACCTGTGTTCTAAACTGTACTAGATGATGTAATAAAACATACATCAAGACTCAAATTAATAAACTTGCATCTTATTATTTAGGTTTGGACCAGTAGTGTCTTGCAATGAAGACCAGAACATTGACGGTAGTGGTGCTAAAATGGATGAGGAAGATTAGAGCAGTGAGAAGGAGAAGAGAACTATTAAATATGAAGAACAGAATAACAATGACGAATAGAAGTGGAGCAAGATGCAGTCACTATCCTTATCCCTGGCTCTGTACAACTTATAGATCTGCATGGAATGCAACATGAAAACATGCTGAAATCTACATTTCTACATTTTTTCAGTATTCTGCAAGTCATAGCCCTTTTTCAGCTAATCCAAGAGTGTTACTTTAACAAATATAAAAAAATATAATTGAACTCGATCTTGATAATCTTGATTTTTGTTCTGTGTTCCAATAACATGTGCACTTATGATACTTTGCAGTGGCAAAACTTGGGATGACACCTGGGAGCCTGCCAGCGAGTTCCAGCATTTTTTGCCCGAGTCTCCAAATACCAACCAGCTTTCAGAATGTCAATTTTGAGGGTTTTGTCGTTGTTGTTGTTGTTGTTGTTGTTGTTGTTGTTTTTTGTTATTGCTGTAATTCATTAAAGTTTTTGTACAGTGCATACACTCTTTTAGTACTTTTTTTTGTTGTCATTTTAAACACCTTTTGCATGTTTTCTGCACTGCGTAACAGCCAGGTGTTGTAACATGGAGAGGACATGCTACAAACATGCTGTTATAATGGTTTTCCCAAAGACATGTTTTTAATGATTTTTGCAGAGCAGTTTTATAATGGGTAAGTTTACATGAACTGTCTCTTATGCCATGCATGAATAAATACCAAAAAATAAATATAAAAATATATTTAGTGTTACATATTTCCCATTTATATATTTCTTTTCATTTAGCCTAAAATAGAATGTTTATTAATAAGAATGGTTATTAAAATTTACATATTTTACTAAAAATGATTTTACTGCCTTATTTGCATACAATTTTATTATGAATGTATTTAAGTATCTAGTTGAGAGAGGATACTTTAAGACATTTGTTGTAATAAAAAAAATTGTATATATGTATATATTATAGTATTAATATAGTATATATATGTATTTATTTATAATTATAATTATATATATATATATATATATATATATATATATATATATATATATATATATATATATATATATTATATATTATATATATATATATATATATATATATATATATATGTGTGTGTATATATATATATATATATATATATATATATATATATATATATATATATATATATATATATATATATATATTCCTCATACTGTATACAGCTGTCAGCTTACACAGCTGTTCATACCATGAAAATCAATAGGCCATTGTTTTAGAGTAGATTCACTAATCAATAATCTAATCTACGTAAGGTTAGCTCCAGATAGAAATCTATAACTGTAAATTGTATTTTTAATGAGAAGAAATAAATATATCACTGACCTGTTATAACCCACCTGAAGCCGGTAGATCCTGTAATTACTATATTTGGACAAATAAGTGGGACGTTTATTTTGACGGGGTGTGGCTGGATTAACTTTTAGGCAAAAATAGAAGGTGCTTCATGTTGCAAACTGTTTTACTGTTAATATGACTTCACTAATACTGTCACTGAACAATGAGGTATTGCTATGGTACAAGAAATTCACGATTTACCGAGATCGTGTTCCTAACCGAAACACTACAGCACAAGTATACACGTCAATGAACTACAAATTACAGCACCATGTTTTCCCGTCCCATTGATAGAGTGACAAAGGCTTATGGGTAATGTAGTTGTAAAATCTAGTAATTAAATGAAGTAAACACTAAGTTCAATGAACAAATGAATATCTAAATATGTTCATTGTGCAAACCTTTGATATATTTGAGAGCTAGGTTAAAATGTGGCATTTTACTTAGAACACTTTTTAAAACACCTTTTATTTTTACAAACTGTTTATATACGCTATATTTAAAAGCATTCACTCGTCTGCCTTTTCACAAGGTTTAAGAGTTTGTTCGTAAGAATTTTTGACCATTTCTCCAGAAGCGCATTTGTGAGGTCAGACACTGATGTTGGACAAGAAGGCCTGGATTACAGTCTCTGATCTAATTCATCCCAAATGTGTTCTATCGGGTTGAAGTCAGGACTCTTGTGCAGGACAGCCGAGTTCTTCCACACTTAACTCACTCATTCATGTTTTTATGGATCTTGCTTTCTGCACTTGTGCTCAGTCATGTTGGAACATGTTTCCCCAATCTGTTCCGGCCAAAGTAGGTACTGAACTGTCCAAAATGTCCTGAAGCATTAAGTGTTCCTTTCACTGGAGCTAAGGGGCCAGGCCCAACTTAAAAACAAACCCACATAATAATCCCCCTCCACCAAACTTTACACTTGGCACAATGCAGTCAGACAAGTACCGTTCCCTTGGTAACCCCCAAACCAGGCTTGTCTTTAGGATTGCCAGACAGTGAAGCGTAATTAGTCACTCCAGAGAACAAGTCTTCACTGCTTTAGAGTCCAGTGGTGGCATGCTTTACACCACTGCATCCCATGCTTTGCATTGCACTTGCTGATGTAAGGCTTGGATGCAGCTGCTCGACCATGAACCTTTCTGTGCCCTGTTCTTAAACTAATCTGAAGGGCACATGAAGTTTGGAGGACTGTAGCTACTGACCCTGCAGAAAGTTGATGACTTCTGTGCACTATGTGTTTTAGGATCCTCTGACCCGCTCTGTGGTTTTACATGTTCTATCACTTCGTGGCAGAGTTGCTGTCGTTCCCAATCGCTTCCACTTTGTTATAACACCTTTAACAGTTTACTGTGGAATATTTAGTAGTGAGGAAATTTCATGACTGAACTTATTGCACAGGTGGCATCCTGTCACAGAACCATGCTGGAATTCACTGAGCTCCTGAGAGCAACCCATTCTTTCACAAATGTTCGTAAAAGCAGTCTGCATAATTGGAACACCTTAATAGCAAAACAG
>JBCEWE010000059.1:12500-22500 GCA_039877035.1 Silurus lanzhouensis
TACTGTTGAGTTTCCCACAGGCATACAGTATCTCCTTTGTCTAAGCTCACAATGACGCTTCTAACTCCCGATCTCTCTATCTCCGTACGTGCTCTGGTTGACTCTGGCTTGGCAGGAAACTTCTTCTCTCAAGCCTGCCTGGACCGCCTTCCGCTCCCCCGAGAAAGCGGCTCCCAGGACCTAGCCGTCCAGACCATCCAGGGACGCCCGCTGGGATGGGGCTGGGCGAAGTACTGTGCACTGGTTGTCACTCTCCAGTTGGGGCTATTTCATCGTGAGGAAATCCGGTTCATGGTGCTCGATGACTCAACCATCAGCGTGATCCTAGGGAGGCCCTGGTTACAACAACATGCCCCGCGGTGCTCCTGGGACCAATGCAACATTCTGGAGTGCAGTGCACACTGCAGGGAACACTGCCTCTACCAGCTCCCCACACGGGTCCCCAAGGTCGTGGTAGGTGCCACCAGGGTGAAGGAAGCCACAACATAGGCCCAGGCGGAGATTCCCAAGAAATACCAAGCGTTCAAGGATGGGTTTTGTGCCAAAGCAGCCACTTGTCTCCCCACTCACCGGCCCTGGGACTGCTGCATTGACCTGCTTCCTGGAGCTAAGCTGCCCAAGGGCCGTGTTTAACCCTTGTCCGCTCCTGAACACTGGGCGATGGAGGAATACGTTCAACAGGCCCTCCGGCATGGGTTTATTGCCCAATCCTCCTCTTTCTGGCGGCCTCTAGCTTTTTCTTTGTGGGAAAGAAGGACGGGGGTCTTCGTCCCTGCATTGACTTCCGGCAGCTGAACGCCCAGATTGCTCCTCTCCCTTACCCCCTCCCGCTTGTTCCATCAGCTCTGGAGGACCTAAGGGACGCTAGGGTTTTCTTTAAACTCGATCTCCGGAGCGCATACAACCTGGTGCGCATTAGAAAGGGAGACGAGTGGAAGAACGACTTTATTACACCCTCAGGACACTACGAGTACCGGGTCATGCGGTACGGCCTCTCCATCGCTCCGGCCGTCTTCCAGGGGTTTATGAACGAAGTGTTTCGACCCTACCTCCAGAAGTACGTCATGGTCTACATCGACGACATCTTAATCTACTCACGGAACCTAGAGGAGCACCATCGTCACGTGCGTGACGTCCTAGGGTCACTTCGTTCCCACCAGCTCTACCTGAACCTCTCAAAGTGCGAGTTCCACCGGGAGAGGATTCAGTTCCTGGGTTATGTGATCACCGCACAGGGGATACAGATGGACGAAGGCAAGGTGAAGGCCGTGAGGAACTGGTTCCAGTTTCAGGTCACCTACCGAGCACTCAATGGAAAGGCCTTTACCGGATGTTGGGGCCTGAGGAATGCAGCAATCCGGACCCCATCCTTCCCACCCAAGCGAGAAGAGGACTGTCCAGCTTGTTCAGGCACGATACTGGTGGCTAAGGATGGCGGAGGAGGTTACCCGTTTTGTCCAAGAGTGTCCCACCTGCGCCATGTCGAAGGTACCACGCCACCTGCCCATTGGCAAGCTGGTGCTTCATAACTGACCCATGCGTCCTGGTAGTGGTGGACCGCTTCTCTAAAGCCTGCTGTTTCGTTCCTTTCAAGGGCCTGCCATCCGCCCTCGAGACAGCCGAGGCCCTGTTTCACCATGTCTTCAGGAACTTCGGTCTTGGACCTTGGGCCCCAGTACACGTCTCGGGTTTGGAAGCCACCCCATCAGCAGCACTCGCAGGCACGCTGATGCTAGGCGTCTGGCGGCCCATTGTTTCCGCCCCAGGGACTTGGTGTGGCTGTCCACAATGGACCTGAGGATGAAGCTGCCGTGCCGCAAGCTAAGCCCCCGGTTCATTGAGCCCTTCCGGATTTCCAGGCAGATCGGCGACGTGTCCTACCGGCTGGAGCTGCCGCCAAGGTACCGCATTTACCCTACCTTTCACGTGTCCCTGCTGAAACCGTGTGTCTCGCCTTCCTCTCGCCCTCCAGGTGACCCTGCGGCGTCCATCCAGCCGGAGGTCGTAGCTCAGCCCAACGTCTATGCGTTGCGGGAGGTCCTGGATTCCAGATGGCACGGGGGTCGCCTCGAGTACCGGTGGACTGGGAGGGTCCGCCCGGCTAGGGGTGACTAAGGGTCGTCCTCGTCTCAGGGTCAGGGCATCCGGTGCCACCCCTGGGGAGGGGGTGGTGTCAGGGAGCTCCCTGATTCTTCTCCTGTGCGTGCCCCGCCCGCACGGAGCTTCTCGCCAGCGTACTGTTCACACACACCTGAGACTCGTTTGGCACTCATCACCATACCATATATAAACCCCTCACTTTCACATTCACACTGTCAGTTATTATCTAGGGTTTTGCTGCTCATTACACGTATTTCCCGTGTGCTGTTCAGTGCCGTGCTTCTTCCTAGCGCACCTTGGATTCTACACAGACTACCTTTTGTTTCAGTTCACTCTCAGTGGACCACGCTCCCGCTGCGCACCAGCGGAATATTCACCTTCAAGGCGAGTGTTGTGTTTGGCTTTGCCTGTGTCGCAAATAAACTCTGTTTTGCTTTCACTTCGGCTTTTGCCTTCAGTTTCATTGCATAACAGTATCATTGTACTTTTTTTTTTTCATGAAATTATGCCTTTGAACATAAAACATTCATCTTTAACCTTAACCTTTAAAAATTTTTTTTTTCTTAAAACAAATCTGCTGTCACCCTCATCATTTACTTTTTGCAATTTTAACAGTTCTTTAATGAAATTATGCTTAAAAATCCATAATTTCATTTTAACTATTTTATTTTTATGAAAAAAGTCATTTAAAAAAAAACTTTTGTCATGTAAATTTTTTTGTTCACTTATTTCAGTTTTACTAATACATTTTTACTTATGAGCATGAAAATTCGTACTATCATACTTTTTCTGGTAAATGTCAACTTTTTGTCAAAACATGGTCAATTCAACACATTCTCACTCCCAACTCGTCACATATGGACGCTTGGTCAGGATCCCCTGGAGTCACATTTTGACGCACTGGGTATCCCTTTAGCGTCGTTTTTCAATGTGCAGGGATTCCCATAGACTTCTGTAGATCTCTGAACCGGAACCTGTGGCGTTGAATTTTGACGTGTTGGGGAATCAGACTGTAGTCCGTTTTGTGTTATGAACGGGATCGGGACTACAATAAATAAGAATTAAAAAAAAGAATAGCTTGCTATAAATTAATTATGGCAGGGCTACTCTATCCAGGTCATGTTTTTTATTTCTACACATTTTCTATCTTTAAAACTGCCTCTTTCTCACCAACTACCTGCATGTCTTCCCTCACCACGTTTATTTATTTATTTATAAGGACTTTATTTTTTTATTTTTTATTAATAAATTCATCAGTGGCGCTGACGTCATGGTATGGAGATCTCATGCTCCATTGCGATTTTCCACTCGGTAAGTAGAACAGTTCATTAATATATTTGGGAACAATCCCTACAATTTACTGAACAAAAACTGTTCAATCAGGTCAAGAAGTTGTGTTTAGAAGCTGTAGAAGTGAAAGGAAGCAGTTTTGTGATGCAGTAAATCACAGCAGACATTATAAAAATATAACTTGCTGCACCAAATTTGTAGTAGGCAGGCTAATATAGATAATTACATTCAAGTTTGTTTATTTGTTTTTCCACATTTAATCATGCAAGGAAATAGAGGAGATTGTATGATATTTGGAAATTGTGTGTTTTAAGTTACCAAAATGGCAGTAGGAACAGTTTTGCCCGATTGGTGTGTTTTCCAGTAATTGTTCACAAATCCACACAAAAAATTCTAGTAAATACACAAATCTTAGCAATAACAATACAAATTAATTTTGACAATTAATTAATAAAAAAAAAAACAACAATACTGTGAAGCATCACATATTTACAATATAATAAAGCAAATTAAGTGTTCTTGTCTAAAGAAGGTTAGGTTAGGGTTAGTCATCTAGGGTTAGGGCTAGGGTGTTCAGGGGTCACCAACATGGTGCCCAGGTAGTCCGCAAGGACCACATGAGTAGCCCGCTTTTCTAAAAATAACTGTTTCCTACTTTGTTTAATCATTGTTGATAATTATTGTGAGAAATCATTAACATGATCAGTGTTTTCACATAGATGAATATCATTAATTATTAATAATAACATATAATAAAAGGTAAATTGAGCAAATTTGTTATTTCAGATCAAACTGAAAACTATGTGTATCAAACTGGTAGCCCTTCACATTATTCAGTACCCAAGAAGCAGCTCTCCATTTCAAAAAGGTTGGTGACCCCTGGTGTAGGTCATCTAGGGTTAGGGTGTAGGTCATCTGCCAACACTGATGAAGAAAAAATTGGTAAAAATGTAAGGTGTTCAATTCTGAATTCTAAATCTTTATTTTTCTCATCAGGTCCTTCAGATTTGCCAGCTTCCAAAATTCCTCTTTTATTTTAATCTCCTCACCACACACACACACACACACACACACACACACACACACACACACACACACACACACACACACACACACACACACACACACACACACACACACAATAGCAAAAGGCACTTTTAAGAACCACGTCTGTCTTGTTAACCTGCTCTCTCTCTCTCTCTCTCTCTCTCGCTCTCTCTCTCTCTCTTTCTCTCTCTCTCTCTCTCTCTCTCTCTCTCTCTCTCTCTCTCTCTCAATGTTTACATCTGTAAATGTCATATCTGTCTATCTTTCTGTATATTTCTGTGTATATTTCTGTATATTTCTTGTCAAATTATGACTAGGCCAAAATTCAGGCCCTGCCCATCTTGCCAGACTCCCAATCAGGCAAACAGGAAAACTTGTCATGTCTGCTTTGAAAGTCTGTCCACTATAGGCAGTGGGGAAAAGCAGAAATGCTGGGCGTATAATTGATTCTGCCCGTATTGCGGTGTATAAAAATGCTAGTTTTTCACTTGTTATTTAAAGTGCCTAAGTTTGTCATACAGTGAAAATTATAGTCTAGTACCAGTATGATGTGGCCTTCATAAACCCATTTAACTTAGTCTTCTTTGTATGAAATAAAACTTATCTTTATGTTTAAGTTGTGTTAAAGAGAAACAATAAGTTGTGTTCTCTGTTAAATAATGAATCTGTCATGTTGGCAATGGTAAAAAATTTTCTCAAGTCAAATGTTCTCTTTTCTCAAATAATAAACTTTATGAAACTGATTAAGGCTCATTTTCTTGCATTGCACTCCATTGAATGACCTTAAAATAAAATTGCTTTATACAGAATGAATGCAATTGATAATGCAGTGGGTTTAACTAATGTGTAACTAATGCTTAACTGCTTTTGTTGATTTCAGGTGCGGAAACTTGAGGCAGTGGGTTACAAGACTATTTTATTTATTAGCAAACAAGCTAAAAAGAATTCAAATAGGTGGGTTGCAGACATCATCACCCATCTGCCCCCCACTCCTGTCACAAGAAATTTTTTAAATAAGATGAGGACAGAGTATGAATTTATCTTGACTAAGGGTAGGAGCAAGATTTTTGTTCAGAAATAATAATTAGTATTTAAAATGCATGTTTTTTTTGTTTGTTAATATGTACAGATATGAAATTAATGTAAACTTGTATTAAAGCAACCTCCACAGCACAGCAGCTGGACAATGACATTCCCATAACAAAGCAGCACAAAAGCCCCAGTCAAAAGCAGTGCAAAAGTTCCATTTTGGAGTCGGAGAGCCTCACGTTGGAGCAGTCGGAGAGCATCACGGTGGAGCAGTTGGAGAGCCTCACGGTGGAGCAGCCGGTGAGCCTCAACGTGGAGCAGTCGGAGAGCCTCACCGTGGAGCAGTCGGAGAGCCTCACCGTGGAGCCGCCGGAGAGCCTCACCGTGGAGCAGCCGGAAAGCCTTACAAAGAGGTCTGAGACTCTATATACACTCGACCTTGTTTCTCTCTCTTCCCCAAGTTCTCCAAATTCACTCTCTCCTAGCTCCTCTACTACTTCCTCAGCTGTTCTAACTTCACACTGTTCTTCTCCTCCACCTTCACTGCCATGTTCTAGGTCTTTGCAACAGAGGAGGAAAAGGACAAAAACCTTATTCGGTTCACTGCCACCTTCTGCCACCACTGTCTATCCTTCATCTTTTATCACCACAGATCTCTCCGTTTCACAGTCTTGTTCTCCAACTTCCATCTTCCACCTCCCAGTCCTTGAGTCAGGAGGGGCCATATGTGAAGAAGGGAAGAAAAGGTAAGTTTTTCCACACTATTAATAAATTTGCTCTCAGACAAAGCTGACTTCATGCAAATTAGATTTATTCGGGTCATCAGGTTATTGGTAGCCAATAAACAGTATTTTGTTCTTTTTAGTTATTCAGCTGTATTTACGTGTCCAATGTCCAAGGGGTGTGGTTATTGTCAATCACTGATTTAAGCTAAGAGGGCTTTGGAAAACCCAGCCCAGTACATTTCGCTCGATTGACAAAAAGCAGGGGCATAGTCATTTGGACACAAATGGACAGGACCACAGATCACCTCAAAAGTAAAATGATAACTATTAACTTGAATTCAACTGCAAACTTGACATTTATTGCTTAATAAACGTTCCTTGTGTTTTGATCATTAAGGTTGCCGAAAATGTAGTAGGCAGAAGAACTTCCTATTTGATAAAATAACTGGGAAAAGAACAAATGAGGTAAAATGTCTTTTATTAGGCTGCTTGTTTGTCTTAGTGACTGAATCTGGTTTTTAAAGATAATAAAACAATATGTTATATGTCCAATATGTCCTGTGCCCTATCCAGTGACTGCTTAAACAGCTTCAATAATTATTACTGTGTGTGTGTGTGTGTGTGTGTGTGTGTGTGTGTGTGTGTGTGTGTGTGTGTGTGTGTGTGTGTGTGTGTGTGTGTGTGTGTGTGTAGGGAAAAGCAGACTTGAAAAACCACTGGTTACCTTGCACTGTGTGGTAAGTCGTGTTTCATTAAAAATGTAACTTCATTGCAATGCTAAGTAGTCTATTTCATGACCAATATGATGTTGGCAAAGTTAAAATGGTGTCTTACAAGCAGCATGGAAGTTTCTTTTATTTATGTCTGTGGCAAGAGAAAGCTCCCTGGTCGTATAGTTGATCATGGCAGAAATAAAAGCTTCAATAAAAGCTTCTTGACTTGACTTGACTTCTAATCATCCTCTGCGGTAGACAGAAAACTGATGCAAGTTTTTGCTAGGACATGGGCGATGGTCAGTAGTCTGTACTAAAACTCGAAGACTGAGACTGAAATTTCTTAAAATATTATTCAATTATTTTGGATACAAATGGGAGAATGATCTACCTCCTGGTGTGGATTAATATATGTAGTTATTAGCAAGAGCCCAAAATTTTGTGATTGAAGTGGACACAATGGATTATACACAATTAGCTGAAGCGTATTTATTGAGCAGGACATTGACCTTCAACATTTACCCAGTAATGCATTACAGTAGTAGTAGTAGTAGTGAGTCATGCACGTATAAAATTATTTTTCAGCATTTGAAACACTAAACTTGTCATAATTTAGCAATATTTGTAGGATGGAGAATGCAGTTCTACATGATTTAGAAAGGACCGATTGCAGTCAAACGAGACCTGTGTTCTAAACTGTACTAGATGATGTAATAAAACATACATCAAGACTCAAATTAATAAACTTGCATCTTATTATTTAGGTTTGGACCAGTAGTGTCTTGCAATGAAGACCAGAACATTGACGGTAGTGGTGCTAAAATGGATGAGGAAGATTAGAGCAGTGAGAAGGAGAAGAGAACTATTAAATATGAAGAACAGAATAACAATGACGAATAGAAGTGGAGCAAGATGCAGTCACTATCCTTATCCCTGGCTCTGTACAACTTATAGATCTGCATGGAATGCAACATGAAAACATGCTGAAATCTAAATTTCTACATTTTTTCAGTATTCTGCAAGTCATAGCCCTTTTTCAGCTAATCCAAGAGTGTTACTTTAACAAATATAAAAAAATATAATTGAACTCGATCTTGATAATCTTGATTTTTGTTCTGTGTTCCAATAACATGTGCACTTATGATACTTTGCAGTGGCAAAACTTGGGATGACACCTGGGAGCCTGCCAGCGAGTTCCAGCATTTTTTGCCCGAGTCTCCAAATACCAACCAGCTTTCAGAATGTCAATTTTGAGGGTTTTGTCGTTGTTGTTGTTGTTGTTGTAGTTTTTTGTTATTGCTGTAATTCATTAAAGTTTTTGTACAGTGCATACACTCTTTTAGTACTTTTTTTTGTTGTCATTTTAAACACCTTTTGCATGTTTTCTGCACTGCGTAACAGCCAGGTGTTGTAACATGGAGAGGACATGCTACAAACATGCTGTTATAATGGTTTTCCCAAAGACATGTTTTTAATGATTTTTGCAGAGCAGTTTTATAATGGGTAAGTTTACATGAACTGTCTCTTATGCCATGCATGAATAAATACCAAAAAATAAATATAAAAATATATTAAGTGTTACATATTTCCCATTTATATATTTCTTTTCATTTAGCCTAAAATAGAATGTTTATTAATAAGAATGGTTATTAAAATTTACATATTTTACTAAAAATGATTTTACTGCCTTATTTGCATACAATTTTATTATGAATGTATTTAAGTATCTAGTTGAGAGAGGATACTTTAAGACATTTGTTGTAATAAAAAAATTGTATATATGTATATATTATAGTATTAATATAGTATATATATGTATTTATTTATAATTATAATTATATATATATATATATATATATATATATATATATATATATATATATATATATATATAAATATACACACACACACACCG
Organism: Silurus lanzhouensis; assembly: GCA_039877035.1. Lineage (NCBI taxonomy): Eukaryota > Metazoa > Chordata > Actinopteri > Siluriformes > Siluridae > Silurus > Silurus lanzhouensis. Next base: position 21,320 of record JBCEWE010000059.1, read on the forward strand.
TATACAGCTGTATATATATATATATATATATATATATATATATATATATATATATATATATATATATATATATATATGTGTGTATATATATATATATATATATATATTATATATATATATATATATATATATATATATATATATATTCCTCATACTGTATACAGCTGTCAGCTTACACAGCTGTTCATACCATGAAAATCAATAGGCCATTGTTTTAGAGTAGATTCACTAATCAATAATCTAATCTACGTAAGGTTAGCTCCAGATAGAAATCTATAACTGTAAATTGTATTTTTAATGAGAAGAAATAAATATATAACTGACCTGTTATAACCCACCTGAAGCCGGTAGATCCTGTAATTACTATATTTGGACAAATAAGTGGGACGTTTATTTTGACGGGGTGTGGCTGGATTAACTTTTAGGCAAAAATAGAAGGTGCTTCATGTTGCAAACTGTTTTACTGTTAATATGACTTCACTAATACTGTCACTGAACAATGAGGTATTGCTATGGTACAAGAAATTCACGATTTACCGAGATCGTGTTCCTAACCGAAACACTACAGCACAAGTATACACGTCAATGAACTACAAATTACAGCACCATGTTTTCCCGTCCCATTGAGAGAGTGACAAAGGCTTATGGGTAATGTAGTTTTAAAATCTAGTAATTAAATGAAGTAAACACTAAGTTCAATAAACAAATGAATATCTAAATATGTTCATTGTGCAAACCTTTGATATATTTGAGAGCCAGGTTAAAATGTGGCATTTTACTTAGAACACTTTTTAAAACACCTTTTATTTTTACAAACTGTTTATATACGCTATATTTAAAAGCATTCACTCGTCTGCCTTTTCACAAGGTTTAAGAGTTTGTTCGTAAGAATTTTTGACCATTTCTCCAGAAGCGCATTTGTGAGGTCAGACACTGATGTTGGACAAGAAGGCCTGGATTACAGTCTCTGATCTAATTCATCCCAAATGTGTTCTATCGGGTTGAAGTCAGGACTCTTGTGCAGGACAGCCGAGTTCTTCCACACTTAACTCACTCATTCATGTTTTTATGGATCTTGCTTTCTGCACTTGTGCTCAGTCATGTTGGAACATGTTTCCCCAATCTGTTCCGGATAAAGTAGGTACTGAACTGTCCAAAATGTCCTGAAGCATTAAGTGTTC
>JBCEWE010000059.1:27500-35000 GCA_039877035.1 Silurus lanzhouensis
ATAAGTGCCTAAACAATCCAGATATTCAATATATCTTGAATGAAAATTATACTGACCCTCGTTTGACTGATTGCTGTTTCATCTTGGTCTTGCATAGACAATGTTTCCATCACTGTCTCTTTTTCTCCAATGTACCCTTGGTTCAGGTGTTTTTACTGGTGCTGCTTCCTCTTCTCCCTGCAGCTCTTGAAGTAAGTCATCAGCCTTACTCCATCAGCCTTTCACAGCAGCTGGCCGCGTGCCAACCCACGCCACAACCCTCAGGAGCCCAAACTGGATTTACTACCGTCTCCGACACCGAACCGATGCAACTGGGCTCACAGAGGTTGTCCCGGAAAGAGAGGAACAGCCGCCTGGCCACCGGTTAATTCCTGTACTGTGGGAACCCAGGCCACTCCATCGCCAGATGCCCCACATGTCCTGCTCACACGGCGGTGAGTACTGTTGAGTTTCCCACAGGCATACAGTATCTCCTTTGTCTAAGCTCACAATGACGCTTCTAACTCCCGATCTCTCTATCTCCGTACGTGCTCTGGTTGACTCTGGCTCGGCAGGAAACTTCTTCTCTCAAGCCTGCCTGGACCGCCTGCCGCTCCCCCGAGAAAGCGGCTCCCAGGACCTAGCCGTCCAGACCATCCAGGGACGCCCGCTGGGATGGGGCTGGGCGAAGTACTGTGCACTGGTTGTCACTCTCCAGTTGGGGCTATTTCATCGTGAGGAAATCCGGTTCATGGTGCTCGATGACTCAACCATCAGCGTGATCCTAGGGAGGCCCTGGTTACAACAACATGCCCCGCGGTGCTCCTGGGACCAATGCAACATTCTGGAGTGCAGTGCACACTGCAGGGAACACTGCCTCTACCAGCTCCCCACACGGGTCCCCAAGGTCGTGGTAGGTGCCACCAGGGTGAAGGAAGCCACAACATAGGCCCAGGCGGAGATTCCCAAGAAATACCAAGCGTTCAAGGATGGGTTTTGTGCCAAAGCAGCCACTTGTCTCCCCACTCACCGGCCCTGGGACTGCTGCATTGACCTGCTTCCTGGAGCTAAGCTGCCCAAGGGCCGTGTTTAACCCTTGTCCGCTCCTGAACACTGGGCGATGGAGGAATACGTTCAACAGGCCCTCCGGCATGGGTTCATTGCCCAATCCTCCTCTTTCTGGCGGCCTCTAGCTTTTTCTTTGTGGGAAAGAAGGACGGGGGTCTTCGTCCCTGCATTGACTTCCGGCAGCTGAACGCCCAGATTGCTCCTCTCCCTTACCCCCTCCCGCTTGTTCCATCAGCTCTGGAGGACCTAAGGGACGCTAGGGTTTTCTTTAAACTCGATCTCCGGAGCGCATACAACCTGGTGCGCATTAGAAAGGGAGACGAGTGGAAGAACGACTTTATTACACCCTCAGGACACTACGAGTACCGGGTCATGCGGTACGGCCTCTCCATCGCTCCGGCCGTCTTCCAGGGGTTTATGAACGAAGTGTTTCGACCCTACCTCCAGAAGTACGTCATGGTCTACATCGACGACATCTTAATCTACTCACGGAACCTAGAGGAGCACCATCGTCACGTGCGTGACGTCCTAGGGTCACTTCGTTCCCACCAGCTCTACCTGAACCTCTCAAAGTGCGAGTTCCACCGGGAGAGGATTCAGTTCCTGGGTTATGTGATCACCGCACAGGGGATACAGATGGACGAAGGCAAGGTGAAGGCCGTGAGGAACTGGTTCCAGTTTCAGGTCACCTACCGAGCACTCAATGGAAAGGCCTTTACCGGATGTTGGGGCCTGAGGAATCCAGCAATCCGGACCCCATCCTTCCCACCCAAGCGAGAAGAGGACTGTCCAGCTCGTTCAGGCACGATACTGGTGGCCAAGGATGGCGGAGGAGGTTACCCGTTTTGTCCAAGAGTGTCCCACCTGCGCCATGTCGAAGGTACCACGCCACCTGCCCATTGGCAAGCTGGTGCTTCATAACTGACCCATGCGTCCTGGTAGCGGTGGACCGCTTCTCTAAAGCCTGCTGTTTCGTTCCTTTCAAGGGCCTGCCATCCGCCCTCGAGACAGCCGAGGCCCTGTTTCACCATGTCTTCAGGAACTTCGGTCTTGGACCTTGGGCCCCAGTACACGTCTCGGGTTTGGAAGCCACCCCATCAGCAGCACTCGCAGGCACGCTGATGCTAGGCGTCTGGCGGCCCATTGTTTCCGCCCCGGGGACTTGGTGTGGCTGTCCACAATGGACCTGAGGATGAAGCTGCCGTGCCGCAAGCTAAGCCCCCGGTTCATTGAGCCCTTCCGGATTTCCAGCCAGATCGGCGACGTGTCCTACCGGCTGGAGCTGCCGCCAAGGTACCGCATTTACCCTACCTTTCACGTGTCCCTGCTGAAACCGTGTGTCTCGCCTTCCTCTCGCCCTCCAGGTGACCCTGCGGCGTCCATCCAGCCGGAGGTCGTAGCTCAGCCCAACGTCTATGCGTTGCGGGAGGTCCTGGATTCCAGATGGCACGGGGGTCGCCTCGAGTACCGGTGGACTGGGAGGGTCCGCCCGGCTAGGGGTGACTAAGGGTCGTCCTCGTCTCAGGGTCAGGGCATCCGGTGCCACCCCTGGGGAGGGGGTGGTGTCAGGGAGCTCCCTGATCCTTCTCCTGTGCGTGGCCCGCCCGCACGGAGCTTCTCGCCAGCGTACTGTTAACACACACCTGAGACTCGTTTGGCACTCATCACCATACCATATATAAACCCCTCACTTTCACATTCACACTGTCAGTTATTATCTAGGGTTTTGCTGCTCATCCCACGTATTTCCCGTGTGCTGTTCAGTGCCATGCTTCTTCCTAGCGCACCTTGAATTCTAGACAGACTACCTTTTGTTTCAGTTCACTCTCAGTGGACCACGCTCCCGCTGCGCACCAGCGGAATATTCACCTTCAAGGCGAGTGTTGTGTTTGGCTTTGCCTGTGTCGCAAATAAACTCTGTTTTGCTTTCACTTCGGCTTTTGCCTTCAGTTTCATTGCATAACAGTATCATTGTACTTTTTTTTTTTTCATGAAATTATGCCTTTGAACATAAAACATTCATCTTTAACCTTAACCTTTAAAAAAAATTTTTTCTCAAAACAAATCTGCTGTCACCCTCATCATTTACTTTTTGCAATTTTAACAGTTCTTTAATGAAATTATGCTTAAAAATCCATAATTTCATTTTAACTATTTTATTTTTATGAAAAAAGTCATGTAAAAAAAACTTTTGTCATGTAAATTTTTTTGTTCACTTATTTCACTTTTACTAATACATTTTTACTTATGAGCATGAAAATTCGTACTATCATACTTTTTCTGGTAAATGTCAACTTTTTGTCAAAACATGGTCAATTCAACACATTCTCACTCCCAACTCGTCACATATGGACGCTTGGTCAGGATCCCCTGGAGTCACATTTTGACCCACTGGGTATCCCTTTAGCGTCGTTTTTCAATGTGCAGGGATTCCCATAGACTTCTGTAGATCTCTGAACCGGAACCTGTGGCGTTGAATTTTGACGTGTTGGGGAATCAGACTGTAGTCCGTTTTGTGTTATGAACGGGATCGGGACTACAATAAATAAGAATTAAAAAAAAGAATAGCTTGCTATAAATTAATTATGGCAGGGCTACTCAATCCAGGTCATGTTTTTTTTTTCTACACATTTTCTATCTTTAAAACTGCCTCTTTCTCACCAACTACCTGCGTGTCTTCCCTCACCACGTTTATTTATTTATTTATTTATTTATAAGGACTTTATTTTTTTATTTTTTATTAATAAATTCATCAGTGGCGCTGACGTCATGGTATGGAGATCTCATGCTCCATTGCGATTTTCCACTCGGTAAGTAGAACAGTTCATTAATATATTTGGGAACAATCCTTACAATTTACTGAACAAAAACTGTTCAATCAGGTCAAGAAGTTGTGTTTAGAAGCTGTAGAAGTGAAAGGAAGCAGTTTTGTGATGCAGTAAATCACAGCAGACATTATAAAAATATAACTTGCTGCACCAAATTTGTAGTAGGCAGGCTAAGATAGATAATTATATTCAAGTTTGTTTATTTGTTTTTCCACATTTAATCATGCAAGGAAATAGAGGAGATTGTATGATATTTGGAAATTGTGTGTTTTAAGTTACCAAAATAGCAGTAGGAACAGTTTTGCCCGATTGGTGTGTTTTCCAGTAATTGTTCACAAATCCACACAAAAAAATCTAGTAAATACAAAAATCTTAGCAATAACAATACAAATTAATTTTGACAATTAATTAATAAAAAAAACCCCAACAATACTGTGAAGCATCACATATTTACAATATAATAAAGCAAATTAAGTGTTTTTGTCTAAAGAAGGTTAGGTTAGGGTTAGTCATCTAGGGTTAGGGCTAGGGTGTTCAGGGGTCACCAACATGGTGCCCAGGTAGTCCGCAAGGACCACATGAGTAGAGCAGTTGGAGAGCCTCACGGTGGAGTAGTCGGAGAGCCTCACGGTGGAGCAGCCGGTGAGCCTCACCGTGGAGCAGTCGGAGAGCCTCACCGTGGAGCAGTCGGAGAGCCTCACCGTGGAGCCGCCGGAGAGCCTCACCGTGGAGCAGCCGGAAAGCCTTACAAAGAAGTCCGAGACTCTATATACACTCAACCTTGTTTCTCTCTCTTCCCCAAGTTCTCCAAATTCACTCTCTCCTAGCTCCTCTACTACTTCCTCAGCTGTTCTAACTTCACACTGTTCTTCTCCTCCACCTTCACTGCCATGTTCTAGGTCTTTGCAACAGAGGAGGAAAAGGACTGCCACCACTGTCTCTCCTCCATCTTTTATCACCACAGATCTCTCCGTTTCACAGTCTTGTTCTCCAACTTCCATCTTCCACCTCCCAGTCCTTGAGTCAGGAGGGGCCATATGTGAAGAAGGGAAGAAAAGGTAAGTTTTTCCACATTATTAATAAATTTGCTCTCAGACAAAGCGGACTTCATGCAAATTAGATTTATTTGGGTCATCAGGTTATTGGTAGCCAATAAACAGTATTTTGTTCTTTTTAGTTATTCAGCTGTATTTACGTGTCCAATGTCCAAGGGGTGTGGTTATTGTCAATCACTGATTTAAGCTAAGAGGGCTTTGGAAAACCCAGCCCAGTACATTTTGCTCGATTGACAAAAAGCAGGGGCATAGTCATTTGGACACAAATGGACAGGACCACAGATCACCTCAAAAGTAAAATGATAACTATTAACTTGAATTCAACTGCAAACTTGACATTTATTGCTTAATAAACGTTCCTTGTGTTTTGATCATTAAGGTTGCCGAAAATGTAGTAGGCAGAAGAACTTCCTATTTGATAAAATAACCGGGAAAAGAACAAATGAGGTAAAATGTCTTTTATTAGGCTGCTTGTTTGTCTTAGTGACTGATTCTGGTTTTTAAAGATAATAAAACAATATGTTATATGTCCAATATGTCCAGTGCCCTATCCAGTGACTGCTTAAACAGCTTCAATAATTATTACTTTGTGTGTGTGTGTGTGTGTGTGTGTGTGTGTGTGTGTGTGTGTGTGTGTGTGTGTGTGTGTGTGTGTGTGTGTGTGTGTGTAGGGAAAAGCAGACTTGAAAAACCACTGGTTACCTTGCACTGTGTGGTAAGTCGTGTTTCATTAAAAATGTAACTTCATTGCAATGCTAAGTAGTCTATTTCATGACCAATATGATGTTGGCAAAGTTAAAATGGTGTCTTACAAGCAGCATGGAAATTTCTTTTATTTATGTCTGTGGCAAGAGAAAGCTCCCTGGTCGTATAGTTGATCATGGCAGAAATAAAAGCTTCAATAAAAGCTTCTTGACTTGACTTGACTTCTAATCATCCTCTGCGGTAGACAGAAAACTGATGCAAGTTTATTAATAAGAATGGTTATTAAAATTTACATATTTTACTAAAAATGATTTTACTGCCTTACAATACAATTTTATTATGAATGTATTTAAGTATCTAGTTGAGAGAGGATACTTTAAGACATTTGTTGTAATAAAATTTTTTTATATATGTATATATTATAGTATTAATATAGTATATATATGTATTTATTTATAATTATAATTATATATATATATATATATATATATATATATATATATATATATATATATATATATATATATATAAATATATATACACACACACACACACACACACCTTATACAGCTGTATATATATATATATATATATGTGTGTGTGTGTGTATATATATATATATATATATATATATATATATATATATATATATATATATATATATATATATATATATATATTCCTCATACTGTATACAGCTGTCAGCTTACACAGCTGTTCATACCATGAAAATCAATAGGCCATTGTTTTAGAGAAGATTCACTAATCAATAATCTAATCTACGTAAGGTTAGCTCCAGATAGAAATCTATAACTGTAAATTGTATTTTTAATGAGAAGAAATAAATATATAACTGACCTGTTATAACCCACCTGAAGCCGGTAGATCCTGTAATTACTATATTTGGACAAATAAGTGGGACGTTTATTTTTACAGGGTGTGGCTGGATTAACTTTTAGGCAAAAATAGAAGGTGCTTCATGTTGCAAACTGTTTTACTGTTAATATGACTTCACTAATACTGTCACTGAACAATGAGGTATTGCTATGGTACAAGAAATTCATGATTTACCGAGATCGTGTTCCTAACCGAAACACTACAGCACAAGTATACACGTCAATGAACTACAAATTACAGCACCATGTTTTCCCGTCCCATTGATAGAGTGACAAAGGCTTATGGGTAATGTAGTTGTAAAATCTAGTAATTAAATGAAGTAAACACTAAGTTCAATTAACAAATGAATATCTAAATATGTTCATTGTGCAAACCTTTGATATATTTGAGGGCCAGGTTAAAATGTGGCATTTTACTTAGAACACTTTTTAAAACACCTTTTATTTTTACAAACTGTTTATATACGCTATATTTAAAAGCATTCACTCGTCTGCCTTTTCACAAGGTTTAAGAGTTTGTTAATTCCACTTTAATGGCATTAAATAGGTTATTTTTTTTTGCCATTCAAGTGAATAAACTGAACATAAACATTGGCACCTAAGAAAAATGCTAATTTTATATAAAAACAAAACAAAAAAAATGGATTAGAGACTTTTGCACCTGCTCTCTTCATATTTCCAATATGAATCAAATTTCCTTTGATTATAATTACTCATTAAACTCATGATTATTTAGTGTTGTAGTTGGTGGAGGACATTTTCAATTATTTTGTATAGACAACTGTATCTAATTATTATTATTATTGTAACTAATTCTTTTGGCTGGCTGTATTTATTCTATATGTGTAAACTACTGAGTAGTTTTATTCATACCAAAAGCTCATTAAAAAGTATTTTGCAGCCTAATACTTTACAACTACAAAGAGCCATAAGAAGTAACAAATCATCTAGAGTACAAGTACCTGAAAT
>JBCEWE010000059.1:40000-90000 GCA_039877035.1 Silurus lanzhouensis
TCACTCTTCTCCACCCACTCCACCCTGCCTGCACTCTTTTCTTCACTTCTCTAACACACTCTCCATTACTTTGCACTGTTGACCCCAGGTACCTGAATTCCTCCACCTTCTCCAGCTCTTCTCCCTGCAACTGCACCACTCCACTGCCCTCCCTCTCATTCACACACATGTATTCTGTCTTACTCCTACTGAGTTTCATTCCCCTTCTCTCCAGCGCATATCTCCACCTCTCCAGGCTCTTCTCAACCTGCTCCCTACTCTCACAACAAATCACAATATCATCCGCAAACATCATAGTCCAGGGAGACTCCTGTCTGACCTCGTCCGTCAACCTGTCCATCACCACTGCAAACAGGAAAGGGCTCAGGGCCGATCCTTGATGCAGTCCAACCTTCACCCTAAACCAGTCTGTCGTACCTACTGCACACTTCACTGCTGTCACACTGTCCTCATACATGTCCTGCACCACCCTCACATATTTCTCTGACACACCTGACTTCCTCATACAATACCACAACTCCTCTCTTGGCACCCTGTCATACGCCTTCTCTAAATCCACGAATACACAATGCAATTCTTTCTGTCCTTCTCTATACTTCTCCATCAACATTCTCAAAGCAAATAAGGCATCTGTGGTGCTCTTCCTTGGCATGAAACCATACTGTTGCTCACAGATGGTCACCTCTTCTCTCAGCCTGGCTTCCACTACTCTTTCCCATAACTTCATGGTGTGACTGATCAACTTAATTCCCCTGTAGTTACTGCAGGTCTGCACATCTCCTTTATGCTTAAAGATCGGTACCAGCACACTTCTTCTCCATTCCTCAGGCATCTTCTCACCTTCCAAAATCCTGTTAAACAATCTGGTCAAAAACTCCACTGCCATCTCTCCTAAACATCTCCACGCTTCTACCGGTATGTCATCTGGTCCAACCGACTTTCCACTCTTCATCCTCTTAATCGCTGCTCTCACTTCCTCCTTACTAATCCTATCTACATCCTGCTTCACCAACTCCACATCATCCAACCTTCTCTCTCTCTGATTTTCCTCATTCATCAGCTGCTCAAAATACTCCCTCCACCTTCTCAACACACTCTCCTCACTAGTCAACACATTTCCCTCTCCATCCTTTACTGCTCTAACTTGCAGCACATCCTTCCCAGCTCGGTCCCTCTGCCTGGCCAATCTGTATAAATCCTTTTCTCCTTCCTTAGTGTCCAACCTCTCATACAGCTCCTCATATGCCTTTTCCTTGGCTTTCGCCACATCCCTCTTAACCTGCTGCCGCGTCTCCTTGTACTCCTGCCTACTTTTCTCATCACTCTGTCTATCCCACTTCTGTTTTGCCAACCTCTTTCTCTTTATGCTCTCCTGCACTTCCACATTCCACCACCACGTCTCCTTGTCTTCCTTTCTATTTCCAGATGTCACACCAAGTACTTTTCTAGCTGCCTCCCTCATCACGCCCAATCATCCAACACCTCCTTAACACCACTGAGCCTCTCTCTGACCTCTTCCCTGAACCTCACACTACACTCTTCCTCCTTCAGTTTCCACCATCTTATTATTCTTTCAGTCCTCACTCTCCTCCTCTTCTTCTTCGCCTCCAAAACCATCCTACAGACCACCATCCGATGCTGTCTAGCTACACTGTCCCCTGCCAACACCTTACAGTCTCCAATCTCCTTCAGGTTGCATCTCCTGCATAGCACATAGTCCACCTGTGTGCACCTTCCTCCACTCTTATACGTCACCCTATGATCCTCCTTCTTCTTAAAATAAGTGTTCACCATTTCCATCCTTTTAGCAAAATCTACCACCATCTGCCCTTCCACATTCCTCTCCTTAAAACCATACCTACCCATCACCTCCTCGTCACCTCTGTTCCCTTCACCTACATGCCCATTAAAGTCTGCCCCAATCACCAACCGTTCTTTCCTAGGTACACCATCTACCACTTCATCTAATTCACTCCAGAATCTTTCCTTCTCCTCCATCTCACAGCCAACTTGTGGAGCATAGGCACTGATGACATTTATCATCATCCCTTCAACTTCCACCTTCACGATCATCACCCTATCAGAAACTCTCTTCACCTCCACTACACTCTTACTGTACTCTTCCTTCAGAATCACCCCTACACCATTTCTCTTTCCATCCACACCATGATAAAACAGTTTAAGTCCACCTCCAATGTTCCTGGCCTTACTCCCTTTCCACTTGGTCTCCTGAACACACAGCATATCTACCTTTCTCCTCTCCATCATATCAGCTACCTCTCTCCCTTTCCCCGTCATAGTACCGACATTTAAAGTACCAACCCGAACCTCCACTCTCCTACACTGCTCCTTTCCCTGCCGTCTCTGTAGACGTCTTCCTCCTCTCCTTGTCCTCCTTCGGCCAACAGTAGCCCAATTTCCACCGGTACCCTGTCGGCTAACGATACCTGTGGCGGTCGTTGTTAACCAGTATGAAATTCTCATTTGTGATCCGCATATTTGATTTGGCACATGTTTTACGCTGGATGCCCTTCCTAACGCAACCCTCCCCATTTACCCGGGCTTGGGACCGGCACTAAGAATGCACTGGCTTGTGCCTCCCTAATGGCTGGGTTAGACAAGAACGCTTAATTTGCTTTATTATATTGTAAATATTTAATGCTCCACAGTATTTGTTGGGTTTTTTTTATTAAATAATTGTCAAAATCAATTTGTATTGTTATTGCTGAGATTTGTGTATTTACTAGAGTTTTTTGTGTGGATTTTGAACAATTACTTGAAAACACACCAATCTGGCAACACTGTTCCTCATCTGAACATTTATAAATGGCTAAAGTATTAAAGTGCTACTGTCATTTTGGTAACTTAAAACACACAATTTCCAAATATCATAAAATCTCCTCTATTTCCTTGCATGATTAAATGTGGAAAAACAAATAAACAAACTTGAATGTAATTATCTATCTTAGCCTGCCTACTACACATTTGGTGCAGCAAGGAAGCAGTATTTGTGATTTAATATTTTTTAAATGTCTGCTGTGATTTACTGCATCACAAAACTGCTTCCTTTCACTTCTACAGCTTCTAAACACAACTTCTTGACCTGATTGAACAGTTTTGTTTTCCGTAAATTGTAGGGATTGTTCCCAATTATATTAATGAACTGTTCTACTTACCGAGTGGAAAATCGCAATGGAGCATGGGATCTCCATACAATGACGTCAGCGCCACTGATGAATTTATTAATAAATAAATAAATAAATAAATAAATAAAGAAAGAAAGAAAGAAAGAAAGAAAGAAAGAAAGAAAGAAAGTCCTTATAAATAAATAAAAAGTTTTGCTCATGAGTATGAAAATCGAAAAAGCGTTTTCCTTTCATCCTGCGAAGAACGTGGAACTTTTTTAATATGAAAATTCATATTTTCATAATAACTCATATTTGTATATTTGTAGCTAAGATTTGTTAACTTTTTACAGTTACAACTGTAAACATATTTTAGTTTTTCGATTTTTTTATTTCATGTTTTTTCCCGTTTTTCCACTTTGAAAAAGTTTTTAAATGAAATTATGTTCACAAATATGAAAATTATTTTTTTTCCAATAGCTGGTTGAGAAAACAGATGTAAAAATTAATTATGAAAAAAGTAATATTTCTGTCAAAATAGGATTTCTCATTTTTGTTTTTTTGTTCACTTATTCCTTTTTGTAACGTCTATTAATGAAATTATGCTAGTTATTATAAATATTCATATTTTCATAATTACTTTCATTTTTGTATGAAAAAAGTCGTTTTTAACAAAACTTGATTTTTAATGTCATTTTTTTCCCCTTATTCCATTTTTTTTTTTTTTTTTTTTTACAGTTTTTAATGAAATTATGCTCATGAATATGAAAATTCGTATTTTCCCAATAGCTGAAAAAAATTATGAAAAAAAGTAATATTTCTGTCAAAACATGATTTGGCATGTAACATTTTTTAGTTTTTTGTGTCATTGACTTCTTGCATTTTAAATATATTTTCCTGAAATGTACCTTCGAAATTATAAAATTCGTATTTTCACAACAATAATTTTTGTCAAAAGGTTATCATGTCTGTATTTTCGTTAACTTATTGCACTATTTTACTTTTTTTTCTTGAAATTATGCTTATGACTATAAAAAATTCATATATATTCACAACAACTCTATCTTGTTTAAATACAACGTAATTTATCTCAAAACAAATGTCACCATCATCATTCACATTTTGCAATTTTAATTGCTTTTTAATGAAATTATGTTTAAAAATTCACATTTCATATGAACTAGATTCTTATGAACATTTTCAAAATTTGATTTGTCATGTCACTGTTTTTGTTTACTTGTTCCACTTTTAATGGTTTGTAATCAATTTTTGCTTATGAGCATGAAAATTCATACTATCCTATTTTTCTGGAAAAAAGTTTTTTTTGTCAATTTGTAGTTTTTTTGTTCACTTATTGACTATTGTAATGGTTATTCCTGAAATCATGCTAATTGATATAGAAATTCATATTTTCACAATAACTAATTTTTGTATGAAAATTTCATTATGCCAATTCAGGATTTATGAAACGTTTTTAATGTTTAATATAATTTTTCCCCCTTATTCCACCTTTTAACGGTTTCTAATGAAATTATTCTTATGAATATGAATATTAATTTTTTTCCAATAGATGAAAAAGATGAAAATTTATGAAAAAGGTCATATTTTGGTCAAAACATGATTTAGCATGTAACATTTTTAGTTTTTTCGTTTAAGCCTCGTACTTTGTAATTTTTTTCATAAAACTTTGCTTATGAAAATGAAAATTCATTTATTTTTATGAACAAACGTTGTCAAAACTTTATTTAGTTTTTTTGTGTACGTAATGTACTTTGTAACGGTTTTTCATGAAATTTGCTAATGTAAATAAAAATTCATATATTTTAAATATTTTTATGAAAAAAACATTTTTGGCAAAACCTTATTCGTCATGTTGACTTGTTGCACTTTAAAAAAAATTCTGAAATGTTGCTTTTGAATGTGAAAATTTAAACATTTTATTATTTCAGATTTTCATGAAAAAAGTTATTTTTGTCATAACGTGATTTTTCGTTCACTTTTTGCATCCTTTTACGCTTTACATGAAATTATGATTCCGAAAACCATATTTTCACTATATCATACCTTTTATGAAAAATTAAATTTTGTTTTTTATGCCATTATATTTTTATGAAGAGTAAAATTTTTGTCAGTATTTTTGTTGACATTCACTTTGTAATGGTTATTATTAATATAAAAACTATTATTTTCATAATTATAATTTTTTTTTTAAACAATGTCGTTTTTGACAAAACTATTTTTTTCATGTTTTTTCCCGTTATTCCACTTTTAAACTTTTTTTTGATGAAATTATGCTTATAAAAATGTTAATTCATATTTTTGAAATAGATGATTGGGAAAAATATGAAAAAATTATATTATATTTCTGTCAAAACATGTCTCGTAAATTTTTTTGTTATTTCGTTAATTCAGCTGTTTTGTAAATTAGGCTAATTAATACGAAAATTCATATTTTCATAATTACTTTAATTTTTGTATGCAAAAAGTCTTGTTTCAACAAAACTTGAATTTTAATGTCATGTTTTTCCCCTTATTCCATTTTTTTAACGTTTTTTTTTCGTTTAAGTTTTGTACTTGAAACTTTGTTTATGAAAATAAAAATTAATATATAATTTATATTTAGTTTTGTCATTAAATTCTGATTCTGATTATGAAAACATATTTTTACAATTTTTGAAATTATGCTTAAAATTTTATATTAACTATTATATTTTTATGAAAAGAGTAAAATTCTCTATTATTTTTTAAAATCGTTTCTTAATGAAATGTTGCTTATAGTATGAACATTTATATTTTCATAATAACTGTCCTAATTTTTCTGAAACAAAATTTATTATGTCCTATATTATCATAAACATTTAAAAACATTGTTGTCAAGTGCATGCGATATGTGCAAAAATGACGATTCGAAAAACCGTTTTCCTTTCGTCCTGTGAGGCTGAGACTTGCGGAATCTCATATTCAACTCTTCGAAAGGTCTTTTATTACAGCACATACACGACTTGACCAAACGTGGAATTGATGTGTATTTGATGACTTATGACTTTCTAAAACTGATTTGTACAGTTTTTAATCAAATTATTATTATGAATATGAAAAAGTATATTTTCAGAATAACCATCATATTTTTACGAAAAGAGCGCAATTATTGTCAAAACATGATTTATTAAGTCATATTTCATCATCAACATGTACAAACATTGTGGTCAAGTGCATGCCATATGTGAAAAATGACGGTTCGAAAATGCGTTTTCCTTTCGTCCTGCAAGGCTGAGACTTGCAGAATCGCTTTTTCAGCTCTTAGGAAACTCTTTTATTACAGCACATACACTGCTAGACCAATCATGTGGAAATTATTTGTTTTTGATAAATTTTGACTTTCTACACCCGATATGTTTACTTTATACAGTTTTTCATCAAATTATAATTTTGAATATGAAAAAGTATATTTTCAGAAAAACTGTCAGAAAAAAAATATTTTTTACCAAAAGAGCGCATTTATTGTCAAAAGATGATTTATTAGGTTCTATTTCATAATCAACATGTAAAAACATTGTGGTCAAAAGCATGCGATATGTGCAATAATGACATGGATCGAAAATGCGTTTTCCCTTCGTCCTGCGAGGCTGAGACTTGCAGAATCGCTTTTTCAGCTCTTAGGAAGCTCTTTCATTACAGCACATACACGGCTTGGCCAAACATGTGGAACTTTTTTTTTGATGAATTATGACTTTCTACACCCGATATGTTCACTTTATACAGTTTTTAATCAAATTATGATCATGAAGATGAATAATTTTTTCATAATAACTCATTTTGTATAACAAAAAAGGTTTTTTTTTGACAAAACTTAATTTATTATGTCCTAAATTATCAAAAACATGTACAAACATTGTGGTCAAGAGCATGCGATATGTGCAAAAATGACATGATTCGAAAAACCGTTTTTCTTTCGTCCTGCGAGGCTGAGACTTGAAGAATCGCTTTTTCAGCTCTTAGGAAACTCTTTCATTACAGCACATACACGGATTGGCCAAACGTGTGGAAGTTTTTGTTTTTTACTGAATTATGACTTTCTACACCCTAAATGTTCACTTTATACAGTTTTTCATGAAATTAAAATTATGATTATGAAAATTCATATTTTCATAATAACTCATATTTTGTTTAAAAAAAAGTGCTATTTTTTGACAAAATATGATTTATTAAGTCCAATTTCATCATCGACATGTACAAACATTGTTGTCAAGTGCATGCGATATGTGCAAAAATGACATGATTCGAAAATGCGTTTTCCTTTCGTCCTGTGAGGCTGAGACTTGCGGAATCGCTTTTTCAGCTCTTAGCCACTCTCAGTGCCGGTTCCAAGCTCGGATAAATTGGGGAGGGTTGCGTTAGGAAGGGCATCCAGCGTAAAACATGTGCCAAATCAAAACGTGCGGAGGATCCGCTGTGGCGACCCCTAAAGGGAGAAGCCGAAAGAAAAGTTAGGAAACTCTTTCATTACAGCACATACACGGCTTGGCCAAACATGTGGAAGTTTTAGTTTTTTACTGAATTATGACTTTCTACACCCTATATGTTCACTTTATACAGTTTTTCATGAAATTAAAATTATGATTATGAAAATTCATATTTTCATAATAACTCATATTTTGTCTAACAAAAAGTGCTATTTTTGACAAATCATGAAATTATTAAGTCCTATTTCATCATCAACATGTAAAAACATTGTTGTTAAGAGCATGCGATATGTGAAAAATGACATGGTTCGAAAATGCGTTTTTCTTTCGTCCTGTGAGGCTGAGACTTGCGGAATCGCTTTTTCAGCTCTTAGGAAGCTCTTTCATTACAGCACATACACTGCTAGACCAATTATGTGGATATTATTTGTTTTTGATTATTTTTGACTTTCTACACCCGATATGTTCACTTTATACAGTTTATCATCAAATTATGATGCTGAAGATGAAAATTCAAATTTTCATAAAAACGCATATTTTGAATAAAAAAAAGTGATATATTTGACAAAACATAATTTATTATGTCCTATATTATCATAAACATGTAAAAACATTGTTGTCAAGTGCATGCGATATGTGCAAAAATGACGATTCGAAAAACCGTTTTTCTTTCGTCCTGCGAGGCTGAGACTTGCGGAATCACTTTTTCAGCTTTTAGGAAGCTCTTTCATTACAGCACATACACGGCTTGGCCAAACATGTGGAAGTTTTAGTTTTTTACTGAATTATGACGTTCTACACCCGATATGTTCACTTTATACTTTTTTTTATCAAATTATGATGCTGAAGATGAAAATTCATATTTTCATAAAATCTCATATTTTGTAGAAAAAAAGTTATATTCATGAGAAAACATGATTTATTAAGTCCTATTTCATCATCAACATGTAAAAACATTGTCAAGAGCATAAGATATGTGCAAAAATGACATGGTTCGAAAATGCGTTTTCCTTTCGTCCTGCGAGGCTGAGACTTGCAGAATCGCTTTTTCAGCTCTTAGGAAACTCTTTCATTACAGAACATTCACAGCTTGGCCAAACATGTGGAATTTTTAGTTTTTTGATGTTTTATGACTTTCTACAGCATGTTGAAAGATTTGTTTACTTTTTACAGTTTTTAATCAAATTATGATTATGAATATGAAAAAGTATATTTTCAGAATAACTCATATTTTTTACGAAAAAAACCGCATTTATAGTCAAAACATGATTTATTAGGTCCTATTTCTTAATCAACATGTAAAAACATTGTGGTCAAGAGCATGCGATATGTGAAAAATGACATGGTTCGAAAATGCGTTATACTTTCGTCCTGCGAGGCTGAGACTTGCGGAATCGCTTTTTCAGGTCTAAGAAAACTGTTTCATTACAGAACATTCACAGCCTGACCAAACATGTGGAACTTTTAGTTTTTTGATGTATTATGACTTTCTACAACCGATTTGTTTACTTTTTACAGTTTTTAATCAAATTATTATTATGTATATGAAAAAGTATATTTTCAGAATAACTATCATATTTTTACGAAAAGAGCGCATTTATAGTCAAAACATGATTTATTAGGTCCTATTTCATCATCAACATGTACAAACATTGTGGTCAAGAGCATGCGATATGTGAAAAATGACATGGTTCGACAATGCGTTTTCCTTTCGTCCTGCGAGGCTGAGACTTGCAGAATCGCTTTTTCAGCTCTTAGGAAGCTCTTTCATTACAGCACATTTACAGATTGGCCAAACATGTGGAAGTTTTTGTTTTTTACTGAATTATGACTTTCTACACCTGATATGTTCACTTTATACAGTTTTTCATCAAATTATGATTATGAATATGAAAATTCATATTTTCATACAAACTCATATTTTGTAGAAAAAAAGTTATATTTATGAGAAAACATGATTTATTAAGTCCTATTTCATTATCACCATGTAAAAACATTGTCAAGAGCATAAGATATGTGCAAAAATGACATGGTTCGAAAATGCGTTTTCCTTTCGTCCTGTAAGACTGAGACTTGCGGAATCGCTTTTTTAGCTTTTAGGAAGCTCTTTCATTACAGCACATACACTGCTAGACCAATCATGTGGAAATTATTTGTTTTTGATAAATTTTGACTTTCTACACCCGATATGTTTACTTTATACAGTTTATCATCAAATTATGATGCTGAAGATGAAAATTCATATTTTCATTAAAACGCATATTTTGAATAAAAAAAAGTGATATATTTGACAAAACATAATTAATTGTCCTATATTATCATAAACATGTAGAAACATTGTTGTCAAGTGCATGCGATATGTGCAAAAATGACATGATTCGAAAAACCGTTTTTCTTTCGTCCTGCGAGGCTGAGACTTGCGGAATCACTTTTTCAGCTTTTAGGAAGCTCTTTCATTACAGCACATATACGGCTTGGCCAAACATGTGGAAGTTTTAGTTTTTTACTGATTTATGACTTTCTACATAAAGTCATAAACTTTATACAGTTTTTCATGAAATTAAAATTATGATTAGGAAAATTCATATTTTCATAATAACTCATTTTGTTTAACAAAAAGTGCTCTTTTTTGACAAAACATGATTTATTAAGTCCTATTTCATCATTAACATGTACAAACATTGTGGTCAAGAGCATGCGATATGTGCAAAAATGACATGGTTCGAAAATGCGTTTTCCTTTCGTCCTGCGAGGCTGAGACTTGAGGATCGCTTTTGCAGCTCTTAATAAGCTCTTTCATTACAGCACATATACGGATTGGCCAAAAATGTGGAACTTTTTTTTTTAATGAATTATGACTTTGTACACCCGATATGTTCACTTTATACAGTTTTTAATCAAATTATGATGCTGAAGATGAAAATTCACATTTTCATAAAATCTCATATTTTGTAGAAAAAAAGTTATATTTATGAGAAAACATGATTTATTAAGTCCTATTTCATTATCACCAGGTAAAAAACATTGTCAAGAGCATAAGATATGTGCAAAAATGACATGGTTCGAAAATGCGTTTTCCTTTCGTCCTGCGAGGCTGAGACTTGCGGAATCGCTTTTTCAGCTCTTAGGAAGCTCTTTCATTACAGCACATACACGGCTTGGCCAAACGTGAAAGTTTTTGTTTTTTACTGAATTATTTTTTTCTACACCTGATATTTTCACTTCATACAGTTTTTCATCAAATTAAAATTATGATTATGAAAATTCATATTTTCATAATAACTCATTTTTTGTTTAACAAAAAGTGCTCTTTTTTGACAAAACATGATTTATTAACTCCTATTTCATCATCAACAGGCAAGAACATTGTGGTAAAAAGCATGCGATATGTGAAAAATGACATGGTTCGAAAATGCGTTTTCCTTTCGTCCTGCGAGGCTGAGACTTGCAGAATCGCTTTTTCAGCTCCTACGAAGCTCTTTCATTACAGCACATACACGGCTTGGCCGAACATGTGGAAATTATTTGTTTTTAATTATTTTTGACTTTCTACACCCGATATGTTCAGTTTTTACAGTTGTTAATCAAATTATGATCATGAAGATGAAAATTCATATTTTCATAATAACATTTTGTATAACAAAAAAGTGTTTTTTTTGACAAAACATAATTTATTATGTCCTATATTATCATAAACATGTAAAAACATTGTTGTCAAGTGCATGCGATATGTGCAAAAATGACATGGTTCGAAAAACCGTTTTCCTTTCGTCCTGCGAGGCTGAGACTTGCAGAATCGCTTTTTCAGCTCTTAGGAAACTCTTTCATTACAGCACATACACGGCTAGGCCAAACATGTGGAAGTTTTAGTTTTTTACTGAATTATGACTTTCTACACCCTATAATTTCACTTTATACAGTTTTTCATGAAATTAAAATTATGATTATGAAAATTCATATTTTCATAATAACTCATATTTTGTCTAACAAAAAGTGCTATTTTTGACAAATCATGACATTATTAAGTCCTATTTCATAATCAACATGTACAAACATTGTGGTCAAGTGCATGCCATATGTGAAAAATGACATGGTTTGAAAAACCGTTTTCCTTTCGTCCTGTAAGGCTGAGACTTGCGGAATCGCTTTTTCAGCTCTTAGGAAGCTCTTTCATTACAGCACATACACTGCTAGACCAATCATGTGGAAATTATTTGTTTTTGATTTATTTTTGACTTTCTACACCCGATATGTTCACTTCATACAGTTTATCATCAAATTATGATGCTAAAGATGAAAATTCATATTTTCATAAAAACGCATATTTTGAATAAAAAAAAGTGATATATTTAACAAAACATAATTTAATATGTCCTATATTATCATAAACATGTAAAAACATTGTTGTCAAGTGCATGCGTTATGTGCAAAAATGACATGATCCGAAAAACCGTTTTCCTTTCGTCCTGCGAGGCTGAGACTTGTAGAATCGCTTTTTCAGCTTTTAGGAAGCTCTTTCATTACAGCACATACACTGCTGGACCAATCATGTGAAAATTATTTGTTTTTGATAAATTTTGACTTTCTACACCCGATATGTTCACTTTATACAGTTTATCATCTAATTTTGATTATGAATATGAAAATTCATATTTTCATAAAAACTCATATTTTGAATTAAAAAAAGTGATATATTTGACAAAACATGATTTATTACGATCTATTTCATAATCAACATGTAAAAACATGGTGGTCAAGTGCATGCGATATGTGCAAAAATGACATGATTCGAAAAACCGTTTTCCTTTCGTCCTGCGAGGCTGAGACTTGCGAAATAGCTTTTTCAGCTCTTAGGAAACTCTTTTATTACAGCACATACACTGCTAGACCAATCATGTGGAAATTATTTGTTTTTGATAAATTTTGACTTTCTACACACGATATGTTTACTTGATACAGTTTTTCATCAAATTATAATTTTGAATATGAAAAAGTATATTTTCAGAAAAACTGTCATATTTTTTACCAAAAGAGCGCATTTATTGTCAAAACATGATTTATTAGGTTCTATTTCATAATCAACATGTAAAAACATTGTGGTCAAGAGCATGCGATATGTGCAAAAATGACATGGATCGAAAATGCGTTTTACCTTCGTCCTGCGAGGCTGAGACTTGCGGAATCGCTTTTTCAGGTCTTAGGAAACTCTTTCATTACAGCACATACACTGCTAGACCAATCATGTGGAAATTATTTGTTTTTGATTTATTTTGACTTTCTACACCCGATATGTTCACTTCATACAGTTTATCATCAAATTATGATGCTAAAGATGAAAATTCATATTTTCATAAAAACGCATATTTTGAATAAAAAAAGTGATATATTTAACAAAACATAATTTAATATGTCCTATATTATCATAAACATGTAAAACATTGTTGTCAAGTGCATGCGTTATGTGCAAAAATGACATGATCCGAAAAACCGTTTTCCTTTCGTCCTGCGAGGCTGAGACTTGTAGAATCGCTTTTTCAGCTTTTAGGAAGCTCTTTCATTACAGCACATACACTGCTGGACCAATCATGTGAAAATTATTTGTTTTTGATAAATTTTGACTTTCTACACCCGATATGTTCACTTTATACAGTTTATCATCTAATTTTGATTATGAATATGAAAATTCATATTTTCATAAAAACTCATTTTGAATTAAAAAAAGTGATATATTTGACAAAACATGATTTATTACGATCTATTTCATAATCAACATGTAAAAACATGGTGGTCAAGTGCATGCGATATGTGCAAAAATGACATGATTCGAAAAACCGTTTTCCTTTCGTCCTGCGAGGCTGAGACTTGCGAAATAGCTTTTTCAGCTCTTAGGAAACTCTTTTATTACAGCACATACACTGCTAGACCAATCATGTGGAAATTATTTGTTTTTGATAAATTTTGACTTTCTACACACGATATGTTTACTTGATACAGTTTTTCATCAAATTATAATTTTGAATATGAAAAAGTATATTTTCAGAAAAACTGTCATATTTTTTACCAAAAGAGCGCATTTATTGTCAAAACATGATTTATTAGGTTCTATTTCATAATCAACATGTAAAAACATTGTGGTCAAGAGCATGCGATATGTGCAAAAATGACATGGATCGAAAATTCGTTTTACCTTCGTCCTGCGAGGCTGAGACTTGCGGAATCGCTTTTTCAGGTCTTAGGAAACTCTTTCATTACAGCACATACACGGCTTGGCCAAACATGTGGAACTTTTTTTTTGATGAATTATGACTTTCTAGACCCGATATGTTCTCTTTATATAGTTCTTAATCAAATTATGATCATAAGGATAAATATTAATATTTTCATCTCATTTTGTTTAACAAAAAAGTTATTTTTTTGACAAAACATGATTTATTATGTCTTAATTTATCATAAACATGGACAAACATTGTGGTCAAGAGCATGCGATATGTGCAAAAATGACAGTGCAGACGAAAGAAAACGGTTTTTTCGATCATGAGACTTGCGGAATCGCTTTTTCAGCTCTTAGGAAGCTCTTTCATTACAGCACATACACGGATTGGCCAAACATGTGGAAGTTTTTGTTTTTTACTGAATTATGACTTTCTACACCTGATATGTTCACTTTATACTTTTTTTAATCAAATTATGATGCTGAAGATGAAAATTCATATTTTTTAGAAAATCTCATATTTTGAATTAAAAAAAGTGATATATTTGACAAAACATGATTTATTACGTTCTATTTCATAATCAACATGTAAAAACATGGTGGTCAAGTGCATGCGATATGTGCAAAAATGACATGATTCGAAAAACCGTTTTCCTTTCGTCCTGCGAGGCTGAGACTTGAGGAATCGCTTTTTCAGCTCTTAGGAAGCTCTTTCATTACAGCACATACACGGCTTAGCTAAACATGTGGAAGTTTTTGATTTTTACTGAATTATGACTTTCTACACCCGATATGTTCATTTGATATAGTTTTTAATCAAATTATGATTATGAAAATGAAAATACATATTTTCATAAAAACTCATATTTTGTAGAAAAAAGTTATATTTTTTAAAAAAAAACATGATTTATTAACTCCTATTTCATCATCAACATGTACAAACATTGTGGTCAAGTGCATGCCATATGTGAAAAATGACGGTTCGAAAAACCGTTTACCTTTTGTCCTGCGAGGCTGAGACTTGCAGAATCGCTTTTTCAGTTTTTAGGAAGCTCTTTCATTACAGCACATACACTGCTAGACCAATCATGTGGAAATTATTTGTTTTTGATAAATTTTGACTTTCTACACCCGATATGTTCACTTTATACAGTTTATCATCTAATTTTGATTATGAATATGAAAATTCATATTTTCATAAAAACTCATATTTTGAATTAAAAAAAGTGATATATTTGACAAAACATGATTTATTACGTTCTATTTCATAATCAACATGTAAAAACTTGGTGGTCAAGTGCATGCGATATGTGCAAAAATGACATGATTCGAAAAACCGTTTTCCTTTCGTCCTGCGAGGCTGAGACTTGCGAAATAGCTTTTTCAGCTCTTAGGAAACTCTTTTATTACAGCACATACACTGCTAGACCAATCATGTGGAAATTATTTGTTTTTGATAAATTTTGACTTTCTACACCCGATATGTTCACTTTATACAGTTTATCATCTAATTTTGATTATGAATATGAAAATTCATATTTTCATAAAAACTCATATTTTGAATTAAAAAAAGTGATATATTTGACAAAACATGATTTATTACGTTCTATTTCAAAATCAACATGTAAAAACATGGTGGTCAAGTGCATGCGATATGTGCAAAAATGACATGATTCGAAAAACCGTTTTCCTTTCGTCCTGCGAGGCTGAGACTTGCGAAATAGCTTTTTCAGCTCTTAGGAAACTCTTTTATTACAGCACATACACTGCTAGACCAATCATGTGGAAATTATTTGTTTTTGATAAATTTTGACTTTCTACACCCGATATGTTTACTTTATACAGTTTTTCATCAAATTATAATTTTGAATATGAAAAAGTATATTTTCAGAAAAACTGTCATATTTTTTACCAAAAGAGCGCATTTATTGTCAAAACATGATTTATTAGGTTCTATTTCATATTCAACATGTAAAAACATTGTGGTCAAGAGCATGCGATATGTGCAAAAATGACATGGATCGAAAATGCGTTTTCCCTTCGTCCTGCGAGGCTGAGACTTGCGGAATCGCTTTTTCAGCTCTTAGGAAACTCTTTCATTACAGCACATACAAGGCTTGGCCAAACATGTGGAACTTTTTTTTTTGATGAATTATGACTTTCTAGACCCGATATTTTTCTTTATATAGTTCTTAATCAAATTATAATCATAAGGATAAATATTAATATTTTCATAACTCTTTTTGTTTAACAAAAAAGTTATTTTTTTGACAAAACATGATTTATTATGTCCTAAATTATCATAAACATGTACAAACATTGTGGTCAAGAGCATGCGATATGTGCAAAAATGACATGATTCGAAAAACCGTTTTTCTTTCGTCCTGCGAGGCTGAGACTTGCGGAATCGCTTTTTCAGCTCTTAGGAAGCTCTTTCATTACAGCACATACACGGATTGGCCAAACATGTGGAAATTATTTGTTTTTGATAAATTTTGACTTTCTACACCCGATATGTTCACTTTATACAGTTTATCATCTAATTTTGATTATGATTATGCAAAAATTCATATTTTCATAAAAACACATATTTTGAATTAAAATAAGTGATATATTTGACAAAACATGATTTATTAAGTTCTATTTCATAATCAACTTGTAAAAACATGGTGGTCAAGTGCAAGCGATATGTGCAAAAATGACATGATTCGAAAAACAGTTTTCCTTTCGTCCTGCGAGGCTGAGACTTGCGAAATATCTTTTTCAGCTCTTAGGAAACTCTTTTATTACAGCACATACACTGCTAGACCAATCATGTGGAAATTATTTGTTTTTGATAAATTTTGACTTTCTACACACGATATGTTTACTTGATACAGTTTTTCATCAAATTATAATTTTGAATATGAAAAAGTATATTTTCAGAAAAACTGTCATATTTTTTTACCAAAAGAGCGCATTTATTGTCAAAACATGATTTATTAGGTTCTATTTCATAATCAACATGTAAAAACATTGTGGTCAAGAGCATGCGATATGTGAAAAATGACATGGATCGAAAATGCGTTTTCCTTTCGTCCTGTGAGGCTGAGACTTGCGGAATCGCTTTTTCAGCTCTTAGGAAACTCTTTCATTACAGCACATACAAGGCTTGGCCAAACATGTGGAAGTTTTTGATTTTTACTGAATTATGACTTTCTACACCAGATATGTTCATTTGATATAGTTTTTAATCAAATTATGATTATGAAAATAAAAATACATATTTTCATAAAAACATATTTTGTAGAAAAAAGTTATATTTTTAAAAAAAAAACGATTTATTAACTCCTATTTCATCATCAACATGTACAAACATTGTGGTCAAGTGCATGCCATATGTGAAAAATGACATGGTTCGAAAATGCGTTTTCCTTTTGTCCTGCGAGGCTGAGACTTGCAGAATCGCTTTTTCAGTTTAGGAAGCTTTTTGATTACAGCACATACACTGCTGGACCAATCATGTGAAAATTATTTGTTTTTGATAAATTTTGACTTTCTACACCCGATATGTTTACTTTATACAGTTTTTCATCAAATTATAATTTTGAATATGAAAAAGTATATTTTCAGAAAAACTGTCATATTTTTTACCAAAAGAGCGCATTTATTGTCAAAACATGATTTATTAGGTTCTATTTCATAATCAACATGTAAAAACATTGTGGTCAAGAGCATGCGATATGTGCAAAAATGACATGGATCGAAAATGCGTTTTACCTTCGTCCTGCGAGGCTGAGATTTGCGGAATCGCTTTTTCAGGTCTTAGGAAACTCTTTCATTACAGCACATACACTGCTAGACCAATCATGTGGAAATTATTTGTTTTTGATTTATTTTTGACTTTCTACACCCGATATGTTCACTTCATACAGTTTATCATCAAATTATGATGCTAAAGATGAAAATTCATATTTTCATAAAAACGCATATTTTGAATAAAAAAAAGTGATATATTTAACAAAACATAATTTAATATGTCCTATATTATCATAAACATGTAAAAACATTGTTGTCAAGTGCATGCGTTATGTGCAAAAATGACATGATCCGAAAAACCGTTTTCCTTTCGTCCTGCGAGGCTGAGACTTGTAGAATCGCTTTTTCAGCTTTTAGGAAGCTCTTTCATTACAGCACATACACTGCTAGACCAATCATGTGGAAATTATTTGTTTTTGATAAATTTTGACTTTCTACACCCGATATGTTTACTTTATACAGTTTTCATCAAATTATAATTTTGAATATGAAAAAGTATATTTTCAGAAAAACTGTCATATTTTTTACCAAAAGAGCGCATTTATTGTCAAAACATGATTTATTAGGTTCTATTTCATATTCAACATGTAAAAACATTGTGGTCAAGAGCATGCGATATGTGCAAAAATGACATGGATCGAAAATGCGTTTTCCCTTCGTCCTGCGAGGCTGAGACTTGCGGAATCGCTTTTTCAGCTCTTAGGAAACTCTTTCATTACAGCACATACAAGGCTTGGCCAAACATGTGGAACTTTTTTTTTGATGAATTATGACTTTCTAGACCCGATATTTTTCTTTATATAGTTCTTAATCAAATTATAATCATAAGGATAAATATTAATATTTTCATAACTCTTTTTGTTTAACAAAAAGTTATTTTTTTGACAAAACATGATTTATTATGTCCTAAATTATCATAAACATGTACAAACATTGTGGTCAAGAGCATGCGATATGTGCAAAAATGACATGATTCGAAAAACCGTTTTTCTTTCGTCCTGCGAGGCTGAGACTTGCGGAATCGCTTTTTCAGCTCTTAGGAAGCTCTTTCATTACAGCACATACACGGATTGGCCAAACATGTGGAAATTATTTGTTTTTGATAATTTTGACTTTCTACACCCGATATGTTCACTTTATACAGTTTATCATCTAATTTGATTATGATTATGCAAAAATTCATATTTTCATAAAAACACATATTTTGAATTAAAATAAGTGATATATTTGACAAAACATGATTTATTAAGTTCTATTTCATAATCAACTTGTAAAAACATGGTGGTCAAGTGCAAGCGATATGTGCAAAAATGACATGATTCGAAAAACAGTTTTCCTTTCGTCCTGCGAGGCTGAGACTTGCGAAATATCTTTTTCAGCTCTTAGGAAACTCTTTTATTACAGCACATACACTGCTAGACCAATCATGTGGAAATTATTTGTTTTTGATAAATTTTGACTTTCTACACACGATATGTTTACTTGATACAGTTTTTCATCAAATTATAATTTGAATATGAAAAAGTATATTTTCAGAAAAACTGTCATATTTTTTTACCAAAAGAGCGCATTTATTGTCAAAACATGATTTATTAGGTTCTATTTCATAATCAACATGTAAAAACATTGTGGTCAAGAGCATGCGATATGTGAAAAATGACATGGATCGAAAATGCGTTTTCCTTTCGTCCTGTGAGGCTGAGACTTGCGGAATCGCTTTTTCAGCTCTTAGGAACTCTTTCATTACAGCACATACAAGGCTTGGCCAAACATGTGGAAGTTTTTGATTTTTACTGAATTATGACTTTCTACACCAGATATGTTCATTTGATATAGTTTTTAATCAAATTATGATTATGAAAATAAAAATACATATTTTCATAAAAACATATTTTGTAGAAAAAAGTTATATTTTTAAAAAAAAAACGATTTATTAACTCCTATTTCATCATCAACATGTACAAACATTGTGGTCAAGTGCATGCCATATGTGAAAAATGACATGGTTCGAAAATGCGTTTTCCTTTTGTCCTGCGAGGCTGAGACTTGCAGAATCGCTTTTTCAGTTTAGGAAGCTTTTTGATTACAGCACATACACTGCTGGACCAATCATGTGAAAATTATTTGTTTTTGATAAATTTTGACTTTCTACACCCGATATGTTTACTTTATACAGTTTTTCATCAAATTATAATTTTGAATATGAAAAAGTATATTTTCAGAAAAACTGTCATATTTTTTACCAAAAGAGCGCATTTATTGTCAAAACATGATTTATTAGGTTCTATTTCATATTCAACATGTAAAAACATTGTGGTCAAGAGCATGCGATATGTGCAAAAATGACATGGATCGAAAATGCGTTTTCCCTTCGTCCTGCGAGGTTGAGACTTGCGGAATCGCTTTTTCAGCTCTTAGGAAACTCTTTCATTACAGCACATACAAGGCTTGGCCAAACATGTGGAACTTTTTTTTTTGATGAATTATGACTTTCTAGACCCGATATTTTTTCTTTATATAGTTCTTAATCAAATTATAATCATAAGGATAAATATTAATATTTTCATAACTCTTTTTGTTTAACAAAAAAGTTATTTTTTTTGACAAAACATGATTTATTATGTCCTAAATTATCATAAACATGTACAAACATTGTGGTCAAGAGCATGCGATATGTGCAAAAATGACATGATTCGAAAAACCGTTTTTCTTTCGTCCTGCGAGGCTGAGACTTGCGGAATCGCTTTTTCAGCTCTTAGGAAGCTCTTTCATTACAGCACATACACGGATTGGCCAACATGTGGAAATTATTTGTTTTTGATAAATTTTGACTTTCTACACCCGATATGTTCACTTTATACAGTTTATCATCTAATTTTGATTATGATTATGCAAAATTCATATTTTCATAAAAACACATATTTTGAATTAAAATAAGTGATATATTTGACAAAACATGATTTATTAAGTTCTATTTCATAATCAACTTGTAAAAACATGGTGGTCAAGTGCAAGCGATATGTGCAAAAATGACATGATTCGAAAAACAGTTTTCCTTTCGTCCTGCGAGGCTGAGACTTGCGAAATATCTTTTTCAGCTCTTAGGAAACTCTTTTATTACAGCACATACACTGCTAGACCAATCATGTGGAAATTATTTGTTTTTGATAAATTTTGACTTTCTACACACGATATGTTTACTTGATACAGTTTTTCATCAAATTATAATTTTGAATATGAAAAAGTATATTTTCAGAAAAACTGTCATATTTTTTACCAAAAGAGCGCATTTATTGTCAAAACATGATTTATTAGGTTCTATTTCATAATCAACATGTAAAAACATTGTGGTCAAGAGCATGCGATATGTGAAAAATGACATGGATCGAAAATGCGTTTTCCTTTCGTCCTGTGAGGCTGAGACTTGCGGAATCGCTTTTTCAGCTCTTAGGAAACTCTTTCATTACAGCACATACAAGGCTTGGCCAAACATGTGGAAGTTTTTGATTTTTACTGAATTATGACTTTCTACACCAGATATGTTCATTTGATATAGTTTTTAATCAAATTATGATTATGAAAATAAAAATACATATTTTCATAAAAACATATTTTGTAGAAAAAAGTTATATTTTTAAAAAAAAAACGATTTATTAACTCCTATTTCATCATCAACATGTACAAACATTGTGGTCAAGTGCATGCCATATGTGAAAAATGACATGGTTCGAAAATGCGTTTTCCTTTGTCCTGCGAGGCTGAGACTTGCAGAATCGCTTTTTCAGTTTAGGAAGCTTTTTGATTACAGCACATACACTGCTGGACCAATCATGTGAAATTATTTGTTTTTGATAAATTTTGACTTTCTACACCCGATATGTTTACTTTATACAGTTTTTCATCAAATTATAATTTTGAATATGAAAAAGTATATTTTCAGAAAAACTGTCATATTTTTTACCAAAAGAGCGCATTTATTGTCAAAACATGATTTATTAGGTTCTATTTCATAATCAACATGTAAAAACATTGTGGTCAAGAGCATGCGATATGTGCAAAAATGACATGGATCGAAAATGCGTTTTACCTTCGTCCTGCGAGGCTGAGATTTGCGGAATCGCTTTTTCAGGTCTTAGGAAACTCTTTCATTACAGCACATACACTGCTAGACCAATCATGTGGAAATTATTTGTTTTTGATTTATTTTTGACTTTCTACACCCGATATGTTCACTTCATACAGTTTATCATCAAATTATGATGCTAAAGATGAAAATTCATATTTTCATAAAAACGCATATTTTGAATAAAAAAAAGTGATATATTTAACAAAACATAATTTAATATGTCCTATATTATCATAAACATGTAAAAACATTGTTGTCAAGTGCATGCGTTATGTGCAAAAATGACATGATCCGAAAAACCGTTTTCCTTTCGTCCTGCGAGGCTGAGACTTGTAGAATCGCTTTTTCAGCTTTTAGGAAGCTCTTTCATTACAGCACATACACTGCTAGACCAATCATGTGGAAATTATTTGTTTTTGATAAATTTTGACTTTCTACACCCGATATGTTTACTTTATACAGTTTTTCATCAAATTATAATTTTGAATATGAAAAAGTATATTTTCAGAAAAACTGTCATATTTTTTACCAAAAGAGCGCATTTATTGTCAAAACATGATTTATTAGGTTCTATTTCATATTCAACATGTAAAAACATTGTGGTCAAGAGCATGCGATATGTGCAAAAATGACATGGATCGAAAATGCGTTTTCCCTTCGTCCTGCGAGGCTGAGACTTGCGGAATCGCTTTTTCAGCTCTTAGGAAACTCTTTCATTACAGCACATACAAGGCTTGGCCAAACATGTGGAACTTTTTTTTTTGATGAATTATGACTTTCTAGACCCGATATTTTTTCTTTATATAGTTCTTAATCAAATTATAATCATAAGGATAAATATTAATATTTTCATAACTCTTTTTGTTTAACAAAAAAGTTATTTTTTTTGACAAAACATGATTTATTATGTCCTAAATTATCATAAACATGTACAAACATTGTGGTCAAGAGCATGCGATATGTGCAAAAATGACATGATTCGAAAAACCGTTTTTCTTTCGTCCTGCGAGGCTGAGACTTGCGGAATCGCTTTTTCAGCTCTTAGGAAGCTCTTTCATTACAGCACATACACGGATTGGCCAAACATGTGGAAATTATTTGTTTTTGATAAATTTTGACTTTCTACACCCGATATGTTCACTTTATACAGTTTATCATCTAATTTTGATTATGATTATGCAAAAATTCATATTTTCATAAAAACACATTTTGAATTAAAATAAGTGATATATTTGACAAAACATGATTTATTAAGTTCTATTTCATAATCAACTTGTAAAAACATGGTGGTCAAGTGCAAGCGATATGTGCAAAAATGACATGATTCGAAAAACAGTTTTCCTTTCGTCCTGCGAGGCTGAGACTTGCGAAATATCTTTTTCAGCTCTTAGGAAACTCTTTTATTACAGCACATACACTGCTAGACCAATCATGTGGAAATTATTTGTTTTTGATAAATTTTGACTTTCTACACACGATATGTTTACTTGATACAGTTTTTCATCAAATTATAATTTTGAATATGAAAAAGTATATTTTCAGAAAAACTGTCATATTTTTTTACCAAAAGAGCGCATTTATTGTCAAAACATGATTTATTAGGTTCTATTTCATAATCAACATGTAAAAACATTGTGGTCAAGAGCATGCGATATGTGAAAAATGACATGGATCGAAAATGCGTTTTCCTTTCGTCCTGTGAGGCTGAGACTTGCGGAATCGCTTTTTCAGCTCTTAGGAAACTCTTTCATTACAGCACATACAAGGCTTGGCCAAACATGTGGAAGTTTTTGATTTTTACTGAATTATGACTTTCTACACCAGATATGTTCATTTGATATAGTTTTTAATCAAATTATGATTATGAAAATGAAAATACATATTTTCATAAAAACATATTTTGTAGAAAAAAGTTATATTTTAAAAAAAAAACGATTTATTAACTCCTATTTCATCATCAACATGTACAAACATTGTGGTCAAGTGCATGCCATATGTGAAAAATGACATGGTTCGAAAATGCGTTTTCCTTTTGTCCTGCGAGGCTGAGACTTGCAGAATCGCTTTTTCAGTTTAGGAAGCTTTTTGATTACAGCACATACACTGCTGGACCAATCATGTGAAAATTATTTGTTTTTGATAAATTTTGACTTTCTACACCCGATATGTTCAATTTATACAGTTTATCATCTAATTTTGATTATAAATATGAAAATTCATATTTTCATAAAATCTCATATTTTGTAAAAAAAAAAAAAGTTATATTTATGAAAAAACACGATTTATTAAGTCATATTTCATCATCAACATGTACAAACATTGTGGTCAAGTGCATGCCATATGTAAAAAATGACATACTTCGAAAATGCGTTTTCCTTTCGTCCTGTAAGGCTGAGACTTGCAGAATCGCTTTTTCAGCTTTTAGGAAGCTCTTTCAGCGAGGCTGAGGCTGAGACTTGCGGAATCGCTTTTTCAGCTCTTAGGAAGCTCTTTCATTACAACACATACACGGCTTAGCTAAACATGTGGAAGTTTTTGATTTTTACTGAGCTCTTTCAGCGAGGCGAGGCTGAGACTTGCGGAATCGCTTTTTCAGCTCTTAGGAAGCTCTTTCATTACAACACATACACGGCTTAGCTAAACATGTGGAAGTTTTTGATTTTTACTGAATTATGACTTTCTACACCAGATATGTTCATTTGATATAGTTTTTAATCAAATTATGATTATGAAAATGAAAATACATATTTTCATAACAACATATTTTGTAGAAAAAAGTTATATTTTAAAAAAAAAACGATTTATTAACTCCTATTTCATCATCAACATTTACAAACATTGTGGTCAAGTGCATGCCATATGTGAAAAATGACATGGTTCGAAAATGCGTTTTCCTTTTGTCCTGCGAGGCTGAGACTTGCAGAATCGCTTTTTCAGTTTTTAGGAAGCTTTTTCATTACAGCACATACACTGCTGGACCAATCATGTGAAAATTATTTGTTTTTGATAAACTTTGACTTTCTACACCCGATATTTTCACTTTTTACAGTTTATAATCTAATTTTGATTATGAATATGAAAATTCATATTTTCATAAAAACTCATATTTTGAATTAAAAAAAGTGATATATTTGACAAAACATGATTTATTACGTTCTATTTCATAATCAACATGTAAAAACATGGTGGTCAAGTGCATGCGATATGTGCAAAAATGACATGATTCGAAAAACCGTTTTTTTATCGTCCTGCGAGGCTGAGACTTGCGAAATAGCTTTTTCAGCTCTTAGGAAACTCTTTTATTACAGCACATACACTGCTAGACCAATCATGTGGAAATTATTTGTTTTTGATAAATTTTGACTTTCTACACCCGATATGTTTACTTTATACAGTTTTTCATCAAATTATAATTTTGAACATGAAAAAGTATATTTTCAGAAAAACTGTCATATTTTTTACCAAAAGAGCGCATTTATTGTCAAAACATGTTTTATTAGGTTCTATTTCATATTCAACATGTAAAAACATTGTGGTCAAGTGCAATGTGCAATGCGATATGTGCAAAAATGACATGGATCGAAAATGCGTTTTCCCTTCGTCCTCCGAGGCTGAGACTTGCAGAATCGCTTTTTCAGGTCTTAGGAAACTCTTTCATTACAGCACATACACGGCTTGGCCAAACATGTGGAATTTTTTTTTTTGATGAATTATGACTTTCTACACCCGATATGTTCTCTTTATATAGTTCTTAATCAAATTATGATCATGAAGATAAATATTAATATTTTCATAACTCATTTTGTTTAACAAAAAAGTTATTTTTTTTGACAAAACATGATTTATTATGTCCTAAATTATCATAAACATGTACAAACATTGTGGTCAAGAGCATGCGATATGTGCAAAAATGACATGATTCGAAAAACCGTTTTTCTTTCGTCCTGCGAGGCTGAGACTTGCGGAATCGCTTTTTCAGCTCTTAGGAAGCTCTTTCATTACAGCAAATACAGGGATTGGCCAAACATGTGGAAGTTTTTGTTTTTTACTGAATTATGACTTTCTACACCCGATATGTTCACTTTATACTTTTTTTAATCAAATTATGATGCTGAAGATGAAAATTCATATTTTTATAAAATCTCATATTTTGTAAAAAAAAAAAGTTTTTTTTATGAAAAAACATGATTTATTAAGTCATATTTCATCATCAACATGTACAAACAATGTGGTCAAGTGCATGCCATATGTGAAAAATGACATAATTCGAAAATGCGTTTTTCTTTCGTCCTGCGAGGCTGAGACTTGCGGAATCGCTTTTTCAGCTCTTAGGAAGCTTTTTCATTACAGCACATACACGGATTGGCCAAACATGTGGAACTTTTTTTTTGATGAATTATGACTTTCTACACCCGATATGTTCACTTTATACAGTTTTTAATTAAATTATGATCATGAAGATAAATAATTTTTTCATAATATCTCATTTTGTATAACAAAAAAGTTTTTTTTTTGACAAAACATAATTTATTATGTCCTAAATTATCATAAACATGTACAAACATTGTGGTCAAGAGCATGCGATATGTGCAAAAATGATATGATTCGAAAAACCGTTTTTCTTTCGTCCTGCGAGGCTGAGACTTGCGGAATCGCTTTTTCAGCTCTTAGGAAGCTCTTTTATTACAGCACATACACGGATTGGCCAAACATGTGGAAGTTTTAGTTTTTTACTGAATTATGACTTTCTACACCCGATATGTTCACTTTATACTTTTTTTAATCAAATTATGATGCTGAAGATGAAAATTCATATTTTCATAAAATCTCATATTTTGAATTAAAAAAAGTGATATATTTGACAAAACATGATTTATTAAGTTCTATTTCATAATCAACTTGTAAAAACATGGTGGTCAAGAGCATGCGATATGTGCAAAAATGACATGTTTCGAAAAACCGTTTTCCTTTCATCCTGCGAGGCTGAGACTTGCGGAATCGCTTTTTCAGCTCTTAGGAAACTCTTTCTTTACAGCACATACACGGCTTGGCCAAACATGTGGAAGTTTTGTTTTTTACTGAATTATGACTTTCTACACCTGATTTGTTCACTTTATACAATTTATCATCAAATTATGATTATGAATATGAAAATTCATATTTTCAGAAAAACTCATATTTTGTAGAAAAAAAGTTATATTTATGAGAAAACATGATTTATTAACTCCTATTTCATCATCAACATGTAAAAACATTGTGGTCAAGAGAATGCGATATGTGAAAAATGAAATGATTCGAAAAACCGTTTTCCTTTCGTCCTGCGAGGCTGAGACTTGCGGAATCGCTTTTTCAGCTCTTAAGAATCTCTTTCATTACAGAACATATACGGCTTAGACCAAACATGTGGAACTTTTAATTTTTTGATGAATTATAACTTTCTACAACCGATTTGTTTGCTTTTTACAGTTTTTCATCAAATTATTATTAATATGAAAAAGTATATTTTCAGAATAATCATCATATTTTTACGGAAAGAGCGCAATTATTGTTATGCAATTATATGATTTATTAAGTCGTATTTCATAATCAACATGTAAAAACATTGTGGTCAAGTGCATGCGATATGTGAAAAAATGACATGGTTCGAAAATGCGTTTTCCTTTCGTCCTGCGAGGCTGAGACTTGCAGAATCGCTTTTTCAGCTCTTAGGAAGCTTTTTCATTACAGCACATACACGGATTGGCCAAACATGTGGAACTTTTTTTTTTGATGAATTATGACTTTCTACACCCGATATGTTCACTTTATACAGTTTTTAATTAAATTATGATCATGAAGATAAATAATTTTTTCATAATATCTCATTTTGTATAACAAAAAAGTTTTTTTTTTGACAAAACATAATTTATTATGTCCTAAATTATCATAAACATGTACAAACATTGTGGTCAAGAGCATGCGATATGTGCAAAAATGATATGATTCGAAAAACCGTTTTTCTTTCGTCCTGCGAGGCTGAGACTTGCGGAATCGCTTTTTCAGCTCTTAGGAAGCTCTTTTATTACAGCACATACACGGATTGGCCAAACATGTGGAAGTTTTAGTTTTTTACTGAATTATGACTTTCTACACCCGATATGTTCACTTTATACTTTTTTTAATCAAATTATGATGCTGAAGATGAAAATTCATATTTTCATAAAATCTCATATTTTGAATTAAAAAAAGTGATATATTTGACAAAACATGATTTATTAAGTTCTATTTCATAATCAACTTGTAAAAACATGGTGGTCAAGAGCATGCGATATGTGCAAAAATGACATGTTTCGAAAAACCGTTTTCCTTTCATCCTGCGAGGCTGAGACTTGCGGAATCGCTTTTTCAGCTCTTAGGAAACTCTTTCTTTACAGCACATACACGGCTTGGCCAAACATGTGGAAGTTTTTGTTTTTTACTGAATTATGACTTTCTACACCTGATTTGTTCACTTTATACAATTTATCATCAAATTATGATTATGAATATGAAAATTCATATTTTCAGAAAAACTCATATTTTGTAGAAAAAAAGTTATATTTATGAGAAAACATGATTTATTAACTCCTATTTCATCATCAACATGTAAAAACATTGTGGTCAAGAGAATGCGATATGTGAAAAATGAAATGATTCGAAAAACCGTTTTCCTTTCGTCCTGCGAGGCTGAGACTTGCGGAATCGCTTTTTCAGCTCTTAAGAATCTCTTTCATTACAGAACATATACGGCTTAGACCAAACATGTGGAACTTTTAATTTTTTGATGAATTATAACTTTCTACAACCGATTTGTTTGCTTTTTACAGTTTTTCATCAAATTATTATTAATATGAAAAAGTATATTTTCAGAATAATCATCATATTTTTACGGAAAGAGCGCAATTATTGTTATGCAATTATATGATTTATTAAGTCGTATTTCATAATCAACATGTAAAAACATTGTGGTCAAGTGCATGCGATATGTGAAAAAATGACATGGTTCGAAAATGCGTTTTCCTTTCGTCCTGCGAGGCTGAGACTTGCAGAATCGCTTTTTCAGCTCTTAGGAAGCTCTTTCATTACAGCACATACACGGATTGGCCAAACATGTGGAACTTTTTTTTTTTAAGAATTATGACTTTCTACACCCGATATGTTCACTTTATACAGTTTTTAATCAAATTATGATCATGAAGATAAAAATTTTTTTCATAATAACTCATTTTGTATAACAAAAAAGTTTTTTTTTTTGACAAAACATAATTTATTATGTCCTAAATTATCATAAACATGTACAAACATTGTGGTCAAGTGCATGCGATATGTGCAAAAATGACATGATTCGAAAAACCGTTTTTCTTTCGTCCTGCGAGGCTGAGACTTGCAGAATCGCTTTTTCAGCTCTTAGGAAGCTCTTTCATTACAGCACATACACGGATTGGCCAAACGTGGAAGTTTTTGTTTTTTACTGAATTATGACTTTATGCACCCGATATGTTCACTTTATACTTTTTTAATCAACTTATGATGCTGAAGATGAAAATTCATATTTTCATAAAATCTCATATTTTGTAAAAAAAAAATTATATTTATGAGAAAACATGATTTATTAAGTCATATTTCATCATCAACATGTACAAACATTGTGGTCAAGTGCATGCCATATGTGAAAAATGACGGTTCGAAAATGCGTTTTCCTTTCGTCCTGCGAGGCTGAGACTTGCAGAATCGCTTTTTCAGCTTTTAGGAAGCTC
Organism: Silurus lanzhouensis; assembly: GCA_039877035.1. Lineage (NCBI taxonomy): Eukaryota > Metazoa > Chordata > Actinopteri > Siluriformes > Siluridae > Silurus > Silurus lanzhouensis. The sequence continues at coordinate 69,499 of JBCEWE010000059.1, forward strand.
TTTCATTACAGCACATACTGCTAGACCAATCATGTGGAAATTATTTGTTTTTGATAAATTTTGACTTTCTACACCCGATATGTTCACTGCCTCTGGCGGACAACCTCACCTGGTCACTTAACACCAGCTCCATCACCAAGAAAGCCCAGCAGCGTCTCTACTTCCTGAGAAGGCTGTGGAAAGCTCATCTCCCTCATTTACACCACACACTGCATCCGCAAAGCACTCAGCATTGTGGACGACCACACACACACCCGTCACACACACTTTTCACACTCCTACCATCAGGGAAACGGTTCCGAAGCATTCACATCAAGACTGTGGAACAGTTTTTTCCCGCAAGCCGTCATGCTCCTGAACAAACATCTGGACTGAACTCTCTCTCTCTCAGACACACACACACACACACACACACACACACACCACACACACACACACACACACACACACACACACACACACACACACACACTTACACACAACTGAGTGACTGATCTATACAACCGGACTCAACACACATACACTTCACACACCCAGGTTTCAGCATCATTCACACCTCTCATTATCGCAAAATGTTTACATGCCGTTTGTTGCTGATCTTCCGGGACTTGCTCTTTTTGCACAATATTCTGTCCAAATCCTTTGGTCACTGATCACTTTATTTTGATTGCTGCTATTATATTTTATACTATTATAGAATTGTGTTGTCTTTTGCACTGTTTGCACCAGTTGCACACATGCACTTTATGTGGCGAGGATCTTAGTTCCTGGCCCTGTGTTGTTCTTTTCTGTGACTGTTGTTTTATGTAGCACCTGGGTTCAGGAGAAACGTTGTTTCATTTCACTGTATACTGCATCAGCTATATATGGTTGAAATGACAATAAAAGCTTCTTCCTCTTCATCAAATTATAATTATGAATATGAAAAAGTATATTTTCAGAATAACTATTATATTTTTACGAAAAGAGCACATTTATTGTCAAAACATGATTTATTAGGTCCTATTTCATAATCAACATGTAAAAACATTGTTGTCAAGAGCATGCGATATGTGCAAAAATGACATGGTTCGAAAATCCGTTATCCTTTCGTCCTGTGATGCTGAGACTTGCAGAATCGCTTTTTCAGATCTTAGGAAGCTCTTTCATTACAGCACATACACGGATTGGCCTAACATGTGGAAATGATTTGTTTTTGATAAATTTTTACTTTCTACACCCGATATGTTCACTTTACACAGTTTATCATCAAATTTTGATTATGAATATGAAAATTCATATTTTCATAAAAACTCATATTTTGAATTAAAAAAAGCGATATATTTGACAAAACATGATTTATTAAGTTCTATTTCATAATCAAACATGGTGGTCAAGTGCATGCGAAATGTGCAAAAATGACATGATTCGAAAAACCGTGTTTCTTTCGTCCTGCGAGGCTGAGGCTTGTCTTTCTACAACCAATTTGTTCACTTTTTACAGTTACAACTGTAAACATATTTTAGTTTTTCGATTTTTTTTATTTCATTTTTTTCTCCTTTTTTCACTTTGAAATTATGCTTACAAATATGAAAATTAATTTTAGTCCACTAGATGATTGGGAAAACAGATGTAAATATTATGAAAAAAAAGTCAAATTTCTGTCAAAATATGATTTCGCAATTAAATTTGTTTAGTTCTTTTGTTCACTTACTCCCTTTTGTAACGTTTATTAATGAAATTAGGCTAATTAATATCTATATTAATATTTTCATAATTACTTAAATTTTGTATGAAAAAAGTAGTTTTTAACAAAACTTGATTTTTAATGTCGTTTTTCCCCTCGAATATGAATTTGAAAATTCGTATTTTCCCAATAGATGAAAAAAGTCATATTTCTGTCAAAACATGATTTGGGATGTAACATTTTTAAGTTTTTCGTGTCACGTTTCATTGACTTTTTGCATTTTAAAATTATTTTCCTGAAATGTACCCACAAAATAAGAAAATTCGTATTTTTACAACAATAATTTTTGTCAAAAGGTTTTTATATCGTGTCTGTATTTTCATTAATTTATTGCACCGTTTTTCATGAAATTATCTTTATGAATATAAAAATTCCTATATTCACAACTCTATCTTGAATAAATAATACGTAATTTATCTCAAAACTAATGTCACCATCATCATTCACATTTTGCATGTTTAACTGCTTTTTAATGAAATTATATGTTTAAAAATTCACATTACTTATGAACTATATTTTTATGAAAATGTTCACATTTTGTACAAAAATTAATGTCATGTTACTGTTTTTGTTCACTTGTTCCACTTTTAATGGTTTGTAATACATTTTTGCTTATGAGCATCAAAAATTCATACTATCCAACTTTTTCTGGAAAAAAGTAATCTTTTTGTCCAAAAATGTCTATGTCAATTTGTAGTTTTTTTTGTTCACTTATTGACTTTTGTAATGGTTATTCCTGAAATCATGCTAATTGATATAAAAAAAATCATATTTTCACAATAACTATAATTTTTGTATGAAAATCTCATAATGCCAAGACATGATTTATGAAAAGTAATGTTTTTGACAAAGCTTGATTTTTAATGTAATTTTTCCCCCTTATTTCACCTTTTAACGGTTTCTAATGAAATTATGCTTATGCTTATGAATATTCATTTTTTCCCAGCAGATGACAATTATGAAAAAGGTCATATTTCGGTCAAAACATGATTTAGCATGTAACATTTTTAGTTTTTTTTTAATTACTTTTTTAACATTACTTTGTAATTTTTTTCATGACACATTGCTTATGAAAATGAAAATTCATATATTATTTATATTTAGTTTTGTCATTAAATTATGATTCTGATTATGAAAGCATATATTTTTACTAGTTTTGAAATCATGCTTAAAATTTCATATTAACTATTATATTTTTATGAAAAGAGTAAAATTCTTGAGAAAACTTGATTTGTCATCACTTTTTCATTCCCTTCTTATTATTTTTTAATCGTTTTTTAATAACATTTTGCTCAGGAGTATGAACGTTTATATTTTAATAATAACTGTCCTATTTTTTCTGAAACAAAATACATCCATTTCTTAAACCATGATTTCTCTTGTCAATTTTTTGTTTTGTTTTTTTAATTCACAATGTAATGGTTATTAATAATATAAAAATTATTATTTTAACAATTGTAATTTTTTTATGAAACTATGTTTTTGACAAAACTATATTTTTTATTTCATGTTTATCCACTTGTAAACGTTTTGTAAATTAAAATATGCTTATTAAAATTAAAATTCATATTTTCAAAATAGATGATTGGGAAAAAAAGATGAAAAAAGATGAAAAAAGGTCATATTTCTGTCAAAACATGATTTTTCATGTCAATTGTTTAGATCTTTCGTTCACCTTTTGCTTTTTGTTACAGCTACTAATAAATTTAGGCTCATTAAAATAAAAATTCATATTTTTATAATTACTTTTATTTTGCAAAAAGTCTTGGTTTAACAAAACTTGAATTTTAATGTCATGTTTATTCCCTTTATTCCATTTTTTTTATGGATTTAATTAAATTGTTTGTGAATATGAATATTCATATCTTCTCAAGAGAAGAAAAATATGAAAAATTATGAAAAAAAGTAATATTTCTGTCAAAACATTATTTGGCATGTAACATTTTTTTATTTTTTGTTTACATATTGCACTTTGTAACTTTTTTTCATGAAAGTTTGCTTATGGAAAATAGAAATTACTATATTTATGATATATAAAACTTTAGTCGTCATGTAATGTTGACTTTTTAAAAACAATTTCTGAAATGTTGCTTCTAAATATGAAAATGTATATTTTCATCTTATATCGTATTTTCATAACAATAGACATTTTTGTCAAAAATTGAAATTTCATGTCAGTATTTTTGTCAATTTATTTACATTTTTTTAATGACATTTTGCCTTTGAACATATTCATATTTTCACAGTAACTCTAACCTTTAAAAAAAATTTTTTTCTCAAAACAAATCTGTTGTCACCATCATTCACTTTTTGCAATTTTAACAGTTCTTTAATGAAATTATGCTTAAAAATCTATACTTTCATTTTAACTATTTTATTTTTATGTAAAAAGTCATTTAAAAAAAAAGATTTGTAACAATTTCTTTGTTCACTTATTTGACTTTTACTAATACATTTTTACTTATAAGCATGAAAATTCGTACTATCATACATTTTCTGGTAAATGTCAACTTTTTGTCAAAACATGATGTCATGTGTGTAGTTTTGTTTTGTTCACAAAGCCTTTTTAATGGTTATTCATTAAATTATGCTAATTATATGCATTCAAATTTTCATAATAACTCCTTATTATACGTGAAAAATCAGTCAAAACATTATTTTTAAAAAGTCATGTTTTTGACAAAACTTTTTTAAATGGTTTTTTTATGTAGTTATTTCCCCCTTATTCCACTTTTTAATGGTTTCTAATTAAATTATGCTAATGAATATAAAAATCCATATTTTCCAAACATAAAAAAATGAAAAAATTATGAAAAATATATTTCTGTCAAAACGTCATATAACATTTTCATTTTTTTTGTTTACGCATTGTACTTTGTAACAGATTTTCATAAATATTTCTTATGAAAATGCAAATTCATATATTTATAATAACATTTTTGAAAAAAACTCATATTTTTGTTAAAACTTTATTTGTCATGTGTTTCACTGACTTCTTGCATTTTTAAAACTTTTTCCTGAAATGTACCTTTGGAATACAAAAATTCATATTTTCATAACAATAATAATTTTTGTCAAAAGGTGATATATGTCAGTATTTTTGTTCACTTACTGCACCCATTTACGTTTTTTTCATGACATTATGATTTTGAATATGAAAACTTATATTTTCACCATAACTATCATACCCTTTATAACAAATGTCATTTTTTTCAAAACAAATTTGTAATGTTACCATCATCGTTAACTTTCTGTCATTATTAACTGCTTTTTTATTAAATTAAGCTGAAAATTTCATATTAACTATAATATTTGTATAAAAATAGTAAAATTCATGACTAAGGTTATTTTTGTCAAAACGTCAGTATCGTCAGTATCATGTCAGTATTTTCGTTTACTGACTTGCAGTCTTTTATGTTTTGTCATGAAAATATGATTCTGAATATGAAAACATATTTTCACTATAACAATCATACCTTTTATGAAAAACGCAATTTCTTTCAAAACAAATTTGTCATGTCACGCTCATCGTTCACTTTCTGCCATTTTTACCTTTTTTTATTTTTTTTGCGAAATATTGATTAAAATTTCATATTAACTATTATGTTTTTTATGAAAAGAGTAAAATTCTTGCCAAAACTTGATTTGTCCTTACCATTTTCATTCGCTTATTTCTTTTTTAATGGATTTTATAAAAGTTTTGCTCATGAGTATGAAAATTTATATGCTATCCTACCTGTTCTGAGACAAAAAACATCTATTTCTTAAAACATGATTTGTCATGTAAATTTCTTGTTTTTAATTCAATTTGTAACGGTTATTATTATAAAAAAAAAAATGAACAATGTCCACTTTTAAACTTAAAATGTATATTTAAATTAAATTATGATGATAAATCTAAAAATTCTTTTTTTCCTAATAGACGATAATAGACGATTAGGGAAAAAGATGAAAAAAAAAAGTCATATTTCAGTCAAAACTATTAATGTTATGCTATTCTATGCTAATGTAATGACATTTTGGATGTGAGGGCGATCTGGCTGCGACATCTGTCACCCCATTGATCGCTAGGCTTGATTCGGCTGATCTGGCTGGCTAGGCGGGTGTCCCCTTCCTCCCTCACCACTCCATGCTCTCACCACTCCAAGCTCTGCGCTCGGTGAAAGAGGACAGGTTCCTAGACGGACGAGCATTGTTGGTATAGAAGTATTATACATTTTTATATTTTCTTTGTTGACTTTTAAACATTTTTTTCCAGAAATGTTGCTTTTAAATATAAAAATGTATATTTTCATCGTATATTGTATTTTAACAACAATAGACATTTTTGTCAAAAATTGATTTTTCATGTCAGTATTTTTGTCAATTTATTGTACTTGTCAGGAAGCTCCCTGAGCCTTCCTGTGCGTACCCTGCCCGCAAGGAGCTCCTCGCCAGCATACTGATCACACACACCTGAGACTTGTTTGGCACTCATCACCATACCATATATAAACCCCTCACTTCCACATTCACACTGTCAGTTATTATCTATGGTTTTGCTGCTAATCCCAAGTATTTCCCGTGTGCGATTCCGTGCCGCGCTTCTTCCTAGCGCACCTTGGATTCTACACAGACTACCTTTTGTTTTAGCACCACCGGAATATTCACCTTCAAGGCGAGTGTTGTGTTTGGCTTTGCCCTGTGTCGCAAATAAACTCTGTTTTGCTTTCACTTCGGCTTTCGCCTCCAGTTTCATCACATAACAGAATAACTGACCGTAAAGCAGAAACCTGGCGATGGATACCTCCTCCGATCCGGTTCGGGATCTCGTCGCCGCACTTTGAGTCTCCTTTCCATCCACCGCGGCTCGTCCAAACCCCCTCGGGATCACCGGCAGTCCCATGGCGCTCCCGGGAGCTTTTTTGGGAGAAGCTTCAGAGTGCCGCGGCTTCCTGCTCCAGGTAAACCTCTATATAGAGATGCAGCCACAGCGTTTTCCATCGGAGTGGTCCAAGGTAGCTTTCCTCATCTAACTCCTCTCCGGAAGCGTGCTAGCTTAGGCTCAATCGCTGTGGGATGCGGCTAGCCCGGTAATAAACGCCTACGCCCAGTTCACCGCGCACTTTCTAGAGGTCGTCAGCGCCGCTTCCGGGGTCCTAAACAACGGCCGACCAGCTGCTCAGCTTGCGTCAGGAAAGTGACGACATCACGGCTTACAGCCTGCGTTTCCGCACCTTGGCGGCATCTAGTGGCTGGAACGAGTCGGCACTACTGGGTGTATATCGGCTTGGTCTTTCACCGGATATTAAACAGGCTATGGCAATCTATGATGACACGGTGGGACTGGAGGACTTCATAAAAAAATCCATCAGCCTTTCACAGCAGCTGGCCGCGTGCCAACCCACGCCACAACCCTCAGGGGCCCAACCTGGATTTACTACCGTCTCCGACACCGAACCGATGCAGCTGGGCTCACAGAGGTTGTCCCGGAAAGAGAGGAACAGCCGCCTGGCCACCGGTTAATTCCTGTACTGTGGGAACCCAGGCCACTCCATCGCCAGATGCCCCACATGTCCTGCTCGCACGGCGGTGAGTACTGTTGAGTTTCCCACAGGCATACAGTTTCTCCTTTGTCTAAGCTCACAATGACGCTTCTAACTCCCGATCTCTCTATCCCCGTACGTGCTCTGGTTGACTCTAGCTCGGCAGGAAACTTCTTCTCTCAAGCCTGCCTCGACCGCCTGCGGCTCCCCCGAGAAAGCGGCTCCCAGGACCTAGCCGTCCAGACCATCCAGGGACGCCCGCTGGGACGGGGCTGGGCGAAGTACTGTGCGCTGGTTGTCACTCTCCATTTGGGGCTATTTCATCGTGAGGACATCCGGTTCATGGTGCTCGACGACTCAACGTCAGCGTGATCCTAGGGAGGCCCTGGTTACAACAACATGCCCCGCAGTGCTCCTGGGACCAATGCAACATTCTGGAGTGCAGTGCACACTGCAGGGAACACTGCCTCTCCCAGCTCCCCACACGGGTCCCCAAGGTCGTGGTAGGTGCCACCAGGGTGGAGGAAGCCACAACATAGGCCCAGGCGGAGATTCCCAAGAAATACCAAGCATTCAAGGATGGGTTTTGTGCCAAAGCAGCCACTCGTCTCCCCACTCACCGGCCCTGGGACTGCTGCATTGACCTGCTTCCTGGAGCTAAGCTGCCCAAGGGCCGTGTTTAACCCCTGTCCGCTCCTGAACACTGGGCAATGGAGGAATACGTCCAACAGGCCCTCCGGCATGGGTTCATCGCCCAATCCTCCTCTTTCTGGCGGCCTCTAGCTTTTTCTTTGTGGAAAAGAAGGACGGGGGGTCTTCGTCCTTGCATTGACTTCCGGCAGCTGAACGCCCAGATTGCTCCTCTCCCTTACCCCCTCCCACGTGTTCCATCAGCTCTGGAGGACCTAAGGGACGCTAGGGTTTTCTTTAAACTCGATCTCCGGAGCGCATACAACCTGGTGCGCATTAGAAAGGGAGACGAGTGGAAGAACGACTTCATTACACCCTCAGGACACTACGAGTACCGGGTCATGCGGTACGGCCTCTCCATCGCTCCGGCCGTCTTCCAGGGGTTTATGAACGAAGTGTTTCGACCCTACCTCCAGAAGTACTTCATGGTCTACATCGACGACATCTTAATCTACTCACGAACCTAGAGGAGCACCATCGTCACGTGCGTGACGTCCTAGGGGCACTTCGTTCCCACCAGCTCTACCTGAACCTCTCAAAGTGCGGGTTCCACCGGGAGAGGATTCAGTTTCTGGGTTATGTGATCAGCGCACAGGGGATACAGATGGACGAAGGCAAGGTGAAGGCCGTGAGTAACTGGCCCGTTCCGGAGTCTCTTAAGGAGCTCCAGCATTTCCTGGGCTTCGCGAATTTCTATCATCGGTTCAGCCAGGGTTACAGCCAGATAACCGCTCCCCTCAGTACCCTCCTCAGGGGAAAAGCACGAACGCTAAAGTAGACTCCAAAGGCCGAGGAGGCCTTTAACAAGCTCCACCAGCGCTTCTGCCTCGCCCCTGTGGTCCTGATCCCCGGAGGCCATTTTGGTCGAGGTCGATGCCTCCTCAACCGGTGTGGGGGCTGCTTTTTCCCAGCTATCGGGCACCCCTCCACAGCTCCACCCGTGCGCTTTCTTCTCGCACAAGCTCTCGGCTGCTGAACAAAACTACGACAATGGCAACTGTGAGCTTTTGGCCATAAAGATGGCCCTGGACAAATGGAGTCACTGGCTGGAGGGTGCTGAGCACCCGTTTACCGTGATCACCGGCCACAAGAACCTTCAGTACATACGGGAGGCCTGGAGACTCAACCCTAGGCAGGCTCATTGGGCCCGCTTCTTCATCCGGTTCCAGTTTCACGTCACCTACCGAGCACTCAATGGAAAGGCCTCTTCCGGATGTTCGGGCCTGAGGAATCCAGCGATCCGGACCCCATTCTTCCTCCCACACTCGTCGTGGGGTCCTGGTTCATTGAGCCCTTCCGGATTTCCAGGCAGATCGGCGACGTGTCCTACCGGCTGGAGCTGCCGCCAAGGTACCGCATTCACCCTACCTTTCACGTGTCCCTACTGAAACCTTCCTCTCGCCCTCCAGGTGACCCTGCGGCGTCCATCCAGCCGGAGGTCGTAGCTCAGCCCAACGTCTATGCGTTGCGGGAGGTCCTGGATTTCAGACGGCACGGGGGTCGCCTCGAGTACCAGTGGACTGGGAGGGTTACGGTTTGGAGGGGCGGTCTTGGGTGGCCCGGCAGGACGTGCTGGACCCGGCGCTGCTGGCAGAGTTCCATGCTGCTCACCCGTGCCGCCCGGCTAGGGGTGACTAAGGGTCGTCCTCGTCGCAGGTCAGGGCATCCGGTGCCACCCCTGGGGGAGCTCCCTGATCCTTCTTCTGTGCGTGCCCTGCCCGCACGGAGCTTCTCGCCAGCGTACTGTTCACACACACCTGAGACTCGTTTGGCACTCATCACCATACCATATATAAACCCCTCACTTTCACATTCACACTGTCAGTTATTATCTAGGGTTTTGCTGCTCATCCCACGTATTTCCCGTGTGCTGTTCAGTGCTGTGCTTCTTCCTAGCGCACCTTGGATTCTACACAGACTACCTTTTGTTTCAGTTCAATCTCAGTGGACCACGCTCCCGCTGCGCACCAGCGGAATATTCACCTTCAAGGCGAGTGTTGTGTTTGGCTTTGCCTGTGTCGCAAATAAACTCTGTTTTGCTTTCACTTCGGCTTTTGCCTTCAGTTTCATTGCATAACAGTATCATTGAACTTTTTTTTTTTTTCATGAAATTATGACTTTGAACATAAAACATTCATCTTTATCTTTAACCTTAAGTTAAAATTTTTTTTTCTTAAAACAAATCTGTTGTCACAATCATCATTCACTTTTTGCAATTTTAACAGTTCTTTAATAAATTATGCTTAAAAATCCATAATTTCATTTTAACTCTTTTATTTTTATGAAAAAAGTCATTTAAAAAAAAACTTTTGTCATGTACATTTTTTTGTTCACTTATTTCACTTTTACTAATACATTTTTACTTATGAGCATGAAAATTCATACTATCATACTTTTTCTGGTAAATGTCAACTTTTTGTCAAAACATGTCAATTCAAGTCGTCAAGTTTATTTGTATAGCGCTTTTCACAACAGACATTGTCTCAAAGCAGCTTTACACAAATCAACAGTGATGGTGAATGGTGTGAATTTGTCCCTGATGAGCAAGCCTGTGGCAAGGAAAAACTCCCTTAGATGTTATGAGGAAGAAACGTTGAGAGGAACCAGACTCAAAAGGGGAACCCATCCTCATCTGGGTGACATCAAGAGTTTGATCATAAATCTTTCAACGATACAGAACACTGGAGAGTGAGAACTAACATGAGTACTGGAGTATAAGTTTAAAAGTGATGTTCTTTCTGCAGTCTTAAACAGTCTATATGGATAGTAGCTCCTAGTTTTATGAGCTCAGCATTTGTGATCATCACAGATCCAGCATCAGCTTCTCCATGCCAGAGCCTTTAAACACTCCAGGAGGTCCAATGTCAAAACTCCACACATGTAGCGGGATCCAAATGGCACTGGTACGTCTCTAGATGGTTCGAGATGTTTGCGAGTTCGGCATCAACTTTTTCAAAGGTCCGTAATCATCACGAGGTGGGAGGTGACTGAAGCTGGCCAAACCTCAGGGTGTCTCGGGATGGGGAGAGAAAGAGAAGCAGTGGAGAGGAATTAGCGTAGCTGCTGTTCATGATATTAACAGCACAAGTTGATAATGTGCATGTGATCAGATGTTCTGGAGCACAAGGTTATGATGTGAGACGTATGTCATGTGTAGGCTTTGCTAAAAAGATATGTTTTTAATCTACACTTAAACTGGGTGAGTGTGTCTGAGCCCCGAACATCGTCAGGAAGACTATTCCAGAGTTTAGGAGCTAAATGTGAAAATGCTCTAACCACCTTTAGTTGACTTTGCTATTCTACGAACTACTAGAAGCCCAGAGTTTTGAGATCTTAGGGAGCGTGGCGGATTGTAGCGTGTTAAAAGACTGGATAGATACATGGGAGCCAAACCATTTAGTGCTTTATAAGTGAGAAGTAATAGTTTGTAGTCTATTCGAAACTTAACAGGAAGCCAATGTAGGGACGATAAGATCGGGGTTATGTGATCATATTTTCTTGCCCTTGTAAGAACTCTGGCTGCTGCATTCTGGACTAACTGAAGCTTGTTTATTAATGATGCAGGACATCCACCTAGTAACGCATTACAGTAGTCTATTCTGGAGGTCATGAACGCATGGACAAGCTTCTCTGCATGGACAACATGTTTCTTAGCTTAGAAATATTTCTAAGGTGAAAGAAAGCTGTTTTTGTAACTTGGTTGATATGATTTTTAAAAGACAAGTCGCTGTCTAAAATAACACCCAGGTCTTTTACCGTTGAACTAGTGGTTACAGAACATCCGTCTAAATGCAGGTTGAGATGCTGGAGCGACTGTATACTAGTTTTTGGGCCAATGAGCAAAATCTCAGTCTTATCAGAATTTAAAAGTAGAAAGTTATGGGTCATCCAATCTCTTATTTCCTTAACACACTCAGTTATCCGGGTTAATTGAGCTGTATCGCCTGGTTTAGATGAGATATATAGCTGAGTATCATCAGCATAACAATGGAAGCTAATTCCATGCCTTCTAATAATATTTCCTAACGGAAGCATGTATATTGTGAAGAGCAGGGGTCCTAGAACTGAACCTTGCGGCACGCCATAATTTACTTGCATTAGCCTGGATAGCTCTCCATTTAAATCTACGAAATGTTAACGATCGGACAGGTAGGATTTAAACCAGCTTAATGCCTGTCCCTGAATGCCGATGTAATTTTGTAAGCGATCTAGGAGGAGATAATGGTCTATAGTGTCGAATGCAGCACTAAGATCTAGTAAAACCAACAGCGAGATAAAGCCTTGGTCTGAAGCTAAAAACAGGTCATTAGTTATTTTAACTAGAGCAGTTTCTGTGCTATGATGGGGCCTAAAACCTGACTGAAACTCTTCAAAGATATTGTTCTCTTGCAGGTAGGAACATAACTGGGCAGCGACAATCTTTTCTAAAATCTTGGACATAAATGGGAGATTTGAAATTGGTCTGTAATTTGATAACGTGTTTGGATCCAGATTAGGTTTTTTAATGAGGGGCTTAATAACTGCTAACTTGAGGGATTTAGGGACATGTCCTAACGATAGTGAAGAGTTAATAATATTCAGAAGAGGTTCACCAGTTGTATATAACACTTCCTTCAGTAATTTAGTAGGAATTGGATCTAACTGACATGTTGTCGATTTAGCTTTGGCAATAACATTATACAGCTCTTCCTGTTCTATACATGTAAAATAGAGTTGTGGAGTTGAAGGTAACACTGTCTCAGGATATGCTGTCAGAGGTTGAACTGCCACAATTGTTTTTCTAATGTTATCTATTTTTTCAGTGAAGAAAATCATAAAGTCCTCACTATTAAACTGTGATGGAACACAATTTTCAGAGCCCTGATTTGTAGTTAGTTTAGCTACAGTACTGAAAAGGAACCTGGGATTGTTTTTGTTATTTTCTATAAGTTTGCTCAGGTGTTCAGCTCTAGCAGCTTTTAGCGCCTGTCTGTAGCTGAGCATACTGTCTTTATACGCAATTCTAAATACCTCCAATTTAGTTTTCCTCCATTTTCTCTCCAGATTACGTGCTGTTTTCTTTTGAGGGCATGTGTATGACTATTATACCAAGGTGCAGGTGCTTGTTCTCTAAACTTTTTTAACCGGATGGGGGCAACGGTGTCTAATGTGCTAGTGAGGATAAGGTCTATGTTGTTAGTTATTTCATCAAGATTATTAGCAGTTATGGGTTTGGTGAGAAATTGAGATAAATCAGGCAGGTTATTTATGAATCTGTCCTTAGTGGTTGGAACAATAGTCCTACCAAGTCGATAACGTGGTGCAACATGGCTAATCTGCTCTACCGGTAGTGTGTACAGTATGAGGTAATGGTCTGTGATGTCATCACTCTGAGGTAAAATATCTATATCAGTGACGTCTGCTCCGTGGGATATTATTAAGTCGACACGTTCAACACGTTCTCACTCCCAACTCGTCACATATGGACGCTTGGTCAGGATCCCCTGGAGTCACATTTTGACGCACTGGGTATCCCTTTAGCGTCGTTTTTCAATGTGCAGGGATTCCCATAGACTTCTGTAGATCTCTGAACCGGAACCTGTGGCGTTGAATTTTGACGTGTTGGGGAATCAGACTGTAGTCCGTTTTGTGTTATGAACGGGATCGGGACTACAATAAATAAGAATTAAAAAAAGAATAGCTTGCTATAAATTAATTATGGCAGGGCTACTCAATCCAGGTCATGTTTTTTTTCTACACATTTTCTATCTTTAAAACTGCCTCTTTCTCATCAACTACCCTCACCACGTTTATTTATTTATTTATAAGGACATTATTTATTTATTTATTTATTTATTTATTTATTAATAAATTCATCAGTGGCGCTGACGTCATGGTATGTAGATCTCATGCTCCATTGCGATTTTCCACTCGGTAAGTAGAACAGTTCATTAATATATTTGGGAACAATCCCTACAATTTACTGAACAAAAACTGTTCAATCAGGTCAAGAAGTTGTGTTTAGAAGCTGTAGAAGTGAAAGGAAGCAGTTTGTGATGCAGTAAATCACAGCAGACATTATAAAAATATAACTTGCTGCACCAAATTTGTAGTAGGCAGGCTAAGATAGATAATTACATTCAAGTTTGTTTATTTGTTTTTCCACATTTAATCATGCAAGGAAATAGAGGAGATTGTATGATATTTGGAAATTGTGTGTTTTAAGTTACCAAAATGGCAGTAGGAACAGTTTTGCCCGATTGGTGTGTTTTCCAGTAATTGTTCACAAATCCACACAAAAATTCTAGTAAATACACAAATCTTAGCAATAACAATACAAATTAATTTTGACAATTAAATAATTAAAAAAAAACCAACAATACTGTGAAGCATCACATATTTACAATATAATAAAGCAAATTAAGTGTTCTTGTCTAAAGAAGGTTAGCTTAGGGTTAGTCATCTAGGGTTCGGGCTAGGGTGTTTAGGGGTCACCAACATGGTGCCCAGGTAGTCCGCAAGGACCACATGAGTAGCCCGCATTTCTAAAAATAACTGTTTCCTACTTTGTATAATCATTGTTGATAATTATTGTGAGAAATCATTAACATGATCAGTGTCTTCACATAGATGAATATCATTAATTATTAATAATAACATATAATAAAAGGTAAATTGAGCAAATTTGTTATTTCAGATCAAACTGAAAACTGTGTGTATCAAACTGGTAGCCCTTCACATTATTCGGTACCCAAGAAGCAGCTCTCCGTTTCAAAAAGGTTGGTGACCCCTGGTGTAGGTCATCTAGGGTTAGGGTGTAGGTCATCTGCCAACACTGATGAAGAAAAAATTGGTAAAAATGTAAGGTGTTCAATTCTGAATTCTAAATCTTTATTTTTCTTATCAGGTCCTTCAGATTTGCCAGCTTCCATTTTACATTTTACAGCTCTTTTATTTTAATCACCTCACCACACACACACACACACACACGCACACACACACACACACACACACACACACACACACACACACACACACACACACACACACACACAATAGCAAAAGGCACTTTTAAGAGCCACGTCTGTCTTGTTAACCTGCTCGCTCTCTCTCTCTCTCTCTCTCTCTCTCTCTCTCTCTCTCTCTTCTCTCTCTCTCTCTCTCTCTCTCTCTCAATGTTACATCTGTAAATGTCATATCTGTCTATCTTTCTGTATATTTCTGTGTATATTTCTGTATATTTCTTGTCAAATTATGACTAGGCCAAAATTCAGGCCCTGCCCATCTTGCCAGACTCCCAATCAGGCAAACAGGAAAACTTGTCATGTCTGCTTTGAAAGTCTGTCCACTATAGGCAGTGGGGGAAAGCAGAAATGCTGGGCGTATAATTGATTCTGCCCGTATTGCGGTAAGTAAAAATGCTAGTTTTTCACTTGTTATTTAAAGTGCCTAAGTTTGTCATACAGTGAAAATTATAGTCTAGTACCAGTATGATGTGGCCTTCATAAACCCATTTAACTTAGTCTTCTTTGTATGAAATAAAACTTATCTTTATGTTTAAGTTGTGTTAAAGAGAAACAATAAGTTGTGTTCTCTGTTAAATAATGAATCTGTCATGTTGGCAATGGTAAAAAATTTTCTCAAGTCAAATGTTCTCTTTTCTCAAATAATAAACTTTATGAAACTGATTAAGGCTCATTTTCTTGCATTGCACTCCATTGAATGACCTTAAAATAAAATTGCTTTATACAGAATGAATGCAATTGATAATGCAGTGGGTTTAACTAATGTGTAACTAATGCTTAACTGCTTTTGTTGATTTCAGGTGCGGAAACTTGAGGCAGTGGGTTACAAGACTATTTTATTTATTGGCAAACAAGCTAAAAAGAATTCAAATAGGTGGGTTGCAGACATCATCACCCATCTGCCCCCCACTCCTGTCACAAGAAATTTTTTAAATAAGATGAGGAGAGAGTATGAATTTATCTTGACTAAGGGTAGGAGCAAGATTTTTGTTCAGAAATAATAATTAGTATTTAAAATGCATGTTTTTTTTGTTTGTTAATATGTACAGATATGAAATTAATGTAAACTTGTATTAAAGCAACCTCCACAGCACAGCAGCTGGACAATGACATTCCCATAACAAAGCAGCACAAAAGCCCCAGTCAAAAGCAGTGCAAAAGTTCCATTTTGGAGTCGGAGAGCCTCACGTTGGAGCAGTCGGAGAGCATCACGGTGGAGCAGTTGGAGAGCCTCACGGTGGAGCAGCCGGTGAGCCTCAACGTGGAGCAGTCGGAGAGCCTCACCGTGGAGCAGTCGGAGAGCCTCACCGTGGAGCCGCCGGAGAGCCTCACCGTGGAGCAGCCGGAAAGCTTACAAAGAAGTCTGAGACTCTATATACACTCGACCTTGTTTCTCTCTCTTCCCCAAGTTCTCCAAATTCACTCTCTCCTAGCTCCTCTACTACTTCCTCAGCTGTTCTAACTTCACACTGTTCTTCTCCTCCACCTTCACTGCCATGTTCTAGGTCTTTGCAACAAAGGAGGAAAAGGACAAAAACCTTAATCGGTTCACTGCCACCTTCTGCCACCACTGTCTATCCTCCATCTTTTATCACCACAGATCTCTCCGTTTCACAGTCTTGTTCTCCAACTTCCATCTTCCACCTCCCAGTCCTTGAGTCAGGAGGGCCATATGTGAAGAAGGGAAGAAAAGGTAAGTTTTTCCACATTATTAATAAATTTGCTCTCAGACAAAGCTGACTTCATGCAAATTAGATTTATTCGGGTCATCAGGTTATTGGTAGCCAATAAACAGTATTTTTGTTCTTTTTAGTTATTCAGCTGTATTTACGTGTCCAATGTCCAAGGGTGTGGTTATTGTCAATCACTGATTTAAGCTAAGAGGGCTTTGGAAAACCCAGCCCAGTACATTTTGCTCGATTGACAAAAAGCAGGGGCATAGTCATTTGGACACAAATGGACAGGACCACAGATCACCTCAAAAGTAAATGATAATATTAACTTGAATTCAACTGCAAACTTGACATTTATTGCTTAATAAACGTTCCTTGTGTTTTGATCATTAAGGTTGCGAAAATGTAGTAGGCAGAAGAACTTCCTATTTGATAAATAACCGGGAAAAGAACAAATGAGGTAAAATGTATTTTATTAGGCTGCTTGTTTGTCTTAGTGACTGATTCTGGCTTTTAAAGATAATAAAACAATATGTTATATGTCAATATGTCAGTGCCTATCCAGTGACTGCTTAAACAGCTTCAATAATTATTACTGGTGTGTGTGTGTGTGTGTGTGTGTGTGTGTGTGTGTGTGTGTGTGTGTGTGTGTGTGTGTGTGTGTGTGTGTGTGTGTGTAGGGAAAAGCAGACTTGAAAAACCACTGGTTACTTGCACTGTGTGGTAGTGTTTCATTAAAATGTAACTTCATTGCAATGCTAAGTAGTCTATTTCATGACCAATATGATGTTGGCAAAGTTAAAATGGTGTCTTACAAGCAGCATGGAAATTTCTTTTATTTATGTCTGTGGCAAAGAAAGCTCCCTGGTCGTATAGTTGATCATGGCAGAAATAAAAGCTTCAATAAAAGCTTCTTGACTTGACTTGACTTCTAATCATCCTCTGCGGTAGACAGAAAACTGATGCAAGTTTTTGCTAGGACATGGGCGATGGTCAGTAGTCTGTACTAAAAACTCGAAGACTGAGACTGAAATTTTCTTAAAATATTATTCAATTATTTTGGATACAAATGGGAGAATGATCTACCTCCTGGTGTGGATTAATATATGTAGTTATTAGCAAGAGCCCAAAATTTTGTGATTGAAGTGGACACAATGGATTATACACAATTAGCTGAAGCGTATTTATTGAGCAGGACATTGACCTTCAACATTTACCCAGTAATGCATTACAGTAGTAGTAGTAGTAGTGAGTCATGCACGTATAAAATTATTTTTCAGCATTTGAAACACTAATCTTGTCATAATTTAGCAATATTTGTAGGATGAGAATGCAGTTCTACATGATTTAGAAAGGACCGATTGCAGTCAAACGAGACCTGTGTTCTAAACTGTACTAGATGATGTAATAAAACATACATCAAGACTCAAATTAATAAACTTGCATCTTATTATTTAGGTTTGGACCAGTAGTGTCTTGCAATGAAGACAAGAACATTGAAGGTAGTGTTGCTAAAATGGATGAGGAAGATTAGAGCAGTGAGAAGGAGAAGAGAACTATTAAATATGAAGAACAGAATAACAATGACGAATCGAAGTGGAGCAAGATGCAGTCACTATCCTTATCCTGTCTCTGTACAACTTATAGATCTGCATGGAATGCAACATGAAAACATGCTGAAATCTACATTTCTACATTTTTTCAGTATTCTGCAAGTCATAGCCCTTTTTCAGCTAATCCAAGAGTGTTACTTTAACAAATATAAAAAAATATAATTGAACTCGATCTTGATCTTGATTTTTGTTCTGTGTTCCAATAACATGTTGCACTTATGATACTTTGCAGTGGCAAAACTTGGGATGACACCTGGGAGCCTGCAGCGAGTTCCAGCATTTTTTGCCCGAGTCTCCAAATACCAACCAGCTTTCAGAATGTCAATTTTGAGGTTTTGTCGTTGTTGTTGTTGTTCTTGTTGTTTTTTGTTATTGCTGTAATTCATTAAAGTTTTTGTACAGTGCATACACTCTTTAGTACTTTTTTTGTTGTCATTTTAAACACCTTTTGCATGTTTTCTGCACTGCGTAACAGCCAGGTGTTGTAACATGGAGAGGACATGCTACAAACATGCTGTTATAATGGTTTTCCCAAAGACATGTTTTTAATGATTTTTGCAGAGCAGTTTTATAATGGGTAAGTTTACATGAACTGTCTCTTATGCCATGCATGAATAAATACCAAAAAATACATATAAAAATATTTAGTGTTTACATATTTCCCATTTATATATTTCTTTTCATTTAGCCTAAAATAGAATGTTTATTAATAAGAATGGTTATTAAAATTTACATATTTACTAAAAATGATTTTACTGCCTTATTTGCATGCAATTTTATTATGAATGTATTTAAGTATCTAGTTGAGAGAGGATACTTTAAGACATTTGTTGTAATAAAAAATTTTTTATATACAGTGCCCTCCACAATTATTGGCACCCCTGTTTAAGTTGTGGTCGTGGACTTCTAAAAATTCTCCTTTTTTTTAAAACAACATAGAACCCAAATGCAAAAAAAAGAGAAAAATCCAACCTTTCATTTAAGTACATTACTTGGTGGTAAAAAAAATCACACATTTAGAAAAAAAAAAAAAAACTTGAAATCATGTGTGCCACAATTATTGGCACCCTAACAATTCCTCTAAAAAATTTTAATTTTTTTTTTTTTATATATATTTTTCTGTAGTTGCTAAGGTTGGTCAGGGTATCTAGGGACTTTTAATTAGTAATTCATGATTTCCTTTTCCCTGGGGTATAAATATGACGTGACACAGAGGCCTAATTCTCTTACCCATTTGTCAACATGGCAAAGACAAGAGAACACACCATTCAAGTAAGGCAGATGTGTGTCGACCTCATAAGTCAGGCAATGGCTACAAGAAAATAGCCACTCGCCTTAACTTGCCGGTATCTACAGTCAGAGGAATCATTAAGAAGTTTAAAACAACGGAACAGTGACAAACAAGGCTGGAAGAGGTCCATGTTTAATTATAATATATATATATATATATATATATATATATATATATATATATATATATATGTTGTATATATATATATATAATATATATATATATATATATATATATATATATATATATATATATATATATATATATTCCTCATACTGTATAAAGCTGTCAGCTTACACAGCTGTTCATACCATGAAAATCAATAGGCCATTGTTTTAGAGTAGATTCACTAATCAATAATCTAATCTACGTAAGGTTAGCTCCAGATAGAAATCTATAACTGTAAATTGTATTTTTAATGAGAAGAAATAAATATATAACTGACCTGTTATAACCCACCTGAAGCCGGTAGATCCTGTAATTACTATATTTGGACAAATAAGTGGGACGTTTATTTTGACGGGGTGTGGCTGGATTAACTTTTAGGCAAAAATAGAAGGTGCTTCATGTTGCAAACTGTTTTACTGTTAATATGACTTCACTAATACTGTCACTGAACAATGAGGTATTGCTATGGTACAAGAAATTCACGATTTACCGAGATCGTGTTCCTAACCGAAACACTACAGCACAAGTATACACGTCAATGAACTACAAATTACAGCACCATGTTTCCCGTCCCATTGATAGAGTGACAAAGGCTTATGGGTAATGTAGTTTTAAAATCTAGTAATTAAATGAAGTAAACACTAAGTTCAATAAACAAATGAATATCTAAATATGTTCATTGTGCAAACCTTTGATATATTTGAGAGCCAGGTTAAAATGTGGCATTTTACTTAGAACACTTTTTAAAACACCTTTTATTTTTACAAACTGTTTATATACGCTATATTTAAAAGCATTCACTCGTCTGCCTT
>JBCEWE010000059.1:95000-172500 GCA_039877035.1 Silurus lanzhouensis
ATCTCCTTTATTACCAGTGTAAAATGGTCCAAGCTCACTGTTTAACATTTAGTCAAGAGGACTAGCAGACTTTTTATTTCCCAAACCCAAATGTAGACAGTTCAATTGCTTGCAGTTATCTGTCTATAAGGTGTCAAATAGATGAGGAAAGCAAATAAACTTGCTTGCTGTAGAAGCAGATCATAAAAACAAGCTGGTTGGCCACTTACAACACACTCAGAACAAACTGCTTCAAACAATTCTTACCAAGACCAATCATTTAGTGAAGCTTTTACTTCTTTACAATAAATACTGTATTTATTTTCATGTTAAAAATCAGTGCTTCTGGTTTGATTGTTTACATCATATTCCTTGTTTCATACATTCATAAGTGCCTAAACAATCCAGATATTCAATATATCTTGAATGAAAATTATACTGACCCTCGTTTGACTGATTGCTGTTTCATCTTGGTCTTGCATAGACAATGTTTCCATCACTGTCTCTTTTTCTCCAATGTACCCTTGGTTCAGGTGTTTTTACTGGTGCTGCTTCCTCTTCTCCCTGCAGCTCTTGAAGTAAGTCATCAGCCTTACTCCATCAGCCTTTCACAGCAGCTGGCCGCGTGCCAACCCACGCCACAACCCTCAGGAGCCCAAACTGGATTTACTACCGTCTCCGACACCGAACCGATGCAACTGGGCTCACAGAGGTTGTCCCGGAAAGAGAGGAACAGCCGCCTGGCCACGGGTTAATTCCTGTACTGTGGGAACCCAGGCCACTCCATCGCCAGATGCCCCACATGTCCTGCTCACACGGCGGTGAGTACTGTTGAGTTTCCCACAGGCATACAGTATCTCCTTTGTCTAAGCTCACAATGACGCTTCTAACTCCCGATCTCTCTATCTCCGTACGTGCTCTGGTTGACTCTGGCTCGGCAGGAAACTTCTTCTCTCAAGCCTGCCTGGACCGCCTGCCGCTCCCCCGAGAAAGCGGCTCCCAGGACCTAGCCGTCCAGACCATCCAGGGACGCCCGCTGGGATGGGGCTGGGCGAAGTACTGTGCACTGGTTGTCACTCTCCAGTTGGGGCTATTTCATCGTGAGGAAATCCGGTTCATGGTGCTCGATGACTCAACCATCAGCGTGATCCTAGGGAGGCCCTGGTTACAACAACATGCCCCGCGGTGCTCCTGGGACCAATGCAACATTCTGGAGTGCAGTGCACACTGCAGGGAACACTGCCTCTACCAGCTCCCCACACGGGTCCCCAAGGTCGTGGTAGGTGCCACCAGGGTGAAGGAAGCCACAACATAGGCCCAGGCGGAGATTCCCAAGAAATACCAAGCGTTCAAGGATGGGTTTTGTGCCAAAGCAGCCACTTGTCTCCCCACTCACCGGCCCTGGGACTGCTGCATTGACCTGCTTCCTGGAGCTAAGCTGCCCAAGGGCCGTGTTTAACCCTTGTCCGCTCCTGAACACTGGGCGATGGAGGAATACGTTCAACAGGCCCTCCGGCATGGGTTCATTGCCCAATCCTCCTCTTTCTGGCGGCCTCTAGCTTTTTCTTTGTGGGAAAGAAGGACGGGGGTCTTCGTCCCTGCATTGACTTCCGGCAGCTGAACGCCCAGATTGCTCCTCTCCCTTACCCCCTCCCGCTTGTTCCATCAGCTCTGGAGGACCTAAGGGACGCTAGGGTTTTCTTTAAACTCGATCTCCGGAGCGCATACAACCTGGTGCGCATTAGAAAGGGAGACGAGTGGAAGAACGACTTTATTACACCCTCAGGACACTACGAGTACCGGGTCATGCGGTACGGCCTCTCCATCGCTCCGGCCGTCTTCCAGGGGTTTATGAACGAAGTGTTTCGACCCTACCTCCAGAAGTACGTCATGGTCTACATCGACGACATCTTAATCTACTCACGGAACCTAGAGGAGCACCATCGTCACGTGCGTGACGTCCTAGGGTCACTTCGTTCCCACCAGCTCTACCTGAACCTCTCAAAGTGCGAGTTCCACCGGGAGAGGATTCAGTTCCTGGGTTATGTGATCACCGCACAGGGGATACAGATGGACGAAGGCAAGGTGAAGGCCGTGAGGAACTGGTTCCAGTTTCAGGTCACCTACCGAGCACTCAATGGAAAGGCCTTTACCGGATGTTGGGGCCTGAGGAATCCAGCAATCCGGACCCCATCCTTCCCACCCAAGCGAGAAGAGGACTGTCCAGCTCGTTCAGGCACGATACTGGTGGCCAAGGATGGCGGAGGAGGTTACCCGTTTTGTCCAAGAGTGTCCCACCTGCGCCATGTCGAAGGTACCACGCCACCTGCCCATTGGCAAGCTGGTGCTTCATAACTGACCCATGCGTCCTGGTAGCGGTGGACCGCTTCTCTAAAGCCTGCTGTTTCGTTCCTTTCAAGGGCCTGCCATCCGCCCTCGAGACAGCCGAGGCCCTGTTTCACCATGTCTTCAGGAACTTCGGTCTTGGACCTTGGGCCCCAGTACACGTCTCGGGTTTGGAAGCCACCCCATCAGCAGCACTCGCAGGCACGCTGATGCTAGGCGTCTGGCGGCCCATTGTTTCCGCCCCGGGGACTTGGTGTGGCTGTCCACAATGGACCTGAGGATGAAGCTGCCGTGCCGCAAGCTAAGCCCCCGGTTCATTGAGCCCTTCCGGATTTCCAGGCAGATCGGCGACGTGTCCTACCGGCTGGAGCTGCCGCCAAGGTACCGCATTTACCCTACCTTTCACGTGTCCCTGCTGAAACCGTGTGTCTCGCCTTCCTCTCGCCCTCCAGGTGACCCTGCGGCGTCCATCCAGCCATAGGTCGTAGCTCAGCCCAACGTCTATGCGTTGCGGGAGGTCCTGGATTCAAGATGGCACGGGGGTCGCCTCGAGTACCGGTGGACTGGGAGGGTCCGCCCGGCTAGGGGTGACTAAGGGTCGTCCTCGTCTCAGGGTCAGGGCATCCGGTGCCACCCCTGGGGAGGGGGTGGTGTCAGGGAGCTCCCTGATCCTTCTCCTGTGCGTGGCCCGCCCGCACGGAGCTTCTCGCCAGCGTACTGTTAACACACACCTGAGACTCGTTTGGCACTCATCACCATACCATATATAAACCCCTCACTTTCACATTCACACTGTCAGTTATTATCTAGGGTTTTGCTGCTCATCCCACGTATTTCCCGTGTGCTGTTCAGTGCCATGCTTCTTCCTAGCGCACCTTGAATTCTAGACAGACTACCTTTTGTTTCAGTTCACTCTCAGTGGACCACGCTCCCGCTGCGCACCAGCGGAATATTCACCTTCAAGGCGAGTGTTGTGTTTGGCTTTGCCTGTGTCGCAAATAAACTCTGTTTTGCT
The DNA here is from genome assembly GCA_039877035.1 of Silurus lanzhouensis. Lineage (NCBI taxonomy): Eukaryota > Metazoa > Chordata > Actinopteri > Siluriformes > Siluridae > Silurus > Silurus lanzhouensis. Next base: position 98,341 of record JBCEWE010000059.1, read on the forward strand.
TTCACTTCGGCTTTTGCCTTCAGTTTCATTGCATAACAGTATCATTGTACTTTTTTTTTTTTCATGAAATTATGCCTTTGAACATAAAACATTCATCTTTAACCTTAACCTTTAAAAAAAATTTTTTCTCAAAACAAATCTGCTGTCACCCTCATCATTTACTTTTTGCAATTTTAACAGTTCTTTAATGAAATTATGCTTAAAAATCCATAATTTCATTTTAACTATTTTATTTTTATGAAAAAAGTCTAAAAATTTTTTTGTTCACTTATTTCACTTTTACTAATACATTTTTACTTATGAGCATGAAAATTCGTACTATCATACTTTTTCTGGTAAATGTCAACTTTTTGTCAAAACATGGTCAATTCAACACATTCTCACTCCCAACTCGTCACATATGGACGCTTGGTCAGGATCCCCTGGAGTCACATTTTGACCCACTGGGTATCCCTTTAGCGTCGTTTTTCAATGTGCAGGGATTCCCATAGACTTCTGTAGATCTCTGAACCGGAACCTGTGGCGTTGAATTTTGACGTGTTGGGGAATCAGACTGTAGTCCGTTTTGTGTTATGAACGGGATCGGGACTACAATAAATAAGAATTAAAAAAAAGAATAGCTTGCTATAAATTAATTATGGCAGGGCTACTCAATCCAGGTCATGTTTTTTTTTTCTACACATTTTCTATCTTTAAAACTGCCTCTTTCTCACCAACTACCTGCGTGTCTTCCCTCACCACGTTTATTTATTTATTTATTTATTTATAAGGACTTTATTTTTTTATTTTTTATTAATAAATTCATCAGTGGCGCTGACGTCATGGTATGGAGATCTCATGCTCCATTGCGATTTTCCACTCGGTAAGTAGAACAGTTCATTAATATATTTGGGAACAATCCTTACAATTTACTGAACAAAAACTGTTCAATCAGGTCAAGAAGTTGTGTTTAGAAGCTGTAGAAGTGAAAGGAAGCAGTTTTGTGATGCAGTAAATCACAGCAGACATTATAAAAATATAACTTGCTGCACCAAATTTGTAGTAGGCAGGCTAAGATAGATAATTATATTCAAGTTTGTTTATTTGTTTTTCCACATTTAATCATGCAAGGAAATAGAGGAGATTGTATGATATTTGGAAATTGTGTGTTTTAAGTTACCAAAATAGCAGTAGGAACAGTTTTGCCCGATTGGTGTGTTTTCCAGTAATTGTTCACAAATCCACACAAAAAAATCTAGTAAATACAAAAATCTTAGCAATAACAATACAAATTAATTTTGACAATTAATTAATAAAAAAAACCCCAACAATACTGTGAAGCATCACATATTTACAATATAATAAAGCAAATTAAGTGTTTTTGTCTAAAGAAGGTTAGGTTAGGGTTAGTCATCTAGGGTTAGGGCTAGGGTGTTCAGGGGTCACCAACATGGTGCCCAGGTAGTCCGCAAGGACCACATGAGTAGAGCAGTTGGAGAGCCTCACGGTGGAGTAGTCGGAGAGCCTCACGGTGGAGCAGCCGGTGAGCCTCACCGTGGAGCAGTCGGAGAGCCTCACCGTGGAGCAGTCGGAGAGCCTCACCGTGGAGCCGCCGGAGAGCCTCACCGTGGAGCAGCCGGAAAGCCTTACAAAGAAGTCTGAGACTCTATATACACTCAACCTTGTTTCTCTCTCTTCCCCAAGTTCTCCAAATTCACTCTCTCCTAGCTCCTCTACTACTTCCTCAGCTGTTCTAACTTCACACTGTTCTTCTCCTCCACCTTCACTGCCATGTTCTAGGTCTTTGCAACAGAGGAGGAAAAGGACTGCCACCACTGTCTCTCCTCCATCTTTTATCACCACAGATCTCTCCGTTTCACAGTCTTGTTCTCCAACTTCCATCTTCCACCTCCCAGTCCTTGAGTCAGGAGGGGCCATATGTGAAGAAGGGAAGAAAAGGTAAGTTTTTCCACATTATTAATAAATTTGCTCTCAGACAAAGCGGACTTCATGCAATGGCTGGTAGAATCCAGGAGTCATGGCATCTCGGTTATGGAGAACATGTCTGGTGTGCATGATGACATCACATTCAGCACAAAAGAAGGGGCGTGGTCGACAGTCACAACACCGGACAGCAGCTGGATTGCTTCCACACAGTTGGCAGATGTGTGTTACCACATTTTCTCGTGCCACAGCCGTGTTCAACTTCTATGAAATGAGACTTTGTCTTGTGCTCCAGTTTGAGGAAACTAGGAGACGATCTCTTGAGGTTCCAAGAGCTGATGCATCATCATCTATAGAATCGCTCAGTGAGTGCTGGAGATCTTGCATGAAACTCTTTGTTAAAATAGTATGGAATATTTTACACACACATACAAACATTAAATATATATATTATGTAATTTACAGAATGAAATACACACCAACAGTCTCTGGAGAAATGGTCACCTCACAGTTAGTGTCAGGAGCATTGATGTGAGGATCAGTTTTCCGAACGTGATCAACTGTACCACATAAAAACAATAAAGAACAACATTCAGAACATTTACAACTTGTCCCACAATTTGATCTCCTTTATTACCAGTGTAAAATGGTCCAAGCTCACTGTTTAACATTTAGTCAAGAGGACTAGCAGACTTTTTATTTCCCAAACCCAAATGTAGACAGTTCAATTGCTTGCAGTTATCTGTCTATAAGGTGTCAAATAGATGAGGAAAGCAAATAAACTTGCTTGCTGTAGAAGCAGATCATAAAAACAAGCTGGTTGGCCACTTACAACACACTCAGAACAAACTGCTTCAAACAATTCTTACCAAGACCAATCATTTAGTGAAGCTTTTACTTCTTTACAATAAATACTGTATTTATTTTCATGTTAAAAATCAGTGCTTCTGGTTTGATTGTTTACATCATATTCCTTGTTTCATACATTCATAAGTGCCTAAACAATCCAGATATTCAATATATCTTGAATGAAAATTATACTGACCCTCGTTTGACTGATTGCTGTTTCATCTTGGTCTTGCATAGACAATGTTTCCATCACTGTCTCTTTTTCTCCAATGTACCCTTGGTTCAGGTGTTTTTACTGGTGCTGCTTCCTCTTCTCCCTGCAGCTCTTGAAGTAAGTCATCAGCCTTACTCCATCAGCCTTTCACAGCAGCTGGCCGCGTGCCAACCCACGCCACAACCCTCAGGAGCCCAAACTGGATTTACTACCGTCTCCGACACCGAACCGATGCAGCTGGGCTCACAGAGGTTGTCCCGGAAAGAGAGGAACAGCCGCCTGGCCACGGGTTAATTCCTGTACTGTGGGAACCCAGGCCACTCCATCGCCAGATGCCCCACATGTCCTGCTCACACGGCGGTGAGTACTGTTAAGTTTCCCACAGGCATACAGTATCTCCTTTGTCTAAGCTCACAATGACGCTTCTAACTCCCGATCTCTCTATCTCCGTACGTGCTCTGGTTGACTCTGGCTTGGCAGGAAACTTCTTCTCTCAAGCCTGCCTGGACCGCCTTCCGCTCCCCCGAGAAAGCGGCTCCCAGGACCTAGCCGTCCAGACCATCCAGGGACGCCCGCTGGGATGGGGCTGGGCGAAGTACTGTGCACTGGTTGTCACTCTCCAGTTGGGGCTATTTCATCGTGAGGAAATCCGGTTCATGGTGCTCGATGACTCAACCATCAGCGTGATCCTAGGGAGGCCCTGGTTACAACAACATGCCCCGCGGTGCTCCTGGGACCAATGCAACATTCTGGAGTGCAGTGCACACTGCAGGGAACACTGCCTCTACCAGCTCCCCACACGGGTCCCCAAGGTCGTGGTAGGTGCCACCAGGGTGAAGGAAGCCACAACATAGGCCCAGGCGGAGATTCCCAAGAAATACCAAGCGTTCAAGGATGGGTTTTGTGCCAAAGCAGCCACTTGTCTCCCCACTCACCGGCCCTGGGACTGCTGCATTGACCTGCTTCCTGGAGCTAAGCTGCCCAAGGGCCGTGTTTAACCCTTGTCCGCTCCTGAACACTGGGCGATGGAGGAATACGTTCAACAGGCCCTCCGGCATGGGTTTATTGCCCAATCCTCCTCTTTCTGGCGGCCTCTAGCTTTTTCTTTGTGGGAAAGAAGGACGGGGGTCTTCGTCCCTGCATTGACTTCCGGCAGCTGAACGCCCAGATTGCTCCTCTCCCTTACCCCCTCCCGCTTGTTCCATCAGCTCTGGAGGACCTAAGGGACGCTAGGGTTTTCTTTAAACTCGATCTCCGGAGCGCATACAACCTGGTGCGCATTAGAAAGGGAGACGAGTGGAAGAACGACTTTATTACACCCTCAGGACACTACGAGTACCGGGTCATGCGGTACGGCCTCTCCATCGCTCCGGCCGTCTTCCAGGGGTTTATGAACGAAGTGTTTCGACCCTACCTCCAGAAGTACGTCATGGTCTACATCGACGACATCTTAATCTACTCACGGAACCTAGAGGAGCACCATCGTCACGTGCGTGACGTCCTAGGGTCACTTCGTTCCCACCAGCTCTACCTGAACCTCTCAAAGTGCGAGTTCCACCGGGAGAGGATTCAGTTCCTGGGTTATGTGATCACCGCACAGGGGATACAGATGGACGAAGGCAAGGTGAAGGCCGTGAGGAACTGGTTCCAGTTTCAGGTCACCTACCGAGCACTCAATGGAAAGGCCTTTACCGGATGTTGGGGCCTGAGGAATCCAGCAATCCGGACCCCATCCTTCCCACCCAAGCGAGAAGAGGACTGTCCAGCTTGTTCAGGCACGATACTGGTGGCTAAGGATGGCGGAGGAGGTTACCCGTTTTGTCCAAGAGTGTCCCACCTGCGCCATGTCGAAGGTACCACGCCACCTGCCCATTGGCAAGCTGGTGCTTCATAACTGACCCATGCGTCCTGGTAGTGGTGGACCGCTTCTCTAAAGCCTGCTGTTTCGTTCCTTTCAAGGGCCTGCCATCCGCCCTCGAGACAGCCGAGGCCCTGTTTCACCATGTCTTCAGGAACTTCGGTCTTGGACCTTGGGCCCCAGTACACGTCTCGGGTTTGGAAGCCACCCCATCAGCAGCACTCGCAGGCACGCTGATGCTAGGCGTCTGGCGGCCCATTGTTTCCGCCCCAGGGACTTGGTGTGGCTGTCCACAATGGACCTGAGGATGAAGCTGCCGTGCCGCAAGCTAAGCCCCCGGTTCATTGAGCCCTTCCGGATTTCCAGGCAGATCGGCGACGTGTCCTACCGGCTGGAGCTGCCGCCAAGGTACCGCATTTACCCTACCTTTCACGTGTCCCTGCTGAAACCGTGTGTCTCGCCTTCCTCTCGCCCTCCAGGTGACCCTGCGGCGTCCATCCAGCCGGAGGTCGTAGCTCAGCCCAACGTCTATGCGTTGCGGGAGGTCCTGGATTCCAGATGGCACGGGGGTCGCCTCGAGTACCGGTGGACTGGGAGGGTCCGCCCGGCTAGGGGTGACTAAGGGTCGTCCTCGTCTCAGGGTCAGGGCATCCGGTGCCACCCCTGGGGAGGGGGTGGTGTCAGGGAGCTCCCTGATTCTTCTCCTGTGCGTGCCCCGCCCGCACGGAGCTTCTCGCCAGCGTACTGTTCACACACACCTGAGACTCGTTTGGCACTCATCACCATACCATATATAAACCCCTCACTTTCACATTCACACTGTCAGTTATTATCTAGGGTTTTGCTGCTCATTACACGTATTTCCCGTGTGCTGTTCAGTGCCGTGCTTCTTCCTAGCGCACCTTGGATTCTACACAGACTACCTTTTGTTTCAGTTCACTCTCAGTGGACCACGCTCCCGCTGCGCACCAGCGGAATATTCACCTTCAAGGCGAGTGTTGTGTTTGGCTTTGCCTGTGTCGCAAATAAACTCTGTTTTGCTTTCACTTCGGCTTTTGCCTTCAGTTTCATTGCATAACAGTATCATTGTACTTTTTTTTTTTTCATGAAATTATGCCTTTGAACATAAAACATTCATCTTTAACCTTAACCTTTAAAAATTTTTTTTTCTTAAAACAAATCTGCTGTCACCCTCATCATTTACTTTTTGCAATTTTAACAGTTCTTTAATGAAATTATGCTTAAAAATCCATAATTTCATTTTAACTATTTTATTTTTATGAAAAAAGTCATTTAAAAAAAAACTTTTGTCATGTAAATTTTTTTGTTCACTTATTTCAGTTTTACTAATACATTTTTACTTATAGCATGAAAATTCGTACTATCATACTTTTTCTGGTAAATGTCAACTTTTTGTCAAAACATGGTCAATTCAACACATTCTCACTCCCAACTCGTCACATATGGACGCTTGGTCAGGATCCCCTGGAGTCACATTTTGACGCACTGGGTATCCCTTTAGCGTCGTTTTTCAATGTGCAGGGATTCCCATAGACTTCTGTAGATCTCTGAACCGGAACCTGTGGCGTTGAATTTTGACGTGTTGGGGAATCAGACTGTAGTCCGTTTTGTGTTATGAACGGGATCGGGACTACAATAAATAAGAATTAAAAAAAAGAATAGCTTGCTATAAATTAATTATGGCAGGGCTACTCTATCCAGGTCATGTTTTTTATTTCTACACATTTTCTATCTTTAAAACTGCCTCTTTCTCACCAACTACCTGCATGTCTTCCCTCACCACGTTTATTTATTTATTTATAAGGACTTTATTTTTTTATTTTTTATTAATAAATTCATCAGTGGCGCTGACGTCATGGTATGGAGATCTCATGCTCCATTGCGATTTTCCACTCGGTAAGTAGAACAGTTCATTAATATATTTGGGAACAATCCCTACAATTTACTGAACAAAAACTGTTCAATCAGGTCAAGAAGTTGTGTTTAGAAGCTGTAGAAGTGAAAGGAAGCAGTTTTGTGATGCAGTAAATCACAGCAGACATTATAAAAATATAACTTGCTGCACCAAATTTGTAGTAGGCAGGCTAATATAGATAATTACATTCAAGTTTGTTTATTTGTTTTTCCACATTTAATCATGCAAGGAAATAGAGGAGATTGTATGATATTTGGAAATTGTGTGTTTTAAGTTACCAAAATGGCAGTAGGAACAGTTTTGCCCGATTGGTGTGTTTTCCAGTAATTGTTCACAAATCCACACAAAAAATTCTAGTAAATACACAAATCTTAGCAATAACAATACAAATTAATTTTGACAATTAATTAATAAAAAAAAAAACAACAATACTGTGAAGCATCACATATTTACAATATAATAAAGCAAATTAAGTGTTCTTGTCTAAAGAAGGTTAGGTTAGGGTTAGTCATCTAGGGTTAGGGCTAGGGTGTTCAGGGGTCACCAACATGGTGCCCAGGTAGTCCGCAAGGACCACATGAGTAGCCCGCTTTCTAAAAATAACTGTTTCCTACTTTGTTTAATCATTGTTGATAATTATTGTGAGAAATCATTAACATGATCAGTGTTTTCACATAGATGAATATCATTAATTATTAATAATAACATATAATAAAAGGTAAATTGAGCAAATTTGTTATTTCAGATCAAACTGAAAACTATGTGTATCAAACTGGTAGCCCTTCACATTATTCAGTACCCAAGAAGCAGCTCTCCATTTCAAAAAGGTTGGTGACCCCTGGTGTAGGTCATCTAGGGTTAGGGTGTAGGTCATCTGCCAACACTGATGAAGAAAAAATTGGTAAAAATGTAAGGTGTTCAATTCTGAATTCTAAATCTTTATTTTTCTCATCAGGTCCTTCAGATTTGCCAGCTTCCAAAATTCCTCTTTTATTTTAATCTCCTCACCACACACACACACACACACACACCACACACACACACACACACACACACACACACACACACACACACACACACACACAATAGCAAAGGCACTTTTAAGAACCACGTCTGTCTTGTTAACCTGCTCTCTCTCTCTCTCTCTCTCTCTCTCTCTTCTCTCTCTCCTCTCTCTCTCTCTCTTTCTCTCTCTCTCTCTCTCTCTCTCTCTCTCTCTCTCTCTCTCTCTCTCTCTCTCTCTCTCTCTCTATCAATGTTTACATCTGTAAATGTCATATCTGTCTATCTTTCTGTATATTTCTGTGTATATTTCTGTATATTTCTTGTCAAATTATGACTAGGCCAAAATTCAGGCCCTGCCCATCTTGCCAGACTCCCAATCAGGCAAACAGGAAAACTTGTCATGTCTGCTTTGAAAGTCTGTCCACTATAGGCAGTGGGGAAAAGCAGAAATGCTGGGCGTATAATTGATTCTGCCCGTATTGCGGTGTATAAAAATGCTAGTTTTTCACTTGTTATTTAAAGTGCCTAAGTTTGTCATACAGTGAAAATTATAGTCTAGTACCAGTATGATGTGGCCTTCATAAACCCATTTAACTTAGTCTTCTTTGTATGAAATAAAACTTATCTTTATGTTTAAGTTGTGTTAAAGAGAAACAATAAGTTGTGTTCTCTGTTAAATAATGAATCTGTCATGTTGGCAATGGTAAAAAATTTTCTCAAGTCAAATGTTCTCTTTTCTCAAATAATAAACTTTATGAAACTGATTAAGGCTCATTTTCTTGCATTGCACTCCATTGAATGACCTTAAAATAAAATTGCTTTATACAGAATGAATGCAATTGATAATGCAGTGGGTTTAACTAATGTGTAACTAATGCTTAACTGCTTTTGTTGATTTCAGGTGCGGAAACTTGAGGCAGTGGGTTACAAGACTATTTTATTTATTAGCAAACAAGCTAAAAAGAATTCAAATAGGTGGGTTGCAGACATCATCACCCATCTGCCCCCCACTCCTGTCACAAGAAATTTTTTAAATAAGATGAGACAGAGTATGAATTTATCTTGACTAAGGGTAGGAGCAAGATTTTTGTTCAGAAATAATAATTAGTATTTAAAATGCATGTTTTTTTGTTTGTTAATATGTACAGATATGAAATTAATGTAAACTTGTATTAAAGCAACCTCCACAGCACAGCAGCTGGACAATGACATTCCCATAACAAAGCAGCACAAAAGCCCAGTCAAAAGCAGTGCAAAAGTTCCATTTTGGAGTCGGAGAGCCTCACGTTGGAGCAGTCGGAGAGCATCACGGTGGAGCAGTTGGAGAGCCTCACGGTGGAGCAGCCGGTGAGCCTCAACGTGGAGCAGTCGGAGAGCCTCACCGTGGAGCAGTCGGAGAGCCTCACCGTGGAGCCGCCGGAGAGCCTCACCGTGGAGCAGCCGGAAAGCCTTACAAAGAGGTCTGAGACTCTATATACACTCGACCTTGTTCTCTCTCTTCCCCAAGTTCTCCAAATTCACTCTCTCCTAGCTCCTCTACTACTTCCTCAGCTGTTCTAACTTCACACTGTTCTTCTCCTCCACCTTCACTGCCATGTTCTAGGTCTTTGCAACAGAGGAGGAAAAGGACAAAAACCTTATTCGGTTCACTGCCACCTTCTGCCACCACTGTCTATCCTCCATCTTTTATCACCACAGATCTCTCCGTTTCACAGTCTTGTTCTCCAACTTCCATCTTCCACCTCCCAGTCCTTGAGTCAGGAGGGCCATATGTGAAGAAGGGAAGAAAAGGTAAGTTTTTCCACACTATTAATAAATTTGCTCTCAGACAAAGCTGACTTCATGCAAATTAGATTTATTCGGGTCATCAGGTTATTGGTAGCCAATAAACAGTATTTTGTTCTTTTTAGTTATTCAGCTGTATTTACGTGTCCAATGTCCAAGGGGTGTGGTTATTGTCAATCACTGATTTAAGCTAAGAGGCTTTGGAAAACCCAGCCCAGTACATTTGCTCGATTGACAAAAAGCAGGGGCATAGTCATTTGGACACAAATGGACAGGACCACAGATCACCTCAAAAGTAAAATGATAACTATTAACTTGAATTCAACTGCAAACTTGACATTTATTGCTTAATAAACGTTCCTTGTGTTTTGATCATTAAGGTTGCCGAAAATGTAGTAGGCAGAAGAACTTCCTATTTGATAAAATAACTGGAAAGAACAAATGAGGTAAAATGTCTTTTATTAGGCTGCTTGTTTGTCTTAGTGACTGAATCTGGTTTTTAAAGATAATAAAACAATATGTTATATGTCCAATATGTCCTGTGCCCTATCCAGTGACTGCTTAAACAGCTTCAATAATTATTACTGTGTGTGTGTTTGTGTGTGTGTGTGTGTGTGTGTGTGTGTGTGTGTGTGTGTGTGTGTGTGTGTGTGTAGGGAAAAGCAGACTTGAAAAACCACTGGTTACCTTGCACTGTGTGGTAAGTCGTGTTTCATTAAAAATGTAACTTCATTGCAATGCTAAGTAGTCTATTTCATGACCAATATGATGTTGGCAAAGTTAAAATGGTGTCTTACAAGCAGCATGGAAGTTTCTTTTATTTATGTCTGTGGCAAGAGAAAGCTCCCTGGTCGTATAGTTGATCATGGCAGAAATAAAAGTTCAATAAAAGCTTCTTGACTTGACTTGACTTCTAATCATCCTCTGCGGTAGACAGAAAACTGATGCAAGTTTTTGCTAGGACATGGGCGATGGTCAGTAGTCTGTACTAAAACTCGAAGACTGAGACTGAAATTTCTTAAAATATTATTCAATTATTTTGGATACAAATGGGAGAATGATCTACCTCCTGGTGTGGATTAATATATGTAGTTATTAGCAAGAGCCCAAAATTTTGTGATTGAAGTGGACACAATGGATTATACACAATTAGCTGAAGCGTATTTATTGAGCAGGACATTGACCTTCAACATTTACCCAGTAATGCATTACAGTAGTAGTAGTAGTAGTGAGTCATGCACGTATAAAATTATTTTTCAGCATTTGAAACACTAAACTTGTCATAATTTAGCAATATTTGTAGGATGGAGAATGCAGTTCTACATGATTTAGAAAGGACCGATTGCAGTCAAACGAGACCTGTGTTCTAAACTGTACTAGATGATGTAATAAAACATACATCAAGACTCAAATTAATAAACTTGCATCTTATTATTTAGGTTTGGACCAGTAGTGTCTTGCAATGAAGACCAGAACATTGACGGTAGTGGTGCTAAAATGGATGAGGAAGATTAGAGCAGTGAGAAGGAGAAGAGAACTATTAAATATGAAGAACAGAATAACAATGACGAATAGAAGTGGAGCAAGATGCAGTCACTATCCTTATCCCTGGCTCTGTACAACTTATAGATCTGCATGGAATGCAACATGAAAACATGCTGAAATCTACATTTCTACATTTTTTCAGTATTCTGCAAGTCATAGCCCTTTTTCAGCTAATCCAAGAGTGTTACTTTAACAAATATAAAAAAATATAATTGAACTCGATCTTGATAATCTTGATTTTTGTTCTGTGTTCCAATAACATGTGCACTTATGATACTTGCAGTGGCAAAACTTGGGATGACACCTGGGAGCCTGCCAGCGAGTTCCAGCATTTTTGCCCGAGTCTCCAAATACCAACCAGCTTTCAGAATGTCAATTTTGAGGGTTTTGTCGTTGTTGTTGTTGTTGTTGTAGTTTTTGTTATTGCTGTAATTCATTAAAGTTTTTGTACAGTGCATACACTCTTTTAGTACTTTTTTTTGTTGTCATTTTAAACACCTTTTGCATGTTTTCTGCACTGCGTAACAGCCAGGTGTTGTAACATGGAGAGGACATGCTACAAACATGCTGTTATAATGGTTTTCCCAAAGACATGTTTTAATGATTTTTGCAGAGCAGTTTTATAATGGGTAAGTTTACATGAACTGTCTCTTATGCCATGCATGAATAAATACAAAAAATAAATATAAAAATATATTAAGTGTTACATATTTCCCATTATATATTTCTTTTCATTTAGCCTAAAATAGAATGTTTATTAATAAGAATGGTTATTAAAATTTACATATTTTACTAAAAATGATTTTACTGCCTTATTGCATACAATTTTATTATGAATGTATTTAAGTATCTAGTTGAGAGAGGATACTTTAAGACATTTGTTGTAATAAAAAAATTGTATATATGTATATATTATAGTATTAATATAGTATATATATGTATTTATTTTATAATTATAATTATATATATATATATATATATATATATAATATAAATATATATACACACCACACCACCCATATAGCGTATATATATATATTATATATATATATATATATATATATATATATATATAATATATATATATATATATATATATTTATATATATATATATATATATATATATATATTCCTCATACTGTATACAGCTGTCAGCTTACACAGCTGTTCATACCATGAAAATCAATAGGCCATTGTTTTAGAGTAGATTCACTAATCAATAATCTAATCTACGTAAGGTTAGCTCCAGATAGAAATCTATAACTGTAAATTGTATTTTTAATGAGAAGAAATAAATATATAACTGACCTGTTATAACCCACCTGAAGCCGGTAGATCCTGTAATTACTATATTTGGACAAATAAGTGGACGTTTATTTTGACGGGGTGTGGCTGGATTAACTTTTAGGCAAAAATAGAAGGTGCTTCATGTTGCAAACTGTTTTACTGTTAATATGAACTTCACTAATACTGTCACTGAACAATGAGGTATTGCTATGGTACAAGAAATTCACGATTTACCGAGATCGTGTTCCTAACCGAAACACTACAGCACAAGTATACACGTCAATGAACTACAAATTACAGCACCATGTTTTCCCGTCCCATTGAGAGAGTGACAAAGGCTTATGGGTAATGTAGTTTTAAAATCTAGTAATTAAATGAAGTAAACACTAAGTTCAATAAACAAATGAATATCTAAATATGTTCATTGTGCAAACCTTTGATATATTTGAGAGCCAGGTTAAAATGTGGCATTTTACTTAGAACACTTTTTAAAACACCTTTTATTTTTACAAACTGTTTATATACGCTATATTTAAAAGCATTCACTCGTCTGCCTTTTCACAAGGTTTAAGAGTTTGTTCGTAAGAATTTTTGACCATTTCTCCAGAAGCGCATTTGTGAGGTCAGACACTGATGTTGGACAAGAAGGCCTGGATTACAGTCTCTGATCTAATTCATCCCAAATGTGTTCTATCGGGTTGAAGTCAGGACTCTTGTGCAGGACAGCCGAGTTCTTCCACACTTAACTCACTCATTCATGTTTTTATGGATCTTGCTTTCTGCACTTGTGCTCAGTCATGTTGGAACATGTTTCCCCAATCTGTTCCGGATAAAGTAGGTACTGAACTGTCCAAAATGTCCTGAAGCATTAAGTGTTCCTTTCACTGGAGTTAAGGGGCCAGGCCCAACTACTTAAAAACAAACCCACATAATAATCCCCCTCCACCAAACTTTACACTTGGCACAATCTATGGTATTGAAGTACATTGCTGTAAAAATATACAGAGATGCTCAAAAGCTAACTGACACGAAGTATCCACATAAATTTAATATCAAACAACAAGAGACAAAAAGGCATATTTAAATAGTAAAGCTTATGAGGACTAACAATTCCTAGAATGATATTTATGTTGTCCAAACACAAACAAGAATTTACCACAGTGGGAAAGAGACGTATCTACAACAAAAGTTGGAGGCAATGGCTGGTAGAATCCAGGAGTCATGGCATCTCGGTTATGGAGAACATGTCTGGTGTGCATGATGACATCACATTCAGCACAAAAGAAGGGGCGTGGTCGACAGTCACAACACCGGACAGCAGCTGGATTGCTTCCACACAGTTGGCAGATGTGTGTTACCACATTTTCTCGTGCCACAGCCGTGTTCAACTTCTCTGAAATGAGACTTTGTCTTGTGCTCCAGTTTGAGGAAACTAGGAGACGATCTCTTGAGGTTCCAAGAGCTGATGCATCATCATCTATAGAATCGCTCAGTGAGTGCTGGAGATCTTGCATGAAACTCTTTGTTAAAATAGTATGGAATATTTTACACACACATACAAACATTATATATATATTATGTAATTTACAGAATGAAATACACACCAACAGTCTCTGGAGAAATGGTCACCTCACAGTTAGTGTCAGGAGCATTGATGTGAGGATCAGTTTTCCGAACGTGATCAACTGTACCACATAAAAGAACAACATTCATTTACAACTTGTCCACAATTTGATCTCCTTTATTACCAGTGTAAAATGGTCAAGCTCACTGTTTAACATTTAGTCAAGAGGACTAGCAGACTTTTTATTTCCCAAACCCAAATGTAGACAGTTCAATTGCTTGCAGTTATCTGTCTATAAGGTGTCAAATAGATGAGGAAAGCAAATAAACTTGCTTGCTGTAGAAGCAGATCATAAAAACAAGCTGGTTGGCCACTTACAACACACTCAGAACAAACTGCTTCAAACAATTCTTACCAAGACCAATCATTTAGTGAAGCTTTTACTTCTTTACAATAAATACTGTATTTATTTTCATGTTAAAAATCAGTGCTTCTGGTTTGATTGTTTACATCATATTCCTTGTTTCATACATTCATAAGTGCCTAAACAATCCAGATATTCAATATATCTTGAATGAAAATTATACTGACCCTCGTTTGACTGATTGCTGTTTCATCTTGGTCTTGCATAGACAATGTTTCCATCACTGCTCTTTTTCTCAATGTACCCTTGGTTCAGGTGTTTTTACTGGTGCTGCTTCCTCTTCTCCCTGCAGCTCTTGAAGTAAGTCATCAGCCTTACTCCATCAGCCTTTCACAGCAGCTGGGCCGGCGTGCCAACCCACGCCACAACCCTCAGGAGCCCAAACTGGATTTACTACCGTCTCCGACACCGAACCGATGCACTGGCTCACAGAGGTTGTCCCGGAAAGAGAGGAACAGCCGCCTGGCCACCGGTTAATTCCTGTACTGTGGGAACCAGGCCACTCCATCGCCAGATGCCCCACATGTCCTGCTCACACGGCGGTGAGTACTGTTGAGTTTCCCACAGGCATACAGTATCTCCTTTGTCTAAGCTCACAATGACGCTTCTAACTCCCGATCTCTCTATCTCCGTACGTGCTCTGGTTGACTCTGGCTCGGCAGGAAACTTCTTCTCTCAAGCCTGCCTGGACCGCCTGCCGCTCCCCCGAGAAAGCGGCTCCCAGGACCTAGCCGTCCAGACCATCCAGGGACGCCCGCTGGGATGGGGCTGGGCGAAGTACTGTGCACTGGTTGTCACTCTCCAGTTGGGCTATTCATCGGAGGAAATCCGGTTCATGGTGCTCGATGACTCAACCATCAGCGTGATCCTAGGAGGCCCTGGTTACAACAACATGCCCCGCGGTGCTCCTGGGACCCAATGCAACATTCTGGAGTGCAGTGCACACTGCAGGGAACACTGCCTCTACCAGCTCCCCACACGGGTCCCAAGGTCGTGGTAGGTGCCACCAGGGTGAAGGAAGCCACAACATAGGCCCAGGCGGAGATTCCCAAGAAATACAAGCGTTCAAGGATGGGTTTTGTGCCAAAGCAGCCACTTGTCTCCCCACTCACCGGCCCTGGACTGCTGCATTGACCTGCTTCCTGGAGCTAAGCTGCCCAAGGGCCGTGTTTAACCCTTGTCCGCTCCTGAACACTGGGCGATGGAGGAATACGTTCAACAGCCCTCCGCATGGTTCATTGCCCAATCCTCCTCTTTCTGGCGGCCTCTAGCTTTTCTTTGTGGGAAAGAAGGACGGGGGTCTTCGTCCCTGCATTGACTTCCGGCAGCTGAACGCCCAGATTGCTCCTCTCCCTTACCCCCTCCCGCTTGTTCCATCAGCTCTGGAGGACCTAAGGGACGCTAGGGTTTCTTTAAACTCGATCTCCGAGCGCATACAACCTGGTGCGCATTAGAAAGGAGACGAGTGGAAGAACGACTTTATTACACCCTCAGACACTACGAGTACCGGGTCATGCGGTACGCCTCTCCATCCTCCGGCCGTCTTCCAGGGGTTATGAACGAAGTGTTTCGACCCTACCTCCAGAAGTACGTCATGGTCTACATCGACGACATCTAATCTACTCACGAACCTAGAGGAGCACCATCGTCACGTGCGTGACGTCCTAGGGTCACTTCGTTCCCACCAGCTCTACCTGAACCTCTCAAATGCGAGTTCCACCGGGAGAGATTCAGTTCCTGGTTATGTGATCACCGCACAGGGATACAGATGGACGAAGCAAGGTGAAGGCCGTGAGGAACTGGTTCCAGTTCAGGTCACCTACCGAGCACTCAATGAAAGCCTTACCGGATTTGGGGCCTGAGGAATCCAGCAATCCGGACCCCATCCTTCCCACCCAAGCGAGAAGAGGACTGTCCAGCTCGTTCAGGCACGATACTGGTGGCCAAGGATGGCGGAGGAGTTACCCGTTTTGTCCAAGAGTGTCCCACCTGCGCCATGTCGAAGTACCACGCCACCTGCCCATTGGCAAGCTGGTGCTTCATAACTGACCCATGCGTCCTGGTAGCGGTGGACCGCTTCTCTAAAGCCTGCTGTTTCGTTCCTTTCAAGGGCCTGCCATCCGCCCTCGAGACAGCCGAGGCCCTGTTTCACCATGTCTTCAGGAACTTCGGTCTTGGACCTTGGGCCCCAGTACACGTCTCGGGTTTGGAAGCCACCCCATCAGCAGCACTCGCAGGCACGCTGATGCTAGGCGTCTGCGGCCCATTGTTCCGCCCCGGGGACTTGGTGTGGCTGTCCACAATGGACCTGAGGATGAAGCTGCCGTGCCGCAAGCTAAGCCCCCGGTTCATTGAGCCCTTCCGGATTTCCAGCCAGATCGGCGACGTGTCCTACCGCTGGAGCTGCCGCCAAGGTACCGCATTTACCCTACCTTTCACGTGTCCCTGCTGAAACCGTGTGTCTCCCTTCCTCTCGCCCTCCAGGTGACCCTGCGGCGTCCATCCAGCCGGAGGTCGTACTCAGCCCAACTCTATGCGTTCGGAGTCTGGATCCAGATGGCACGGGGTGCCCGAGTACGTGGCTGGAGGGTCGCCGTAGGGTGACTAAGGTGTCCTCGCTCAGGTCAGGCATCCGTGCCACCCCTGGGAGGGTGGGTCAGGACTCCCTGATCCTTCTCCTGTGCGTGCCCGCCCGCACGACTTCTCGCCAGCGTACGTTAACACACACCTGAGACTCGTTTGGCCTCATCACCTACCATAAACCTCACTTCACATTCACACGTCAGTTTATCTAGGTTTGCTGCTCATCCCACTATTCCGGTGCTGTCAGTGCCATGCTCTTCCAGCGCACTTGATTCTAGACAGACTACCTTTGTTCGTTCACTCTCAGGACCACGCTCCCGCTGCGCACCAGCGGAATTCACCTTCAAGCGAGTGTGTTTTGGCTTGCCTGTGCGCAAATAAACCTGTTTTGCTTCACTTCGCTTTTGCCTTCAGTTTCATTGCATAACAGTATCATTGTACTTTTTTTTTTTCATGAAATTATGCCTTTGAACATAAAACATTCATCTTTAACCTTAACCTTTAAAAAAAATTTTTTCTCAAAACAAATCTGCTGTCACCCTCATCATTTACTTTTGCAATTTTAACAGTTCTTTAATGAAATTATGCTTAAAAATCCATAATTTCATTTTAACTATTTTATTTTTATGAAAAAAGTCATGTAAAAAAAACTTTGTCATGTAAATTTTTTGTTCACTTATTCACTTTTACTAATACATTTTTACTTATGAGCATGAAAATTCGTACTATCATACTTTTTCTGGTAAATGTCAACTTTTTGTCAAAACATGGTCAATTCAACACATTCTCACTCCCAACTCGTCACATATGGACGCTTGTCAGGATCCCCTGGAGTCACATTTTGACCCACTGGGTATCCCTTAGCGTCGTTTTTCAATGTGCAGGGATTCCCATAGACTTCTGTAGATCTCTGAACCGGAACCTGTGGCGTTGAATTTGACGTGTTGGGAATCAGACTGTAGTCCGTTTTGTGTTATGAACGGGATCGGGACTACAATAAATAAGAATTAAAAAAAAGAATAGCTTGCTATAAATTAATTATGGCAGGGCTACTCAATCCAGGTCATGTTTTTTTTTCTACACATTTTCTATCTTTAAAACTGCCTCTTTCTCACCAACTACCTGCGTGTCTTCCCTCACCACGTTTATTATTTATTTATTATTTATAAGGACTTTATTTTTTATTTTTATTAATAAATTCATCAGTGGCGCTGACGTCATGGTATGGAGATCTCATGCTCCATTGCGATTTTCCACTCGGTAAGTAGAACAGTTCATTAATATATTGGGAACAATCCTTACAATTTACTGAACAAAAACTGTTCAATCAGGTCAAGAAGTTGTGTTAGAAGCTGTAGAAGTGAAAGGAAGCAGTTTTGTGATGCAGTAAATCACAGCAGACATTATAAAAATATAACTTGCTGCACCAAATTTGTAGTAGGCAGGCTAAGATAGATAATTAATTCAAGTTTGTTTATTGTTTTTCCACATTAATCATGCAAGGAAATAGAGGAGATTGTATGATATTTGGAAATTGTGTGTTTTAAGTTACCAAAATAGCAGTAGGAACAGTTTTGCCCGATTGGTGTGTTTTCCAGTAATTGTTCACAAATCCACACAAAAAATCTAGTAAATACAAAATCTTAGCAATAACAATACAAATTAATTTTGACAATTAATTAATAAAAAAAACCCCAACAATACTGTGAAGCATCACATATTTACAATATAATAAAGCAAATTAAGTGTTTTGTCTAAAGAAGGTTAGGTTAGGGTTAGTCATCTAGGGTTAGGGCTAGGGTGTTCAGGGTCACCAACATGGTGCCCAGGTAGTCCGCAAGGACCACATGAGTAGAGCAGTTGGAGAGCCTCACGGTGGAGTAGTCGGAGAGCCTCACGGTGGAGCAGCCGGTGAGCCTCACCGTGGAGCAGTCGGAGAGCCTCACCGTGGAGCAGTCGGAGAGCCTCACCGTGGAGCCGCCGGAGAGCCTCACCGTGGAGCAGCCGGAAAGCCTTACAAAGAAGTCTGAGACTCTATATACACTCAACCTTGTTTCTCTCTCTTCCCCAAGTTCTCCAAATTCACTCTCTCCTAGCTCCTCTACTACTTCCTCAGCTGTTCTAACTTCACACTGTTCTTCTCCTCCACCTTCACTGCCATGTTCTAGGTCTTTGCAACAGAGGAGGAAAAGGACTGCCACCACTGTCTCTCCTCCATCTTTTATCACCACAGATCTCTCCGTTTCACAGTCTTGTTCTCCAACTTCCATCTTCCACCTCCCAGTCCTTGAGTCAGGAGGGGCCATATGTGAAGAAGGGAAGAAAAGGTAAGTTTTTCCACATTATTAATAAATTTGCTCTCAGACAAAGCGACTTCATGCAAATTAGATTTATTGGGTCATCAGGTTATTGGTAGCCAATAAACAGTATTTTGTTCTTTTAGTTATTCAGCTGTATTACGTGTCCAATGTCCAAGGGGTGTGGTTATTGTCAATCACTGATTTAAGCTAAGAGGGCTTTGGAAAACCCAGCCCAGTACATTTTGCTCGATGACAAAAAGCAGGGCATAGTCATTTGGACACAAATGGACAGGACCACAGATCACCTCAAAAGTAAAATGATAACTATTAACTTGAATTCAACTGCAAACTTGACATTTATTGCTTAATAAACGTTCCTTGTGTTTGATCATTAAGGTTGCCGAAAATGTAGTAGGCAGAAGAACTTCCTATTTGATAAAATAACCGGGAAAAGAACAAATGAGGTAAAATGTCTTTATTAGGCTGCTTGTTTGTCTTAGTGACTGATTCTGGTTTTTAAAGATAATAAAACAATATGTTATATGTCCAATATGTCCAGTGCCCTATCCAGTGACTGCTTAAACAGCTTCAATAATTATTACTTTGTGTGTGTGTGTGTGTGGTGTGTGTGTGTGTGTGTGTGTGTGTGTGTGTGTGTGTGTGTGTGTGTGTGTGTGTGTGTGTGTAGGGAAAAGCAGACTTGAAAAACCACTGGTTACCTTGCACTGTGTGGTAGTGTTTCATTAAAAATGTAACTTCATTGCAATGCTAAGTAGTCTATTTCATGACCAATATGATGTTGGCAAAGTTAAAATGGTGTCTTACAAGCAGCATGGAAATTTTTATTTATGTCTGTGGCAAGAGAAAGCTCCCTGGTCGTATAGTTGATCATGGCAGAAATAAAAGCTTCATAAAAGCTTCTTGACTTGACTTGACTTCTAATCATCCTCTGCGGTAGACAGAAAACTGATGCAAGTTTATTAATAAGAATGGTTATTAAAATTTACATATTTTACTAAAAATGATTTTACTGCCTTACAATACAATTTTATTATGAATGTATTTAAGTATCTAGTTGAGAGAGGATACTTTAAGACATTTGTTGTAATAAAATTTTTTTATATATGTATATATTATAGTATTAATATAGTATATATATGTATTTATTTATAATTATAATTATATATATATATATAATATATATATATATATATATATAATATATATATATATATATATATATATATATAAATATATACACACACACCACACACACACACACACACCTTATACAGCTGTATATATATATATATATATTAATATATTATTATATATATGTGTGTGTGTGTGTGTATATATATATATATATATATATATATATATATATATATAATATATATATATATATATATATATATATATTCCTCATACTGTATACAGCTGTCAGCTTACACAGCTGTTCATACCATGAAAATCAATAGGCCATTGTTTTAGAGAAGATTCACTAATCAATAATCTAATCTACGTAAGGTTAGCTCCAGATAGAAATCTATAACTGTAAATTGTATTTTTAATGAGAAGAAATAAATATATAACTGACCTGTTATAACCCACCTGAAGCCGGTAGATCCTGTAATTACTATATTTGGACAAATAAGTGGGACGTTTATTTTTACAGGGTGTGGCTGGATTAACTTTTAGGCAAAAATAGAAGGTGCTTCATGTTTCAAACTGTTTTACTGTTAATATGACTTCACTAATACTGTCACTGAACAATGAGGTATTGCTATGGTACAAGAAATTCACGATTTACCGAGATCGTGTTCCTAACCGAAACACTACAGCACAAGTATACACGTCAATGAACTACAAATTACAGCACCATGTTTTCCCGTCCCATTGATAGAGTGACAAAGGCTTATGGGTAATGTAGTTGTAAAATCTAGTAATTAAATGAAGTAAACACTAAGTTCAATTAACAAATGAATATCTAAATATGTTCATTGTGCAAACCTTTGATATATTTGAGAGCCAGGTTAAAATGTGGCATTTTACTTAGAACACTTTTTAAAACACCTTTTATTTTTACAAACTGTTTATATACGCTATATTTAAAAGCATTCACTCGTCTGCCTTTTCACAAGGTTTAAGAGTTTGTTAATTCCACTTTAATGGCATTAAATAGGTTTTTTTTTTTTTTGCCATTCAAGTGAATAAACTGAACATAAACATTGGCACCTAAGAAAAATGCTAATTTTATATAAAAACAAAACAAAAAAAAAATGGATTAGAGACTTTTGCACCTGCTCTCTTCATATTTCCAATATGAATCAAATTTCCTTTGATTATCATTACTCATTAAACTCATGATTATTTATGAATATTGTAGTTGGTGGAGGACATTTTCAATTATTTTGTATAGACAACTGTATCTAATTATTATTATTATTGTAACTAATTCTTTTGGCTGGCTGTATTTATTCTATATGTGTAAACTACTGAGTAGTTTTATTCATACCAAAAGCTCATTAAAAAGTATTTTGCAGCCTAATACTTTACAACTACAAAGAGACATAAGAAGTAACAAATCATCTAGAGTACAAGTACCTGAAATCTATACTTTAGTACAGTACAGTACTTAGCCTTACAATAACACACTTCATTTCCATCACTGACTGGTTGTATTTCTATTTATGTGAGAAAAAAAAACTACACTTTGATTATATTTATAAAATGACAAAAAGCTGATTTTATTACACACTTTAGAATAAGGGTTAAGGTCACTGGATCACTGGATCACTGTCAAGAAAAAAAGGTTTTTACATTACAGTTCATCATCAGAATTTTCAAAGTCACTTTCACTGTCATAGTCATCAGCTGACGATTTGTTTAAAAAGTTGATGTTCTCTGCTCCAGACAAAACATGCAGGTAACAGTCTCTTGCTTGCACCCTCATACATTTTACATAGCTTTCTGTGGATGATGCTCTGCAGACCTTTCAAACCTTCTTCGCTTAGGCCACATTAAACTTTCTTTCGGCTTCTCCCGTTAGGGGTCGCAACAACAGATCCTCCGCACATTTGATTTGGCACATGTTTTACGCTGGATGCCCTTCCTAACGCAACCCTCCCCAATTTATCCGGGCTTGGGACCGGCACTGAGAGTGGCTGGGGATGGTTCCCTGACCGGGAATCGAACCCGGGTCGCAGCGGTGAGAACGCTGCATCTTAACCACTAGACCACCAGGGGACCACTTCGCTTAGGCCACATTGCGGATCTTAAAAACAAGAACAAAATAACATTAAGCCTCCATTAGAAACCTTATAAACAATCATCATTGTTGTGTATGTTTATTAGGGCTTTTTACTTTAATGATTAGACAGGACATGTCCTATGTAGTTATAGAAATATGCACTAGTCAAAAAACATGCAGGTGGTTGGTTTGAAATAACTTAACTTATAACATTCTTTTCAGCTATGGAACTGACACTGTGTTTTGAGTTCGTTTTCCAGAAAAAAAATGGGGCAGCCCTTTGTTTATGCTTATGTTTGTGCCATATATTACAAATTCTTACTTTTCAGACTCTCGCTGGCAAACAAGCAGGACAGTTCTCAGAGGGTCTCAGCACGAGTTGAAAGATATTTCCAATGTTGATTCATCTCTGCAACAACAATTTTCTGCTCCTCCTGAAGTCGCCTTAGTGACATGATGATGTTGAATGCCTTTCTTTTGTCCTTAAATCAACAGTGTCTGGAATGCATGAGAAAAACTTACGTCATATGGGGTTGCAGATGGACATTTGTGGCATTGTGGCTGATGTGTCATTATATAAAAGAATTGTCAGAAGACTAGTGTACATACCACTGTGTGGTAGCTGCCATGGCCAAGCTGTCTCACCAGACAAAATGGTTTCCAAGCACAGAGTTTTTGTTTTTGGAACCATTATGTTGTATTTCTCCACAACTGATGTCAGGATCCCCTTCTCTTCCCTGATCTTGCGGCGGATCCTGGCACGACCTTTGTTGCCATCTGTATCTTTATAGAGACGCTGGGAACGCCCCTTGATACTCACCACCAGCACCTCAATTCTGCTGGCCAAAGCATCAACATCATTTGTGGTGGTTGTTGTTGTTGCTGAGAAGAAATTACAACAAGAGTAACAATTACAATTATTTACAACTAAATGTATTACTAGTAACATATATATATATATATATACACACACACACACACATATATATATATATATATATATATATATATATAATATATATATATATATATATATATATATATATATATATATATATATATATATATATATATACATATACACACACACACACACACAAAAAGTTAATGAAAATAAGACTCTCGTAAACAAAATCTGTAGATGGAGGCAATTGTACTCCTGTATAAACTGTCTGTGGAGATCTTGCCAGTCTATTAAAAGTAAGAAAACCAACAGCTAATAATGTAAAATAAATGCATTAGCATCAAACACCTTTCTACCCAGAATACAGAAGATTACCATTACTGTAGGATAAATAAATGTAATACTCACACAACCAAAGCGGACAGTTCGCTGATCCAGCATTCTTGAAAAGCTTGGCAGGACAGTCCTGGTGCTGCCATCTTCATTTCTTCAAATTTAAAAAAAAAGACATCTGTGGCATAAATTGTGGCAAAGTTAAGGGTCGCAGGCCAGTAGTCACTTCGATTTAGCTCGACCACTCCATGCCTCACAACTCAACTCAGGCACGCTTAGATCAAATCGTCCTGAAAAAATCAAAAACATTTTCACTTTAATGTAAACCTTAAGTGATTAATCAGGTTTTGGATTATTTCAACCTTTTTTTTTACATGACTTTGTATACTTGTTAAACATTACTCAAAAGTCATGTGTAGATCTTACATACAGACCTGTGCCAAACTTATGGAGGTAGAGCATGTATAGATTTTTATCTTCACACACTTACTATTCATTGTGATCACAGCAACAGTCTCTCCTGGGCTGACCCTCAATGACTCTGGTGAACAACCGCAAATTTTGTCAGGAACCTCCACAGGCACATGGCGCACTGAACAAAATCAAACGTGAATTAAGATCATTTGGATTGACTGAGTAATATAACATTGGAACGATTTTATGGTATTGAAGTACATTGCTGTAAAAATATACAGAGATGCTCAAAAAGCTAACTGACACGAAGTATCCACATAAATTTAATATCAAACAACAAGAGACAAAAAAGCATATTTAAATAGTAAAGCTTATGAGGACTAACAATTCCTAGAATGATATTTATGTTGTCCAGCCACAAACAAAAACTTACCACAATGGGAAAGAGCCGTATCTACAACAAAAGTTGGAGGCAATGGCTGGTAGAATCCAGGAGTTATGGCATCTCGGTTATGGAGAACATGTCTGGTGTGCATGATGACATCACATTCAGCACAAAAGAAGGGGCAGTCACAACACCGGACAGCAGCTGGATTGCTTCCACACAGTTGGCAGATGTGTGTTACCACATTTTCTCGTGCCACAGCCGTGTTCAACTTCTCTAAAATGAGACTTTGTCTTGTGCTCCAGTTTGAGGAAACTAGGAGACGATCTCTTGAGGTTCCAAGAGCTGATGCATCATCATCTATAGAATCGCTCAGTGAGTGATGGAGATCTTGCATGAAACTCTTTGTTAAAATAGTATGGAATATTTTACACACACATACAAACATTATATATATATATTATGTAATTTACAGAATGAAATACACACCAACAGTCTCTGGAGAAATGGTCACCTCACAGTTAGTGTCAGGAGCATTGATGTGAGGATCAGTTTTCCGAACGTGATCAACTGTACCACATAAAAACAATAAAGAACAACATTCAGAACATTTACAACTTGTCCCACAATTTGATCTCCTTTATTACCAGTGTAAAATGGTCCAAGCTCACTGTTTAACATTTAGTCAAGAGGACTAGCAGACTTTTTATTTCCCAAACCCAAATGTAGACAGTTCAATTGCTTGCAGTTATCTGTCTATAAGGTGTCAAATAGATGAGGAAAGCAAATAAACTTGCTTGCTGTAGAAGCAGATCATAAAAACAAGCTGGTTGGCCACTTACAACACACTCAGAACAAACTGCTTCAAACAATTCGACCAAGACCAATCATTTAGTGAAGCTTTTACTTCTTTACAATAAATACTGTATTTATTTTCATGTTAAAAATCAGTGCTTCTGGTTTGATTGTTTACATCATATTCCTTGTTTCATACATTCATAAGTGCCTAAACAATCCAGATATTCAATATATCTTGAATGAAAATTATACTGACCCTCGTTTGACTGATTGCTGTTTCATCTTGGTCTTGCATAGACAATGTTTCCATCACTGTCTCTTTTTCTCCAATGTACCCTTGGTTCAGGTGTTTTTACTGGTGCTGCTTCCTCTTCTCCCTGCAGCTCTTGAAGTAAGTCATCAGCCTTACTCCATCAGCCTTTCACAGCAGCTGGCCGCGTGCCAACCCACGCCACAACCCTCAGGGCCCAAACTGGATTTACTACCGTCTCCGACACCGAACCGATGCAGCTGGGCTCACAGAGGTTGTCCCGGAAAGAGAGGAACAGCCGCCTGGCCACCGGTTAATTCCTGTACTGTGGGAACCCAGGCCACTCCATCGCCAGATGCCCCACATGTCCTGCTCACACGGCGGTGAGTACTGTTGAGTTTCCCACAGGCATACAGTATCTCCTTTGTCTAAGCTCACAATGACGCTTCTAACTCCCGATCTCTCTATCTCCGTACGTGCTCTGGTTGACTCTGGCTCGGCAGGAAACTTCTTCTCTCAAGCCTGCCTGGACCGCCTGCCGCTCCCCCGAGAAAGCGGCTCCCAGGACCTAGCCGTCCAGACCATCCAGGGACGCCCGCTGGGATGGGGCTGGGCGAAGTACTGTGCACTGGTTGTCACTCTCCAGTTGGGGCTATTTCATCGTGAGGAAATCCGGTTCATGGTGCTCGATGACTCAACCATCAGCGTGATCCTAGGGAGGCCCTGGTTACAACAACATGCCCCGCGGTGCTCCTGGGACCAATGCAACATTCTGGAGTGCAGTGCACACTGCAGGGAACACTGCCTCTACCAGCTCCCCACACGGGTCCCCAAGGTCGTGGTAGGTGCCACCAGGGTGAAGGAAGCCACAACATAGGCCCAGGCGGAGATTCCCAAGAAATACCAAGCGTTCAAGGATGGGTTTTGTGCCAAAGCAGCCACTTGTCTCCCCACTCACCGGCCCTGGGACTGCTGCATTGACCTGCTTCCTGGAGCTAAGCTGCCCAAGGGCCGTGTTTAACCCTTGTCCGCTCCTGAACACTGGGCGATGGAGGAATACGTCAACAGGCCCTCCGGCATGGGTTCATTGCCCAATCCTCCTCTTTCTGGCGGCCTCTAGCTTTTTCTTTGTGGGAAAGAAGGACGGGGGTCTTCGTCCCTGCATTGACTTCCGGCAGCTGAACGCCCAGATTGCTCCTCTCCCTTACCCCCTCCCGCTTGTTCCATCAGCTCTGGAGGACCTAAGGGACGCTAGGGTTTTCTTTAAACTCGATCTCCGGAGCGCATACAACCTGGTGCGCATTAGAAAGGAGACGAGTGGAAGAACGACTTTATTACACCCTCAGGACACTACGAGTACCGGGTCATGCGGTACGGCCTCTCCATCGCTCCGGCCGTCTTCCAGGGGTTTATGAACGAAGTGTTTCGACCCTACCTCCAGAAGTACGTCATGGTCTACATCGACGACATCTTAATCTACTCACGGAACCTAGAGGAGCACCATCGTCACGTGCGTGACGTCCTAGGGTCACTTCGTTCCCACCAGCTCTACCTGAACCTCTCAAAGTGCGAGTTCCACCGGGAGAGGATTCAGTTCCTGGGTTATGTGATCACCGCACAGGGGATACAGATGGACGAAGGCAAGGTGAAGGCCGTGAGGAACTGGTTCCAGTTTCAGGTCACCTACCGAGCACTCAATGGAAAGGCCTTTACCGGATGTTGGGGCCTGAGGAATCCAGCAATCCGGACCCCATCCTTCCCACCCAAGCGAGAAGAGGACTGTCCAGCTCGTTCAGGCACGATACTGGTGGCCAAGGATGGCGGAGGAGGTTACCCGTTTTGTCCAAGAGTGTCCCACCTGCGCCATGTCGAAGGTACCACGCCACCTGCCCATTGGCAAGCTGGTGCTTCATAACTGACCCATGCGTCCTGGTAGCGGTGGACCGCTTCTCTAAAGCCTGCTGTTTCGTTCCTTTCAAGGGCCTGCCATCCGCCCTCGAGACAGCCGAGGCCCTGTTTCACCATGTCTTCAGGAACTTCGGTCTTGGACCTTGGGCCCCAGTACACGTCTCGGGTTTGGAAGCCACCCCATCAGCAGCACTCGCAGGCACGCTGATGCTAGGCGTCTGCGGCCCATTGTTTCCGCCCCGGGGACTTGGTGTGGCTGTCCACAATGGACCTGAGGATGAAGCTGCCGTGCCGCAAGCTAAGCCCCCGGTTCATTGAGCCCTTCCGGATTTCCAGCAGATCGGCGACGTGTCCTACCGGCTGGAGCTGCCGCCAAGGTACCGCATTTACCCTACCTTTCACGTGTCCCTGCTGAAACCGTGTGTCTCGCCTTCCTCTCGCCCTCCAGGTGACCCTGCGGCGTCCATCCAGCCGGAGGTCGTAGCTCAGCCCAACGTCTATGCGTTGCGGGAGGTCCTGGATTCCAGATGGCACGGGGGTCGCCTCGAGTACCGGTGGACTGGGAGGGTCCGCCCGGCTAGGGGTGACTAAGGGTCGTCCTCGTCTCAGGGTCAGGGCATCCGGTGCCACCCCTGGGGAGGGGGTGGTGTCAGGGAGCTCCCTGATCCTTCTCCTGTGCGTGGCCCGCCCGCACGGAGCTTCTCGCCAGCGTACTGTTAACACACACCTGAGACTCGTTTGGCACTCATCACCATACCATATATAAACCCCTCACTTTCACATTCACACTGTCAGTTATTATCTAGGGTTTTGCTGCTCATCCCACGTATTTCCCGTGTGCTGTTCAGTGCCATGCTTCTTCCTAGCGCACCTTGAATTCTAGACAGACTACCTTTTGTTTCAGTTCACTCTCAGTGGACCACGCTCCCGCTGCGCACCAGCGGAATATTCACCTTCAAGGCGAGTGTTGTGTTTGGCTTTGCCTGTGTCGCAAATAAACTCTGTTTTGCTTTCACTTCGGCTTTTGCCTTCAGTTTCATTGCATAACAGTATCATTGTACTTTTTTTTTTTCATGAAATTATGCCTTTGAACATAAAACATTCATCTTTAACCTTAACCTTTAAAAAAATTTTTTTCTCAAAACAAATCTGCTGTCACCCTCATCATTTACTTTTTGCAATTTTAACAGTTCTTTAATGAAATTATGCTTAAAAATCCATAATTTCATTTTAACTATTTTATTTTTATGAAAAAAGTCATGTAAAAAAAAACTTTTGTCATGTAAATTTTTTTGTTCACTTATTTCACTTTTACTAATACATTTTTACTTATGAGCATGAAAATTCGTACTATCATACTTTTTCTGGTAAATGTCAACTTTTTGTCAAAACATGGTCAATTCAACACATTCTCACTCCCAACTCGTCACATATGGACGCTTGGTCAGGATCCCCTGGAGTCACATTTTGACCCACTGGGTATCCCTTTAGCGTCGTTTTTCAATGTGCAGGGATTCCCATAGACTTCTGTAGATCTCTGAACCGGAACCTGTGGCGTTGAATTTTGACGTGTTGGGGAATCAGACTGTAGTCCGTTTTGTGTTATGAACGGGATCGGGACTACAATAAATAAGAATTAAAAAAAAGAATAGCTTGCTATAAATTAATTATGGCAGGGCTACTCAATCCAGGTCATGTTTTTTTTTTCTACACATTTTCTATCTTTAAAACTGCCTCTTTCTCACCAACTACCTGCGTGTCTTCCCTCACCACGTTTATTTATTTATTTATTTATTTATAAGGACTTTATTTTTTTATTTTTTATTAATAAATTCATCAGTGGCGCTGACGTCATGGTATGGAGATCTCATGCTCCATTGCGATTTTCCACTCGGTAAGTAGAACAGTTCATTAATATATTTGGGAACAATCCTTACAATTTACTGAACAAAAACTGTTCAATCAGGTCAAGAAGTTGTGTTTAGAAGCTGTAGAAGTGAAAGGAAGCAGTTTTGTGATGCAGTAAATCACAGCAGACATTATAAAAATATAACTTGCTGCACCAAATTTGTAGTAGGCAGGCTAAGATAGATAATTATATTCAAGTTTGTTTATTTGTTTTTCCACATTTAATCATGCAAGGAAATAGAGGAGATTGTATGATATTTGGAAATTGTGTGTTTTAAGTTACCAAAATAGCAGTAGGAACAGTTTTGCCCGATTGGTGTGTTTTCCAGTAATTGTTCACAAATCCACACAAAAAATCTAGTAAATACAAAAATCTTAGCAATAACAATACAAATTAATTTTGACAATTAATTAATAAAAAAAACCCCAACAATACTGTGAAGCATCACATATTTACAATATAATAAAGCAAATTAAGTGTTTTTGTCTAAAGAAGGTTAGGTTAGGGTTAGTCATCTAGGGTTAGGGCTAGGGTGTTCAGGGGTCACCAACATGGTGCCCAGGTAGTCCGCAAGGACCACATGAGTAGAGCAGTTGGAGAGCCTCACGGTGGAGTAGTCGGAGAGCCTCACGGTGGAGCAGCCGGTGAGCCTCACCGTGGAGCAGTCGGAGAGCCTCACCGTGGAGCAGTCGGAGAGCCTCACCGTGGAGCCGCCGGAGAGCCTCACCGTGGAGCAGCCGGAAAGCCTTACAAAGAAGTCTGAGACTCTATATACACTCAACCTTGTTTCTCTCTCTTCCCCAAGTTCTCCAAATTCACTCTCTCCTAGCTCCTCTACTACTTCCTCAGCTGTTCTAACTAACTTCACACTGTTCTTCTCCTCCACCTTCACTGCCATGTTCTAGGTCTTTGCAACAGAGGAGGAAAAGGACTGCCACCACTGTCTCTCCTCCATCTTTTATCACCACAGATCTCTCCGTTTCACAGTCTTGTTCTCCAACTTCCATCTTCCACCTCCCAGTCCTTGAGTCAGGAGGGGCCATATGTGAAGAAGGGAAGAAAAGGTAAGTTTTTCCACATTATTAATAAATTTGCTCTCAGACAAAGCGGACTTCATGCAAATTAGATTTATTTGGGTCATCAGGTTATTGGTAGCCAATAAACAGTATTTTGTTCTTTTTAGTTATTCAGCTGTATTTACGTGTCCAATGTCCAAGGGGTGTGGTTATTGTCAATCACTGATTTAAGCTAAGAGGGCTTTGGAAAACCCAGCCCAGTACATTTTGCTCGATTGACAAAAAGCAGGGGCATAGTCATTTGGACACAAATGGACAGGACCACAGATCACCTCAAAAGTAAAATGATAACTATTAACTTGAATTCAACTGCAAACTTGACATTTATTGCTTAATAAACGTTCCTTGTGTTTTGATCATTAAGGTTGCCGAAAATGTAGTAGGCAGAAGAACTTCCTATTTGATAAAATAACCGGGAAAAGAACAAATGAGGTAAAATGTCTTTTATTAGGCTGCTTGTTTGTCTTAGTGACTGATTCTGGTTTTTAAAGATAATAAAACAATATGTTATATGTCCAATATGTCCAGTGCCCTATCCAGTGACTGCTTAAACAGCTTCAATAATTATTACTTTGTGTGTGTGTGTGTGTGTGTGTGTGTGTGTGTGTGTGTGTGTGTGTGTGTGTGTGTGTGTGTGTGTGTGTGTGTGTAGGGAAAAGCAGACTTGAAAAACCACTGGTTACCTTGCACTGTGTGGTAAGTCGTGTTTCATTAAAAATGTAACTTCATTGCAATGCTAAGTAGTCTATTTCATGACCAATATGATGTTGGCAAAGTTAAAATGGTGTCTTACAAGCAGCATGGAAATTTCTTTTATTTATGTCTGTGGCAAGAGAAAGCTCCCTGGTCGTATAGTTGATCATGGCAGAAATAAAAGCTTCAATAAAAGCTTCTTGACTTGACTTGACTTCTAATCATCCTCTGCGGTAGACAGAAAACTGATGCAAGTTTATTAATAAGAATGGTTATTAAAATTTACATATTTTACTAAAAATGATTTTACTGCCTTACAATACAATTTTATTATGAATGTATTTAAGTATCTAGTTGAGAGAGGATACTTTAAGACATTTGTTGTAATAAAATTTTTTTATATATGTATATATTATAGTATTAATATAGTATATATATGTATTTATTTATAATTATAATTATATATATATATATATATATATATATATATATATATATATATATATATATATATATATATATAAATATATACACACACACACACACACACACCTTATACAGCTGTATATATATATATATATATATATATTTGTGTGTGTATATATATATATATATATATATATATTATATATATATATATATATATATATATATATATATATATATATATATTCCTCATACTGTATACAGCTGTCAGCTTACACAGCTGTTCATACCATGAAAATCAATAGGCCATTGTTTTAGAGAAGATTCACTAATCAATAATCTAATCTACGTAAGGTTAGCTCCAGATAGAAATCTATAACTGTAAATTGTATTTTTAATGAGAAGAAATAAATATATAACTGACCTGTTATAACCCACCTGAAGCCGGTAGATCCTGTAATTACTATATTTGGACAAATAAGTGGGACGTTTATTTTTACAGGGTGTGGCTGGATTAACTTTTAGGCAAAAATAGAAGGTGCTTCATGTTGCAAACTGTTTTACTGTTAATATGACTTCACTAATACTGTCACTGAACAATGAGGTATTGCTATGGTACAAGAAATTCATGATTTACCGAGATCGTGTTCCTAACCGAAACACTACAGCACAAGTATACACGTCAATGAACTACAAATTACAGCACCATGTTTTCCCGTCCCATTGATAGAGTGACAAAGGCTTATGGGTAATGTAGTTGTAAAATCTAGTAATTAAATGAAGTAAACACTAAGTTCAATTAACAAATGAATATCTAAATATGTTCATTGTGCAAACCTTTGATATATTGAGGGCCAGGTTAAAATGTGGCATTTTACTTAGAACACTTTTTAAAACACCTTTTATTTTTACAAACTGTTTATATACGCTATATTTAAAAGCATTCACTCGTCTGCCTTTTCACAAGGTTTAAGAGTTTGTTAATTCCACTTTAATGGCATTAAATAGGTTATTTTTTTTTGCCATTCAAGTGAATAAACTGAACATAAACATTGGCACCTAAGAAAAATGCTAATTTTATATAAAACAAAACAAAAAAAATGGATTAGAGACTTTTGCACCTGCTCTCTTCATATTTCCAATATGAATCAAATTTCCTTTGATTATAATTACTCATTAAACTCATGATTATTTAGTGTTGTAGTTGGTGGAGGACATTTTCAATTATTTTGTATAGACAACTGTATCTAATTATTATTATTATTGTAAATAATTCTTTTGGCTGGCTGTATTTATTCTATATGTGTAAACTACTGAGTAGTTTTATTCATACCAAAAGCTCATTAAAAAGTATTTTGCAGCCTAATACTTTACAACTACAAAGAGACATAAGAAGTAACAAATCATCTAGAGTACAAGTACCTGAAATCTATACTTTAGTACAGTACAGTACTTAGCCTTACAATAACACACTTCATTTCCATCACTGACTATTTGTATTTCTATTTATGTGAGAAAAAAAACTACACTTTGATTATATTTATAAAATGACAAAAAGCTGATTTTATTACACACTTTAGATTAAGGGTTAAGGTCACTGGATCACTGGATCACTGTCAAGAAAAAAAAGGTTTTTACATTACAGTTCATCATCAGAATTTTCAAAGTCACTTTCACTGTCATAGTCATCAGCTGACGATTTGTTTAAAAAGTTGATGTTCTCTGCTCCAGACAAAACATGCAGGTAACAGTCTCTTGCTTGCACCCTCATACATTTTACATAGCTTTCTGTGGATGATGCTCTGCAGACCTTTCAAACCTTCTTCGCTTAGGCCACATTAAACTTTCTTTCGGCTTCTCCCGTTAGGGGTCGCAACAACAGATCCTCCGCACATTTGATTTGGCACATGTTTTACGCTGGATGCCCTTCCTAACGCAACCCTCCCCAATTTATCCGGGCTTGGGACCTGCACTGAGAGTGGCTGGGGATGGTTCCCTGACCGGGAATCGAACCCGGGTCGCAGCGGTGAGAACGCTGCATCTTAACCACTAGACCACCAGGGGACCACTTTGCTTAGGCCACATTGCGGATCTTAAAAAGAAGAACAAAATAACATTAAGCCTCCATTAGAAGCCTTATAAACAATCATCATTGTTGTGTATGTTTATTAGGGCTTTTTACTTTAATGATTAGACAGGACATGTCCTATGTAGTTATAGGAATATGCACTAGTCAAAAAACATGCAGGTGGTTGGTTTGAAATAACTTAACTTATAACATTCTTTTTCAGCTATGGAACTGACACTGTGTTTTGAGTTCGTTTTCCAGAAAAAAAATGGGGCAGCCCTTTGTTTATGCTTATGTTTGTGCCATATATTACAAATTCGTACTTTTCAGACTCTCGCTGGCAAACAAGCAGGACAGTTCTCAGAGGGTCTCAGCACGAGTTGAAAGATATTTCCAATGTTGATTCATCTCTGCAACAACAATTTTCTGCTCCTCCTGAAGTCGCCTTAGTGACATGATGATGTTGAATGCCTTTCTTTTTGTCCTTAAATCAACAGTGTCTGGAATGCATGAGAAAAACTTACGTCATATGGGGTTGCAGATGGACATTTGTGGCATTGTGGCTGATGTGTCATTATATAAAAGAATTGTCAGAAGACTAGTGTACATACCACTGTGTGGTAGCTGCCATGGCCAAGCTGTCTCACCAGACAAAATGGTTTCCAAGCACAGAGTTTTTGTTTTTGGAACCATTATGTTGTATTTCTCCACAACTGATGTCAGGATCCCCTTCTCTTCCCTGATCTTGCGGCGGATCCTGGCACGACCTTTGTTGCCATCTGTATCTTTATAGAGACGCTGGGAACGCCCCTTGATACTCACCACCAGCACCTCAATTCTGCTGGCCAAAGCATCAACATCATTTGTGGTGGTTGTTGTTGTTGCTGAGAAGAAATTACAACAAGAGTAACAATTACAATTATTTACAACTAAATGTATTACTAGTAACATATATATATATATATATATATATATAACAACACATATATATATATATATATATATATATATAATATATATATATATATATATATATATATATATATATATATATATATATATTATATATATATTATATATATATATACACACACACACACACACACACAAAAAGTTAATGAAAATAAGACTCTCGTAAACAAAATCTGTAGATGGAGGCAATTGTACTCCTGTATAAACTGTCTGTGGAGATCTTGCCAGTCTATTAAAAGTAAGAAAACCAACAGCTAATAATGTAAAATAAATGCATTAGCATCAAACACCTTTCTACCCAGAATACAGAAAGATTACCATTACTGTAGGATAAATAAATGTAATACTCACACAACCAAAGCGGACAGTTCGCTGATCCAGCATTTTGAAAAAGCTTGGCAGGACAGTCCTGGTGCTGCCATCTTCATTTCTTCAAATTTAAAAAAAGACATCTGTGGCATAAATTGTGGCAAAGTTAAGGGCCACAGGCCAGTAGTCACTTCGATTTAGCTCGACCACTCCATGCCTCACAACTCAACTCAGGCACGCTTAGATCAAATCGTCCTGAAAAAATCAAAAACATTTTCACTTTAATGTAAACCTTAAGTGATTAATCAGGTTTTGGATTATTTCAACCTTTTTTTTTTACATGACTTTGTATACTTGTTAAACATTACTCAAAAGTCATATGTAGATCTTACATACAGACCTGTGCCAAATTATGGAGGTAGAGCATGTATAGATTTTTATCTTCACACACTTACTATTCATTGTGATCACAGCAACAGTCTCTCCTGGGCTGACCCTCAATGACTCTGGTGAACAACCGCAAATTTTGTCAGGAACCTCCACAGGCACATGGCGCACTGAACAAGATCAAACGTGAATTAAGATCATTTGGATTGACTGAGTAATATAACATTGGAACGATTTTATGGTATTGAAGTACATTGCTGTAAAAATATACAGAGATGCTCAAAAAGCTAACTGACACGAAGTATCCACATAAATTTAATATCAAACAACAAGAACAAAAAGGCATATTTAAATAGTAAAGCTTATGAGGACTAACAATTCCTAGAATTATATTTATGTTGTCCAGCCACAAACAAAAACTTACCACAATGGGAAAGAGACGTATCTACAACAAAAGTTGGAGGCAATGGCTGGTAGAATCCAGGAGTTATGGCATCTCGGTTATGGAGAACATGTCTGGTGTGCATGATGACATCACATTCAGCACAAAAGAAGGGGCAGTCACAACACCGGACAGCAGCTGGATTGCTTCCACACAGTTGACAGATGTGTGTTACCACATTTTCTCGTGCCACAGCCGTGTTCAACTTCTCTAAATGAGACTTTGTCTTGTGCTCCAGTTTGAGGAAACTAGGAGATGATCTCTTGAGGTTCCAAGAGCTGATGCATCATCATCTATAGAATCGCTCAGTGAGTGCTGGAGATCTTGCATGAAACTCTTTGTTAAAATAGTATGGAATATTTTACACACACATACAAACATTATATATATATATTATGTAATTTACAGAATGAAATACACACCAACAGTCTCTGGAGAAATGGTCACCTCACAGTTAGTGTCAGGAGCATTGATGTGAGGATCAGTTTTCCGAACGTGATCAACTGTACCACATAAAAACAATAAAGAACAACATTCAGAACATTTACAACTTGTCGCACAATTTGATCTCCTTTATTACCAGTGTAAAATGGTCCAAGCTCACTGTTTAACATTTAGTCAAGAGGACTAGCAGACTTTTTATTTCCCAAACCCAAATGTAGACAGTTCAATTGCTTGCAGTTATCTGTCTATAAGGTGTCAAATAGATGAGGAAAGCAAATAAACTTGCTTGCTGTAGAAGCAGATCATAAAAACAAGCTGGTTGGCCACTTACAACACACTCAGAACAAACTGCTTCAAACAATTCCGACCAAGACCAATCATTTAGTGAAGCTTTTACTTCTTTACAATAAATACTGTATTTTATTCAATTTATTTTCATGTTAAAAATCAGTGCTTCTGGTTTGATTGTTTACATCATATTCCTTGTTTCATACATTCGTAAGTGCCTAAACAATCCAGATATTCAATATATCTTGAATGAAAAATTATACTGACCCTCATTTGACTGATTGCTGTTTCATCTTGGTCTTGCATAGACAATGTTTCCATCACTGTCTCTTTTTCTCCAATGTACCCTTGGTTCAGGTGTTTTTACTGGTGCTGCTTCCTCTTCTCCCTGCAGCTCTTGAAGTAAGCATCAAGACTTTGGAGCTCATCATTGATTTCTTGATGCTCAACCAGGTTATCCAGCAGCATAAACTGTTATTGTAGTTCTGAATCACTCATGGTGAGGGGCAGGAACAGAAACAAACAGAAAGACGGACAGATACAACAACAACAACAACAACAACAACAACAACAACAACAGATGTAAACAGTGAAAGAGAGAGAGAGGGAGAGAGAGAGAGAGAGAGAGAGAGAGAGAGAGAGAGAGAGAGAGAAAGAGGGAAGCAGGTTAACAAGACAGACGTGGCTCTTAAAAGTGCCTTTTGTTATTTTGTGGGGGGGGGGGGGATTAAAATAAAAGAGGAATGTTGGAAAATCTGAAGGACCTGATGAGAGAAAAAAGAAAGATTTAAAGATTTTCTTTATCAGTGTTGCCAGATTGGGCAGTTTGTGATGGTTTTAAATTGTACTATGTGGGATGAAATGAGATTAGACAGGTGGGATTTTGATATTTCTGATGTGCCAAATGACAGACATAGAAAATAGTTTACAACGTAGTTACAACCTAACCTTTTTTAGACAAGAACGCTTCTTCTTCTTCTTCTTCTTTCGGCTGCTCCCATGAGGGGTCGCCACAGCGGATCATCCGTCTCCATACCACCCTGTCCTCTACATCTGCCTCTTTTACACCAACTACCTGCATGTCTTCCCTCACCACATCCATGAACCTCCTTCTTGGCCTTCCTCTTTTCCTCCTACCTGGTGGCTCCATCCTCAGCATTCTTCTACCAATATAATTCATGTCCCTCCTCTGCACATGTCCAAACCATCTCAATCTCGCCTCCCTCACCTTGTCACCAAAACATCCTACTTGCGCTGTCCCTTTAATAAACTCATTTCTAATCTTGTCCATCCTCGTCACTCCCAACGAAAACCTCAACATCTTCAGCTCTGCTACCTCCAGCTCTGCCTCCTGCCTTTTACTCAATGCCACTGTCTCTAATCCATACAACATCGCAGGTCTCACCACAGTCCTATAAACCTTCCCTTTCATTTTTGCAGATACCCTACTATCACAAATCACTCCTGTCACTCTTCTCCACCCACTCCACCCTGCCTGCACTCTTTTCTTCACTTCTCTAACACACTCTCCATTACTTTGCACTGTTGACCCCAGGTACCTGAATTCCTCCACCTTCTCCAGCTCTTCTCCCTGCAACTGCACCACTCCACTGCCCTCCCTCTCATTCACACACATGTATTCTGTCTTACTCCTACTGAGTTTCATTCCCCTTCTCTCCAGCGCATATCTCCACCTCTCCAGGCTCTTCTCAACCTGCTCCCTACTCTCACAACAAATCACAATATCATCCGCAAACATCATAGTCCAGGGAGACTCCTGTCTGACCTCGTCCGTCAACCTGTCCATCACCACTGCAAACAGGAAAGGGCTCAGGGCCGATCCTTGATGCAGTCCAACCTTCACCCTAAACCAGTCTGTCGTACCTACTGCACACTTCACTGCTGTCACACTGTCCTCATACATGTCCTGCACCACCCTCACATATTTCTCTGACACACCTGACTTCCTCATACAATACCACAACTCCTCTCTTGGCACCCTGTCATACGCCTTCTCTAAATCCACGAATACACAATGCAATTCTTTCTGTCCTTCTCTATACTTCTCCATCAACATTCTCAAAGCAAATAAGGCATCTGTGGTGCTCTTCCTTGGCATGAAACCATACTGTTGCTCACAGATGGTCACCTCTTCTCTCAGCCTGGCTTCCACTACTCTTTCCCATAACTTCATGGTGTGACTGATCAACTTAATTCCCCTGTAGTTACTGCAGGTCTGCACATCTCCTTTATGCTTAAAGATCGGTACCAGCACACTTCTTCTCCATTCCTCAGGCATCTTCTCACCTTCCAAAATCCTGTTAAACAATCTGGTCAAAAACTCCACTGCCATCTCTCCTAAACATCTCCACGCTTCTACCGGTATGTCATCTGGTCCAACCGACTTTCCACTCTTCATCCTCTTAATCGCTGCTCTCACTTCCTCCTTACTAATCCTATCTACATCCTGCTTCACCAACTCCACATCATCCAACCTTCTCTCTCTCTGATTTTCCTCATTCATCAGCTGCTCAAAATACTCCCTCCACCTTCTCAACACACTCTCCTCACTAGTCAACACATTTCCCTCTCCATCCTTTACTGCTCTAACTTGCAGCACATCCTTCCCAGCTCGGTCCCTCTGCCTGGCCAATCTGTATAAATCCTTTTCTCCTTCCTTAGTGTCCAACCTCTCATACAGCTCCTCATATGCCTTTTCCTTGGCTTTCGCCACATCCCTCTTAACCTGCTCCTTGTACTCCTGCCTACTTTTCTCATCACTCTGTCTATCCCACTTCTGTTTTGCCAACCTCTTTCTCTTTATGCTCTCCTGCACTTCCACATTCCACCACCACGTCTCCTTGTCTTCCTTTCTATTTCCAGATGTCACACCAAGTACTTTTCTAGCTGCCTCCCTCATCACGCCCAATCATCCAACACCTCCTTAACACCACTGAGCCTCTCTCTGACCTCTTCCCTGAACCTCACACTACACTCTTCCTCCTTCAGTTTCCACCATCTTATTATTCTTTCAGTCCTCACTCTCCTCCTCTTCTTCTTCGCCTCCAAAACCATCCTACAGACCACCATCCGATGCTGTCTAGCTACACTGTCCCCTGCCAACACCTTACAGTCTCCAATCTCTTTCAGGTTGCATCTCCTGCATAGCACATAGTCCACCTGTGTGCACCTTCCT
This sequence comes from Silurus lanzhouensis, assembly GCA_039877035.1. NCBI lineage: Eukaryota > Metazoa > Chordata > Actinopteri > Siluriformes > Siluridae > Silurus > Silurus lanzhouensis. Next base: position 138,070 of record JBCEWE010000059.1, read on the forward strand.
CCACTCTTATACGTCACCCTATGATCCTCCTTCTTCTTAAAATAAGTGTTCACCATTTCCATCCTTTTAGCAAAATCTACCACCATCTGCCCTTCCACATTCCTCTCCTTAAAACCATACCTACCCATCACCTCCTCGTCACCTCTGTTCCCTTCACCTACATGCCCATTAAAGTCTGCCCCAATCACCAACCGTTCTTTCCTAGGTACACCATCTACCACTTCATCTAATTCACTCCAGAATCTTTCCTTCTCCTCCATCTCACAGCCAACTTGTGGAGCATAGGCACTGATGACATTTATCATCATCCCTTCAACTTCCACCTTCACGATCATCACCCTATCAGAAACTCTCTTCACCTCCACTACACTCTTACTGTACTCTTCCTTCAGAATCACCCCTACACCATTTCTCTTTCCATCCACACCATGATAAAACAGTTTAAGTCCACCTCCAATGTTCCTGGCCTTACTCCCTTTCCACTTGGTCTCCTGAACACACAGCATATCTACCTTTCTCCTCTCCATCATATCAGCTACCTCTCTCCCTTTCCCCGTCATAGTACCGACATTTAAAGTACCAACCCGAACCTCCACTCTCCTACACTGCTCCTTTCCCTGCCGTCTCTGTAGACGTCTTCCTCCTCTCCTTGTCCTCCTTCGGCCAACAGTAGCCCAATTTCCACCGGTACCCTGTCGGCTAACGATACCTGTGGCGGTCGTTGTTAACCGGTATGAAATTCTCATTTGTGATCCGCATATTTGATTTGGCACATGTTTTACGCTGGATGCCCTTCCTAACGCAACCCTCCCCATTTACCCGGGCTTGGGACCGGCACTAAGAATGCACTGGCTTGTGCCTCCCTAATGGCTGGGTTAGACAAGAACGCTTAATTTGCTTTATTATATTGTAAATATTTAATGCTCCACAGTATTGTTGGGTTTTTTTTATTAAATAATTGTCAAAATCAATTTGTATTGTTATTGCTGAGATTTGTGTATTTACTAGAGTTTTTTGTGTGGATTTTGAACAATTACTTGAAAACACACCAATCTGGCAACACTGTTCCTCATCTGAACATTTATAAATGGCTAAAGTATTAAAGTGCTACTGTCATTTTGGTAACTTAAAACACACAATTTTCAAATATCATAAAATCTCCTCTATTTCCTTGCATGATTAAATGTGGAAAAACAAATAAACAAACTTGAATGTAATTATCTATCTTAGCCTGCCTACTACACATTTGGTGCAGCAAGGAAGCAGTATTTGTGATTTAATATTTTTTAAATGTCTGCTGTGATTTACTGCATCACAAAACTGCTTCCTTTCACTTCTACAGCTTCTAAACACAACTTCTTGACCTGATTGAACAGTTTTGTTTTCCGTAAATTGTAGGGATTGTTCCCAATTATATTAATGAACTGTTCTACTTGCCGAGTGGAAAATCGCAATGGAGCATGGGATCTCCATACAATGACGTCAGCGCCACTGATGAATTTATTAATAAATAAATAAATAAAGAAAGAAAGAAAGAAAGAAAGAAAGAAAGAAAGAAAGAAAGAAAGAAAGAAAGAAAGAAAGAAAGTCCTTATAAATAAATAAAAAGTTTTGCTCATGAGTATGAAAATCGAAAAAGCGTTTTCCTTTCATCCTGCGAAGAACGTGGAACTTTTTTAATATGAAAATTCATATTTTCATAATAACTCATATTTGTATATTTGTAGCTAAGATTTGTTAACTTTTTACAGTTACAACTGTAAACATATTTTAGTTTTTCGATTTTTTTATTTCATGTTTTTTCCCGTTTTTCCACTTTGAAAAAGTTTTTAAATGAAATTATGTTCACAAATATGAAAATTATTTTTTTTCCAATAGCTGGTTGAGAAAACAGATGTAAAAATTAATTATGAAAAAAGTAATATTTCTGTCAAAATAGGATTTCTCATTTTTGTTTTTTTGTTCACTTATTCCTTTTTGTAACGTCTATTAATGAAATTATGCTAGTTATTATAAATATTCATATTTTCATAATTACTTTCATTTTTGTATGAAAAAAGTCGTTTTTAACAAAACTTGATTTTTAATGTCATTTTTTTCCCCTTATTCCATTTTTTTTTTTTTTTTTTTTTTTACAGTTTTTAATGAAATTATGCTCATGAATATGAAAATTCGTATTTTCCCAATAGCTGAAAAAAATTATGAAAAAAAGTAATATTTCTGTCAAAACATGATTTGGCATGTAACATTTTTTAGTTTTTTGTGTCATTGACTTCTTGCATTTTAAATATATTTTCCTGAAATGTACCTTCGAAATTATAAAATTCGTATTTTCACAACAATAATTTTTGTCAAAAGGTTATCATGTCTGTATTTTCGTTAACTTATTGCACTATTTTACTTTTTTTTCTTGAAATTATGCTTATGACTATAAAAAATTCATATATATTCACAACAACTCTATCTTGTTTAAATACAACGTAATTTATCTCAAAACAAATGTCACCATCATCATTCACATTTTGCAATTTTAATTGCTTTTTAATGAAATTATGTTTAAAAATTCACATTTCATATGAATTAGATTCTTATGAACATTTTCAAAATTTGATTTGTCATGTCACTGTTTTTGTTTACTTGTTCCACTTTTAATGGTTTGTAATCAATTTTTGCTTATGAGCATGAAAATTCATACTATCCTATTTTTCTGGAAAAAAGTTTTTTTTGTCAATTTGTAGTTTTTTTGTTCACTTATTGACTATTGTAATGGTTATTCCTGAAATCATGCTAATTGATATAGAAATTCATATTTTCACAATAACTAATTTTTGTATGAAAATTTCATTATGCCAATTCAGGATTTATGAAACGTTTTTAATGTTTAATGTAATTTTTCCCCCTTATTCCACCTTTTAACGGTTTCTAATGAAATTATTCTTATGAATATGAATATTAATTTTTTTCCAATAGATGAAAAAGATGAAAATTTATGAAAAAGGTCATATTTTGGTCAAAACATGATTTAGCATGTAACATTTTTAGTTTTTTCGTTTAAGCCTCGTACTTTGTAATTTTTTTCATAAAACTTTGCTTATGAAAATGAAAATTCATTTATTTTTATGAACAAACGTTGTCAAAACTTTATTTAGTTTTTTTGTGTACGTAATGTACTTTGTAACGGTTTTTCATGAAATTTGCTAATGTAAATAAAAATTCATATATTTTAAATATTTTTATGAAAAAAACATTTTTGGCAAAACCTTATTCGTCATGTTGACTTGTTGCACTTTAAAAAAAATTCTGAAATGTTGCTTTTGAATGTGAAAATTTAAACATTTTATTATTTCAGATTTTCATGAAAAAAGTTATTTTTGTCATAACGTGATTTTTCGTTCACTTTTTGCATCCTTTTACGCTTTACATGAAATTATGATTCCGAAAACCATATTTTCACTATATCATACCTTTTATGAAAAATTAAATTTTGTTTTTTATGCCATTATATTTTTATGAAGAGTAAAATTTGTGTCAGTATTTTTGTTGACATTCACTTTGTAATGGTTATTATTAATATAAAAACTATTATTTTCATAATTATAATTTTTTTTTTAAAACAATGTCGTTTTTGACAAAACTATTTTTTTCATGTTTTTTCCCGTTATTCCACTTTTAAACTTTTTTTTGATGAAATTATGCTTATAAAAATGTTAATTCATATTTTTGAAATAGATGATTGGGAAAAATATGAAAAAATTATATTATATTTCTGTCAAAACATGTCTCGTAAATTTTTTTGTTATTTCGTTAATTCAGCTGTTTTGTAAATTAGGCTAATTAATACGAAAATTCATATTTTCATAATTACTTTAATTTTTGTATGCAAAAAGTCTTGTTTCAACAAAACTTGAATTTTAATGTCATGTTTTTCCCCTTATTCCATTTTTTTAACGTTTTTTTTTCGTTTAAGTTTTGTACTTGAAACTTTGTTTATGAAAATAAAAATTAATATATAATTTATATTTAGTTTTGTCATTAAATTCTGATTCTGATTATGAAAACATATTTTTACAATTTTTGAAATTATGCTTAAAATTTTATATTAACTATTATATTTTTATGAAAAGAGTAAAATTCTCTATTATTTTTTAAAATCGTTTCTTAATGAAATGTTGCTTATAGTATGAACATTTATATTTTCATAATAACTGTCCTAATTTTTCTGAAACAAAATTTATTATGTCCTATATTATCATAAACATTTAAAAACATTGTTGTCAAGTGCATGCGATATGTGCAAAAATGACGATTCGAAAAACCGTTTTCCTTTCGTCCTGTGAGGCTGAGACTTGCGGAATCTCATATTCAACTCTTCGAAAGGTCTTTTATTAAAGCACATACACGACTTGACCAAACGTGGAATTGATGTGTATTTGATGACTTATGACTTTCTAAAACTGATTTGTACACTTTTTACAGTTTTTAATCAAATTATTATTATGAATATGAAAAAGTATATTTTCAGAATAACCATCATATTTTTACGAAAAGAGCGCAATTATTGTCAAAACATGATTTATTAAGTCATATTTCATCATCAACATGTACAAACATTGTGGTCAAGTGCATGCCATATGTGAAAAATGACGGTTCGAAAATGCGTTTTCCTTTCGTCCTGCAAGGCTGAGACTTGCAGAATCGCTTTTTCAGCTCTTAGGAAACTCTTTTATTACAGCACATACACTGCTAGACCAATCATGTGGAAATTATTTGTTTTTGATAAATTTTGACTTTCTACACCCGATATGTTTACTTTATACAGTTTTTCATCAAATTATAATTTTGAATATGAAAAAGTATATTTTCAGAAAAACTGTCAGAAAAAAAATATTTTTTACCAAAAGAGCGCATTTATTGTCAAAAGATGATTTATTAGGTTCTATTTCATAATCAACACTGTAAAAACATTGTGGTCAAAAGCATGCGATATGTGCAATAATGACATGGATCGAAAATGCGTTTTCCCTTCGTCCTGCGAGGCTGAGACTTGCAGAATCGCTTTTTCAGCTCTGAGGAAACTCTTTCATTACAGCACATACACGGCTTGGCCAAACATGTGGAACTTTTTTTTTGATGAATTATGACTTTCTACACCCGATATGTTCACTTTATATAGTTTTTAATCAAATTATGATCATGAAGATGAATAATTTTTTCATAATAACTCATTTTGTATAACAAAAAAGTTTTTTTTTTGACAAAACATAATTTATTATGTCCTAAATTATCAAAAACATGTACAAACATTGTGGTCAAGAGCATGCGATATGTGCAAAAATGACATGATTCGAAAAACCGTTTTTCTTTCGTCCTGCGAGGCTGAGACTTGCAGAATCGCTTTTTCAGCTCTTAGGAAACTCTTTCATTACAGCACATACACGGCTTGGCCAAACATGTGGAAATGATTTGTTTTTGATAAGTTTTGACTTTTTACACCCGATATGTTCACTTTACACAGTTTACCATCAAATTTTGATTATGAATATGAAAATTCATATTTTCATAAAAACTCATATTTTGAATTTAAAAAAGTGATATATTTGACAAAACATGATTTATTAAGTTCTATTTCATAATCAACTTGTAAAAACATGGTGGTCAAGTGCATGCGAAATGTGCAAAAATGACATGGTTCGAAAATGCGTTTTCCTTTCGTCCTGCGAGGCTGAGACTTGCGGAATCGCTTTTTCAGCTCTTAGGAAGCTCTTTCATTACAGCACATACACGGCTTGGCCAAACATGTGAAAGTTTTTGTTTTTTACTGAATTATTTTTTTCTACACCTGATATTTTCACTTCATACAGTTTTTCATCAAATTAAAATTATGATTATGAAAATTCATATTTTCATAATAACTCATTTTTTGTTTAACAAAAAGTGCTCTTTTTTGACAAAACATGATTTATTAACTCCTATTTCATCATCAACAGGCAAGAACATTGTGGTAAAAAGCATGCGATATGTGAAAAATGACATGGTTCGAAAATGCGTTTTCCTTTCGTCCTGCGAGGCTGAGACTTGCAGAATCGCTTTTTCAGCTCCTACGAAGCTCTTTCATTACAGCACATACACGGCTTGGCCGAACATGTGGAAATTATTTGTTTTTAATTATTTTTGACTTTCTACACCCTATAATTTCACTTTATACAGTTTTTCATGAAATTAAAATTATGATTATGAAAATTCATATTTTCATAATAACTCATATTTTGTCTAACAAAAAGTGCTATTTTTGACAAATCATGACATTATTAAGTCCTATTTCATAATCAACATGTACAAACATTGTGGTCAAGTGCATGCCATATGTGAAAAATGACATGGTTCGAAAAACCGTTTTCCTTTCGTCCTGCGAGGCTGAGACTTGCGGAATCGCTTTTTCAGCTCTTAGGAAGCTCTTTCATTACAGCACATACACTGCTAGACCAATCATGTGGAAATTGTTTGTTTTTGATTTATTTTTGACTTTCTACACCCGATATGTTCACTTCATACAGTTTATCATCAAAATATGATGCTAAAGATGAAAATTCCTATTTTCATAAAAACGCATATTTTGAATAAAAAAAAGTGATATATTTAACAAAACATAATTTAATATGTCCTATATTATCATAAACATGTAAAAACATTGTTGTCAAGTGCATGCGTTATGTGCAAAAATGACATGATCCGAAAAACCGTTTTCCTTTCGTCCTGCGAGGCTGAGACTTGTAGAATCGCTTTTTCAGCTTTTAGGAAGCTCTTTCATTACAGCACATACACTGCTGGACCAATCATGTGAAAATTATTTGTTTTTGATAAATTTTGACTTTCTACACCCGATATGTTCACTTTATACAGTTTATCATCTAATTTTGATTATGAATATGAAAATTCATATTTTCATAAAAACTCATATTTTGAATTAAAAAAAGTGATATATTTGACAAAACATGATTTATTACGTTCTATTTCATAATCAACTTGTAAAAACATGGTGGTCAAGTGCATGCAATATGTGCAAAAATGACATGATTCGAAAAACCGTTTTCCTTTCGTCCTGCGAGGCTGAGACTTGCGAAATAGCTTTTTCAGCTCTTAGGAAACTCTTTTATTACAGCACATACACTGCTAGACCAATCATGTGGAAATTTTTTGTTTTTGATAAATTTTGACTTTCTACACACGATATGTTTACTTGATACAGTTTTTCATCAAATTATAATTTTGAATATGAAAAAGTATATTTTCAGAAAAACTGTCATATTTTTTACCAAAAGAGCGCATTTATTGTCAAAACATGATTTATTAGGTTCTATTTCATAATCAACATGTAAAAACATTGTGGTCAAGAGCATGCGATATGTGCAAAAATGACATGGATCGAAAATGCGTTTTCCCTTCGTCCTGCGAGGCTGAGACTTGCGGAATCGCTTTTTCAGGTCTTAGGAAACTCTTTCATTACAGCACATACACGGCTTGGCCAAACATGTGGAACTTTTTTTTTTGATGAATTATGACTTTCTACACCCGATATGTTCACTTTATACAGTTTATCATCTAATTTTGATTATGATTATGCAAAAATTCATATTTTCATAAAAACACATATTTTGAATTAAAATAAGTGATATATTTGACAAAACATGATTTATTAAGTTCTATTTCATAATCAACTTGTAAAAACATGGTGGTCAAGTGCAAGCGATATGTGCAAAAATGACATGATTCGAAAAACCGTTTTCCTTTCGTCCTGCGAGGCTGAGACTTGCGGAATCGCTTTTTCAGCTCTTAGGAAGCTATTTCATTACAGCACATACACGGCTTAGCTAAACATGTGGAAGTTTTTGATTTTTACTGAATTATGACTTTCTACACCCGATATGTTAATTTGATATAGTTTTTAATCAAATTATGATTATGAAAATGAAAAAACATATTTTCATAAAAACATATTTTGTAGAAAAAAGTTATATTTTTTAAAAAAAACATGATTTATTAACTCCTATTTCATCATCAACATGTACAAACAATGTGGTCAAGTGCATGCCATATGTGAAAAATTACATAATTCGAAAATGCGTTTTCCTTTCGTCCTGCGAGGCTGAGACTTGCAGAATCGCTTTTTCAGCTTTTAGGAAGCTCTTTCATTACAGCACATACACTGCTAGACCAATCATGTGGAAATTATTTGTTTTTGATAAATTTTGACTTTCTACACCCGATATGTTCACTTTATACAGTTTATCATCTAATTTTGATTATGAATATGAAAATTCATATTTTCATAAAAACTCATATTTTGAATTAAAAAAAGTGATATATTTGACAAAACATGATTTATTACGTTCTATTTCATAATCAACATGAAAAAACATGGTGGTCAAGTGCATGCGATATGTGCAAAAATGACATGATTCGAAAAACCGTTTTCCTTTCGTCCTGCTAAGCTGAGACTTGCGAAATAGCTTTTTCAGCTCTTAGGAAACTCTTTTATTACAGCACATACACTGCTAGACCAATCATGTGGACATTTTTTGTTTTTGATAAATTTTGACTTTCTACACCCGATATGTTTACTTTATACAGTTTTTCATCAAATTATAATTTTGAATATGAAAAAGTATATTTTCAGAAAAACTGTCATATTTTTTACCAAAAGAGCGCATTTATTGTCAAAACATGATTTATTAGGTTCTATTTCATAATCAACATGTAAAAACATTGTGGTCAAGAGCATGCGATATGTGCAAAAATGACATGGATCGAAAATGCGTTTTCCTTTCGTCCTGCGAGGCTGAGACTTGCAGAATCGCTTTTTTCAGGTCTTAGGAAACTCTTTCATTACAGCACATACACGGCTTGGCCAAACATGTGGAACTTTTTTTTTTGATGAATTATGACTTTCTACACCCGATATTTTTTCTTTATATAGTTCTTAATCAAATTATGATCATAAGGATAAATATTAATATTTTCATAACTCATTTTGTTTAACAAAAAAGTTATTTTTTTTGACAAAACATGATTTATTATGTCCTAAATTATCATAAACATGTACAAACATTGTGGTCAAGAGCATGCGATATGTGCAAAAATGACATGATTCGAAAAACCGTTTTCCTTTCGTCCTGCGAGGCTGAGACTTGCGGAATCGCTTTTTCAGCTCTTAGGAAACTCTTTCATTACAGCACATACAAGGCTTGGCCAAACATGTGGAAGTTTTTGTTTTTTACTGAATTATGACTTTCTACACCTGATATGTTCACTTTATACAGTTTTTTATCAAATTATGATGCTGAAGATGAAAATTCATATTTTCATAAAATCTCATATTTTGTAAAAAAAAAAAAAGTTATATTTATGAAAAAACATGATTTATTAAGTCATATTTCATTATCAACATGTACAAACATTGTGGTCAAGTGCATGCCATATGTAAAAAATGACATAATTCGAAAATGCGTTTTCCTTTCGTCCTGTAAGGCTGAGACTTGCAGAATCGCTGTTTCAGCTTTTAGGAAGCTCTTTCATTACAGCACATACACTGCTAGACCAATAATGTGGAAATTATTTGTTTTTGACAATTTTTGATTTTCTACACCCGATATGTTCACTTTATACAGTTTATCATCAAATTATGATTATGATTATAAAAATTCATATTTTCATAAAAACATATTTTGAATAAAAAAAAGTGTTATATTTGACAAAACATAATTTATTATGTCCTATATTATCATAAACATGTAAAAACATGGTTGTCAGGAGCATGCGATATGTGCAAAAATGACATGATTCGAAAAACCGTTTTTCTTTCGCCCTGCGAGGCTGAGACTTGCGGAATCGCTTTTTCAGCTCTTAGGAAGCTCTTTCATTACAGCACATACACAATCCGTGTATGTGCTGTAATGAAAGAGCTTCCTAAGAGCTGGAACATATCTGGTGTAGAAAGTCATAATTCAGTAAAAATCAAAAACTTCCACATGTTTGGCCAATCCGGCCAAACATGTGGAAGTTTTTGATTTTTACTGAATTATGACTTTCTACACCAGATATGTTCATTTGATATAGTTTTTAATCAAATTATGATTATGAAAATGAAAATACATATTTTCATAAAAACATATTTTGTAGAAAAAAGTTATATTTAAAAAAAAAAAACGATTTATTAACTCCTATTTCATCATCAACATGTACAAACATTGTGGTCAAGTGCATGCCATATGTGAAAAATGACATGGTTCGAAAATGCGTTTTCCTTTTGTCCTGCGAGGCTGAGACTTGCAGAATCGCTTTTTCAGTTTTTAGGAAGCTTTTTCATTACAGCACATACACTGCTAGACCAATCATGTGGAAATTATTTGTTTTTGATAAATTTTGACTTTCTACACCCGATATGTTCACTTTATACAGTTTATCATCTAATTTTGATTATGAATATGAAAATTCATATTTTCATAAAAACTCATATTTTGAATTAAAATAAGTGATATATTTGACAAAACATGATTTATTAAGTTCTATTTCATAATCAACTTGTAAAAACATGGTGGTCAAGTGCAAGCGCTATGTGCAAAAATGACATGATTCGAAAAACAGTTTTCCTTTCGTCCTGCGAGGCTGAGACTTGCGAAATAGCTTTTTCAGCTCTTAGGAAACTCTTTCATTACAGCACATACACTGCTAGACCAATCATGTGGAAATTATTTGTTTTTGATAAATTTTGACTTTCTACACCCGATATGTTTACTTTATACAGTTTTTCATCAAATTATAATTTTGAATATGAAAAAGTATATTTTCAGAAAAACTGTCATATTTTTTACCAAAAGAGCGCATTTATTGTCAAAACATGATTTATTAGCTTCTATTTCATAATCAACATGTAAAAACATTGTGGTCAAGAGCATGCGATATGTGAAAAATGACATGGATCGAAAATGCGTTTTCCTTTCGTCCTGCGAGGCTGAGACTTGCGGAATCGCTTTTTCAGCTCTTAGGAAACTCTTTCATTACAGCACATACACGGTTTGGCCAAACATGTGGAAGTTTTTGTTTTTTACTGAATTATGACTTTCTACACCTGATATGTTCACTTTATACAGTTTTTAATCAAATTATGATGCTGAAGATGAAAATTCATATTTTCATAAAATCTCATATTTTGTAAAAAAAAAAAGTTATATTTATGAAAAAACACGATTTATTAAGTCATATTTCATCATCAACATGTACAAACATTGTGGTCAAGTGCATGCCATATGTAAAAAATGACATACTTCGAAAATGCGTTTTCCTTTCGTCCTGTAAGGCTGAGACTTGCAGAATCGCTTTTTCAGCTTTTAGGAAGCTCTTTCAGCGAGGCTGAGGCTGAGACTTGCGGAATCGCTTTTTCAGCTCTTAGGAAGCTCTTTCATTACAACACATACACGGCTTAGCTAAACATGTGGAAGTTTTTGATTTTTACTGAGCTCTTTCAGCGAGGCGAGGCTGAGACTTGCGGAATCGCTTTTTCAGCTCTTAGGAAGCTCTTTCATTACAACACATACACGGCTTAGCTAAACATGTGGAAGTTTTTGATTTTTACTGAATTATGACTTTCTACACCAGATATGTTCATTTGATATAGTTTTTAATCAAATTATGATTATGAAAATGAAAATACATATTTTCATAACAACATATTTTGTAGAAAAAAGTTATATTTTAAAAAAAAAACGATTTATTAACTCCTAACTCCGAAAATGCGTTTTCCTTTTGTCCTGCGAAGCTGAGACTTGCAGAATTGCTTTTTCAGTTTTTAGGAAGCTTTTTCATTACAGCACATACACTGCTGGACCAATCATGTGAAAATTATTTGTTTTTGATAAACTTTGACTTTCTACACCCGATATTTTCACTTTTTACAGTTTATCATCTAATTTTGATTATGAATATGAAAATTCATATTTTCATAAAAACATATTTTGAATTAAAAAAAGTGATATATTTGACAAAACATGATTTATTACGTTCTATTTCATAATCAACATGTAAAAACATGGCTTTTTACAGTTTATCATCTAATTTTGATTATGAATATGAAAATTCATATTTTCATAAAAACATATTTTGAATTAAAAAAAGTGATATATTTGACAAAACATGATTTATTACGTTCTATTTCATAATCAACATTTACAAACATTGTGGTCAAGTGCATGCGATATGTGCAAAAATGACATGATTCGAAAAACCGTTTTTTTATCGTCCTGCGAGGCTGAGACTTGCAGAATCGCTTTTTCAGCTCTTAGGAAACTCTTTTATTACAGCACATACACTGCTAGACCAATCATGTGGAATTTGTTTTTGATAAATTTTGACTTTCTACACCCGATATGTTTACTTTATACAGTTTTTCATCAAATTATAATTTTGAACATGAAAAAGTATATTTTCAGAAAAACTGTCATATTTTTTACCAAAAGAGCGCATTTATTGTCAAAACATGTTTTATTAGGTTCTATTTCATATTCAACATGTAAAAACATTGTGGTCAAGAGCATGCGATATGTGCAAAAATGACATGGATCGAAAATGCGTTTTCCCTTCGTCCTCCGAGGCTGAGACTTGCAGAATCGCTTTTTCAGGTCTTAGGAAACTCTTTCATTACAGCACATACACGGCTTGGCCAAACATGTGGAATTTTTTTTTTTGATGAATTATGACTTTCTACACCCGATATGTTCTCTTTATATAGTTCTTAATCAAATTATGATCATGAAGATAAATATTAATATTTTCATAACTCATTTTGTTTAACAAAAAAGTTATTTTTTTTGACAAAACATGATTTATTATGTCCTAAATTATCATAAACATGTACAAACATTGTGGTCAAGAGCATGCGATATGTGCAAAAATGACATGATTCGAAAAACCGTTTTTCTTTCGTCCTGCGAGGCTGAGACTTGCGGAATCGCTTTTTCAGCTCTTAGGAAGCTCTTTCATTACAGCACATACACGGATTGGCCAAACATGTGGAAGTTTTTGTTTTTTACTGAATTATGACTTTCTACACCCGATATGTTCACTTTATACTTTTTTTAATCAAATTATGATCATGAAGATAAATAATTTTTTCATAATAACTTCAAGAGCATGCGATATGTGCAAAAATGACATGATTCGAAAAACCGTTTTTCTTTCGTCCTGCGAGGCTGAGACTTGCGGAATTATCAGAATTTAAAAGTAGAAAGTTATGGGTCATCCAATCTCTTATTTCCTTAACACACTCAGTTATCCGGGTTAATTGAGCTGTATCGCCTGGTTTAGATGAGATATATAGCTGAGTATCATCAGCATAACAATGGAAGCTAATTCCATGCCTTCTAATAATATTTCCTAACGGAAGCATGTATATTGTGAAGAGCAGGGGTCCTAGAACTGAACCTTGCGGCACGCCATAATTTACTTGCATTAGCCTGGATAGCTCTCCATTTAAATCTACGAAATGTTAACGATCGGACAGGTAGGATTTAAACCAGCTTAATGCCTGTCCCTGAATGCCGATGTAATTTTGTAAGCGATCTAGGAGGAGATCATGGTCTATAGTGTCGAATGCAGCACTAAGATCTAGTAAAACCAACAGCGAGATAAAGCCTTGGTCTGAAGCTAAAAACAGGTCATTAGTTATTTTAACTAGAGCAGTTTCTGTGCTATGATGGGGCCTAAAACCTGACTGAAACTCTTCAAAGATATTGTTCTCTTGCAGGTAGGAACATAACTGGGCAGCAACAATCTTTTCTAAAATCTTGGACATAAATGGGAGATTTGAAATTGGTCTGTAATTTGATAACGTGTTTGGATCCAGATTAGGTTTTTTAATGAGGGGCTTAATAACTGCTAACTTGAGGGATTTAGGGACATGTCCTAACGATAGTGAAGAGTTAATAATATTCAGAAGAGGTTCACCAGTTGTATATAACACTTCCTTCAGTAATTTAGTAGGAATTGGATCTAACTGACATGTTGTCGATTTAGCTTTGGCAATAACATTATACAGCTCTTCCTGTTCTATACATGTAAAATAGTGGAGTTGTGGAGTTGAAGGTAACACTGTCTCAGGATATGCTGTCAGAGGTTGAACTGCCACAATTGTTTTTCTAATGTTATCTATTTTTTCAGTGAAGAAAATCATAAAGTCCTCACTATTAAACTGTGATGGAACACAATTTTCAGAGCCCTGATTTGTAGTTAGTTTAGCTACAGTACTGAAAAGGAACCTGGGATTGTTTTTGTTATTTTCTATAAGTTTGCTCAGGTGTTCAGCTCTAGCAGCTTTTAGCGCCTGTCTGTAGCTGAGCATACTGTCTTTATACGCAATTCTAAATACCTCCAATTTAGTTTTCCTCCATTTTCTCTCCAGATTACGTGCTGTTTTCTTTTGAGGGCATGTGTATGACTATTATACCAAGGTGCAGGTGCTTGTTCTCTAAACTTTTTTAACCGGATGGGGGCAACGGTGTCTAATGTGCTAGTGAGGATAAGGTCTATGTTGTTAGTTATTTCATCAAGATTATTAGCAATTATGGGTTTAGTGAGAAATTGAGATAAATCAGGCAGGTTATTTATGAATCTGTCCTTAGTGGTTGGAACAATAGTCCTACCAAGTCGATAACGTAGTGCAACATGGCTAATCTGCTCTACCGGTAGTGTGTACAGTATGAGGTAATGGTCTGTGATGTCATCACTCTGAGGTAAAATATCTATATCAGTGACGTCTGCTCCGTGGGATATTATTAAGTCGACACGTTCAACACGTTCTCACTCCCAACTCGTCACATATGGACGCTTGGTCAGGATCCCCTGGAGTCACATTTTGACGCACTGGGTATCCCTTTAGCGTCGTTTTTCAATGTGCAGGGATTCCCATAGACTTCTGTAGATCTCTGAACCGGAACCTGTGGCGTTGAATTTTGACGTGTTGGGGAATCAGGCTGTAGTCCGTTTTGTGTTATGAACGGGATCGGGACTACAATAAATAAGAATTAAAAAAAGAATAGCTTGCTATAAATTAATTATGGCAGGGCTACTCAATCCAGGTCATGTTTTTTTTCTACACATTTTCTATCTTTAAAACTGCCTCTTTCTCATCAACTACCCTCACCACGTTTATTTATTTATTTATAAGGACATTATTTATTTTTTTATTTATTTATTTATTAATAAATTCATCAGTGGCGCTGACGTCATGGTATGTAGATCTCATGCTCCATTGCGATTTTCCACTCGGTAAGTAGAACAGTTCATTAATATATTTGGGAACAATCCCTACAATTTACTGAACAAAAACTGTTCAATCAGGTCAAGAAGTTGTGTTTAGAAGCTGTAGAAGTGAAAGGAAGCAGTTTTCTGATGCAGTAAATCACAGCAGACATTATAAAAATATAACTTGCTGCACCAAATTTGTAGTAGGCAGGCTAAGATAGATAATTACATTCAAGTTTGTTTATTTGTTTTTCCACATTTAATTATGCAAGGAAATAGAGGAAATTGTATGATATTTGGAAATTGTGTGTTTTAAGTTACCAAAATGGCAGTAGGAACAGTTTTGCCCGATTGGTGTGTTTTCCAGTAATTGTTCACAAATCCACACAAAAATTCTAGTAAATACACAAATCTTAGCAATAACAATACAAATTAATTTTGACAATTAAATAATTAAAAAAAACCCAACAATACTGTGAAGCATCACATATTTACAATATAATAAAGCAAATTAAGTGTTCTTGTCTAAAGAAGGTTAGGTTAGGGTTAGTCATCTAGGGTTCGGGCTAGGGTGTTCAGGGGTCACCAACATGGTGCCCAGGTAGTCCGCAAGGACCACATGAGTAGCCCGCTTTTCTAAAAATAACTGTTTCCTACTTTGTTTAATCATTGTTGATAATTATTGTGAGAAATCATTAACATGATCAGTGTCTTCACATAGATGAATATCATTAATTATTAATAATAACATATAATAAAAGGTAAATTGAGCAAATTTGTTATTTCAGATCAAACTGAAAACTGTGTGTATCAAACTGGTAGCCCTTCACATTATTCGGTACCCAAGAAGCAGCTCTCCATTTCAAAAAGGTTGGTGACCCCTGGTGTAGGTCATCTAGGGTTAGGGTGTAGGTCATCTGCCAACACTGATGAAGAAAAAATTGGTAAAAATATAAGGTGTTCAATTCTGAATTCTAAATCTTTATTTTTCTTATCAGGTCCTTCAGATTTGCCAGCTTCCATTTTACATTTTACAGCTCTTTTATTTTAATCACCTCACCACACACACACACACACACACACACACACAATAGCAAAAAGCACTTTTAAGAGCCACGTCTGTCTTGTTAACCTGCTCGCTCTCTCTCTCTCTCTCTCTCTCTCTCTCTCTCTCTCTCTCTCTCTCTCTCTCTCTCTCTCTCTCTCTCTCTCTCAATGTTTACATCTGTAAATGTCATATCTGTCTATCTTTCTGTATATTTCTGTGTATATTTCTGTATATTTCTTGTCAAATTATGACTAGGCCAAAATTCAGGCCCTGCCCATCTTGCCAGACTCCCAATCAGGCAAACAGGAAAACTTGTCATGTCTGCTTTGAAAGTCTGTCCACTATAGGCAGTGGGGAAAAGCAGAAATGCTGGGCGTATAATTGATTCTGCCCGTATTGCGGTGTATAAAAATGCTAGTTTTTCACTTGTTATTTAAAGTGCCTAAGTTTGTCATACAGTGAAAATTATAGTCTAGTACCAGTATGATGTGGCCTTCATAAACCCATTTAACTTAGTCTTCTTTGTATGAAATAAAACATCTTTATGTTTAAGTTGTGTTAAAGAGAAACAATAAGTTGTGTTCTCTGTTAAATAATGAATCTGTCATGTTGGCAATGGTAAAAAATTTTCTCAAGTCAAATGTTCTCTTTTCTCAAATAATAAACTTTATGAAACTGATTAAGGCTCATTTTCTTGCATTGCACTCCATTGAATGACCTTAAAATAAAATTGCTTTATACAGAATGAATACAATTGATAATGCAGTGGGTTTAACTAATGTGTAACTAATGCTTAACTGCTTTTGTTGATTTCAGGTGCGGAAACTTGAGGCAGTGGGTTACAAGACTATTTTATTTATTGGCAAACAAGCTAAAAAGAATTCAAATAGGTGGGTTGCAGACATCATCACCCATCTGCCCCCCACTCCTGTCACAAGAAATTTTTTAAATAAGATGAGGACAGAGTATGAATTTATCTTGACTAAGGGTAGGAGCAAGATTTTTGTTCAGAAATAATAATTAGTATTTAAAATGCATGTTTTTTTTGTTTGTTAATATGTACAGATATGAAATTAATGTAAACTTGTATTAAAGCAACCTCCACAGCACAGCAGCTGGACAATGACATTCCCATAACAAAGCAGCACAAAAGCCCAGTCAAAAGCAGTGCAAAAGTTCCATTTTGGAGTCGGAGAGCCTCACGTTGGAGCAGTCGGAGAGCATCACGGTGGAGCAGTTGGAGAGCCTCACGGTGGAGCAGCCGGTGAGCCTCAACGTGGAGCAGTCGGAGAGCCTCACCGTGGAGCAGTCGGAGAGCCTCACCGTGGAGCCGCCGGAGAGCCTCACCGTGGAGCAGCCGGAAAGCCTTACAAAGAAGTCTGAGACTCTATATACACTCGACCTTGTTTCTCTCTCTTCCCCAAGTTCTCCAAATTCACTCTCTCCTAGCTCCTCTACTACTTCCTCAGCTGTTCTAACTTCACACTGTTCTTCTCCTCCACCTTCACTGCCATGTTCTAGGTCTTTGCAACAGAGGAGGAAAAGGACAAAAACCTTAATCGGTTCACTGCCACCTTCTGCCACCACTGTCTATCCTCCATCTTTTATCACCACAGATCTCTCCGTTTCACAGTCTTGTTCTCCAACTTCCATCTTCCACCTCCCAGTCCTTGAGTCAGGAGGGGCCATATGTGAAGAAGGGAAGAAAAGGTAAGTTTTTCCACACTATTAATAAATTTGCTCTCAGACAAAGCTGACTTCATGCAAATTAGATTTATTCGGGTCATCAGGTTATTGGTAGCCAATAAACAGTATTTTGTTCTTTTTAGTTATTCAGCTGTATTTACGTGTCCAATGTCCAAGGGGTGTGGTTAGTAGGCAGAAGAACTTCCTATTTGATAAAATAACCGGGAAAAGAACAAATGAGGTAAAATGTCTTTTATTAGGCTGCTTGTTTGTCTTAGTGACTGATTCTGGCTTTTAAAGATAATAAAACAATATGTTATATGTCCAATATGTCCAGTGCCCTATCCAGTGTCTGCTTAAACAGCTTCAATAATTATTACTGTGTGTGTGTGTGTGTGTGTGTGTGTGTGTGTGTGTGTGTGTGTGTGTGTGTGTGTGTGTGTGTGTGTGTGTGTGTGTGTAGGGAAAAGCAGACTTGAAAAACCACTGGTTACCTTGCACTGTGTGGTAAGTCGTGTTTCATTAAAAATGTAACTTCATTGCAATGCTAAGTAGTCTATTTCATGACCAATATGATGTTGGCAAAGTTAAAATAGTGTCTTACAAGCAGCATGGAAGTTTCTTTTATTTATGTCTGTGGCAAGAGAAAGCTCCCTGGTCGTATAGTTGATCATGGCAGAAATAAAAGCTTCAATAAAAGCTTCTTGACTTGACTTGACTTCTAATCATCCTCTGCGGTAGACAGAAAACTGATGCAAGTTTTTGCTAGGACATGGGCGATGGTCAGTAGTCTGTACTAAAACTCGAAGACTGAGACTGAAATTTCTTAAAATATTATTCAATTATTTTGGATACAAATGGGAGAATGATCTACCTCCTGGTGTGGATTAATATATGTAGTTATTAGCAAGAGCCCAAAATTTTGTGATTGAAGTGGACACAATGGATTATACACAATTAGCTGAAGCGTATTTATTGAGCAGGACATTGACCTTCAACATTTACCCAGTAATGCATTACAGTAGTAGTAGTAGTAGTGAGTCATGCACGTATAAAATTATTTTTCAGCATTTGAAACACTAAACTTGTCATAATTTAGCAATATTTGTAGGATGGAGAATGCAGTTCTACATGATTTAGAAAGGACCGATTGCAGTCAAACGAGACCTGTGTTCTAAACTGTACTAGATGATGTAATAAAACATACATCAAGACTCAAATTAATAAACTTGCATCTTATTATTTAGGTTTGGACCAGTAGTGTCTTGCAATGAAGACCAGAACATTGACGGTAGTGGTGCTAAAATGGATGAGGAAGATTAGAGCAGTGAGAAGGAGAAGAGAACTATTAAATATGAAGAACAGAATAACAATGACGAATAGAAGTGGAGCAAGATGCAGTCACTATCCTTATCCCTGGCTCTGTACAACTTATAGATCTGCATGGAATGCAACATGAAAACATGCTGAAATCTACATTTCTACATTTTTTCAGTATTCTGCAAGTCATAGCCCTTTTTCAGCTAATCCAAGAGTGTTACTTTAACAAATATAAAAAAATATAATTGAACTCGATCTTGATAATCTTGATTTTTGTTCTGTGTTCCAATAACATGTGCACTTATGATACTTTGCAGTGGCAAAACTTGGGATGACACCTGGGAGCCTGCCAGCGAGTTCCAGCATTTTTTGCCCGAGTCTCCAAATACCAACCAGCTTTCAGAATGTCAATTTTGAGGGTTTTGTCGTTGTTGTTGTTGTTGTTGTGTTTTTTGTTATTGCTGTAATTCATTAAAGTTTTTGTACAGTGCATACACTCTTTTAGTACTTTTTTTTGTTGTCATTTTAAACACCTTTTGCATGTTTTCTGCACTGCGTAACAGCCAGGTGTTGTAACATGGAGAGGACATGCTACAAACATGCTGTTATAATGGTTTTCCCAAAGACATGTTTTTAATGATTTTTGCAGAGCAGTTTTATAATGGGTAAGTTTACATGAACTGTCTCTTATGCCATGCATGAATAAATACCAAAAAATAAATATAAAAATATATTAGTGTTACATATTTCCCATTTATATATTTCTTTTCATTTAGCCTAAAATAGAATGTTTATTAATAAGAATGGTTATTAAAATTTACATATTTTACTAAAAATGATTTTACTGCCTTATTTGCATACAATTTTATTATGAATGTATTTAAGTATCTAGTTGAGAGAGGATACTTTAAGACATTTGTTGTAATAAAAAAATTGTATATATGTATATATTATAGTATTAATATAGTATATATATGTATTTATTTATAATTATAATTATATATATATATATATATATATATATATATATATATATATATATATATATTATATATAATATATATATATATATATATATATATATATATATATATATATATATATATATATATATATATATATATATATATTCCTCATACTGTATAAGCTGTCAGCTTACACAGCTGTTCATACCATGAAAATCAATAGGCCATTGTTTTAGAGTAGATTCACTAATCAATAATCTAATCTACGTAAGGTTAGCTCCAGATAGAAATCTATAACTGTAAATTGTATTTTTAATGAGAAGAAATAAATATATAACTGACCTGTTATAACCCACCTGAAGCCGGTAGATCCTGTAATTACTATATTTGGACAAATAAGTGGGACGTTTATTTTGACGGGGTGTGGCTGGATTAACTTTTAGGCAAAAATAGAAGGTGCTTCATGTTGCAAACTGTTTTACTGTTAATATGACTTCACTAATACTGTCACTGAACAATGAGGTATTGCTATGGTACAAGAAATTCACGATTTACCGAGATCGTGTTCCTAACCGAAACACTACAGCACAAGTATACACGTCAATGAACTACAAATTACAGCACCATGTTTTCCCGTCCCATTGATAGAGTGACAAAGGCTTATGGGTAATGTAGTTTAAAATCTAGTAATTAAATGAAGTAAACACTAAGTTCAATAACAAATGAATATCTAAATATGTTCATTGTGCAAACCTTTGATATATTTGAGAGCCAGGTTAAAATGTGGCATTTTACTTAGAACACTTTTTAAAACACCTTTTATTTTTACAAACTGTTTATATACGCTATATTTAAAAGCATTCACTCGTCTGCCTTTTCACAAGGTTTAAGAGTTTGTTCGTAAGAATTTTTGACCATTTCTCCAGAAGCGCATTTGTGAGGTCAGACACTGATGTTGGACAAGAAGGCCTGGATTACAGTCTCTGATCTAATTCATCCCAAATGTGTTCTATCGGGTTGAAGTCAGGACTCTTGTGCAGGACAGCCGAGTTCTTCCACACTTAACTCACTCATTCATGTTTTTATGGATCTTGCTTTCTGCACTTGTGCTCAGTCATGTTGGAACATGTTTCCCCAATCTGTTCCGGAAAGTAGGTACTGAACTGTCCAAAATGTCCTGAAGCATTAAGTGTTCCTTTCACTGGAGTTAAGGGGCCAGGCCCAACTTAAAAACAAACCCACATAATAATCCCCTCCACCAAACTTTACACTTGGCACAATGCAGTCAGACAAGTACCGTTCCCTTGGTAACCCCCAAACCAGGCTTGTCTTTAGGATTGCCAGACAGTGAAGCGTAATTAGTCACTCCAGAGAACAAGTCTTCACTGCTTTAGAGTCCAGTGGTGGCATGCTTTACACCACTGCATCCCATGCTTTGCATTGCACTTGCTGATGTAAGGCTTGGATGCAGCTGCTCGACCATGAACCTTTCTGTGCCCTGTTCTTAAACTAATCTGAAGGGCACATGAAGTTTGGAGGACTGTAGCTACTGACCCTGCAGAAAGTTGATGACTTCTGTGCACTATGTGTTTTAGCATCCTCTGACCCGCTCTGTGGTTTTACATGTTCTATCACTTCGTGGCAGAGTTGCTGTCGTTCCCAATCGCTTCCACTTTGTTATAACACCTTTAACAGTTTACTGTGGAATATTTAGTAGTGAGGAAATTTCATGACTGAACTTATTGCACAGGTGGCATCCTGTCACAGAACCATGCTGGAATTCACTGAGCTCCTGAGAGCAACCCATTCTTTCACAAATGTTCGTAAAAGCAGTCTGCATAATTGGAAGACCTTAATAGCAAAACAGCAATAATGAACTTGCATTTAGTGTTGGGAAATAAGATTCCTCCTTATCATCATAGATTTCTTTGTCTTGCTTGTCTATGTCCTTATTATAATCTGCTTATTCCATGTCTATAACAGGTTTCAACTGTTATACAGTACCCTAATCTAGAACACAGGCAAGTGACCAGTTGTTTTTCCTCAGCCCAGGGATGAAGACCTAAAATTTCATTTGAAGTGTTTAGATGCAAAAGCCTGTAAGTGGTGTTTAGAATTTTCTTCTGAAATGGACATTTTCTTAGGCTCCTTTGTTCTGTCATTAATTCCACTTTAATGGCATTAAATAGGTTTTTTTTTTTTTGCCATTCAAGTGAATAAACTGAACATAAACATTGGCACCTAAGAAAATGCTCATTTTATAAAAAAAAAAAAACCCAAATGGATTAGAACTTTTGCACCTGCTCTCTTCATATTTCCAATATGAATCAAATTTCCTTTGATTATCATTACTCATTAAACTCATGATTATTTAGTCTTGTAGTTGGTGGAGGACTTTTTCAATTATTTTGTATAGACAACTGTATCTAATTATTATTATTATTGTAACTAATTCTTTTGGCTGGCTGTATTTATTCTATATGTGTAAACTACTGAGTAGTTTTATTCATACCAAAAGCTCAGTAAAAAGTATTTTGCAGCCTAATACTTTACAACTACAAAGAGCCATAAGAAGTAACAAATCATCTAGAGTACAAGTACCTGAAATCTATACTTTAGTACAGTACAGTACTTAGCCTTACAATAACACACTTCATTTCCATCACTGACTGGTTGTATTTCTATTTATGTGAGAAAAAAAACTACACTGATTATATTTATAAAATGACAAAAAGCAGATTTTATTACACACTTTAGATTAAGGGTTAACGTCACTAGATCACTGTCAAGAAAAAAAGGTTTTACATTACAGTTCATCATCAGAATTTTCAAGTCACTTTCACTGTCTAGTCACAGCTGACGATTTGTTTAAAAAGTTGATGTTCTCTGCTCAGACAAAACATGCAGGTAACAGTCTCTTGCTTGCACCCTCATACATTTTACATAGCTTTCTGTGGATGATGCTTAGGCCACATTGCGGATCTTAAAAGAAGAACAAATAACATTAAGCCTCCATTAGAAACCTTACAAACAATCATCATTGTTGTGTATGTTTATTAGGGCTTTTTACTTTAATGATTAGACAGGACATGTCCTATGTAGTTATAGAAATATGCACTAGTCAAAAAACATGCAGGTGGTTGGTTTGAAATAACTTAACTTATAACATTCTTTTTAGGTATGGAAATGGAACTGTGTTTTGAGTTCATTTTCCAGAAAAAAAATGGGGCAGCCCTTTGTTTATGCTTATGTTTGTGCCATATATTCAAATTCTTACTTTTCAGACTCTCGCTGGCAAACAAGCAGGACAGTTCTCGGAGGGTCTTAGCACGAGTTGAAAGATATTTCCAATGTTGATTCATCTCTGCAACAACAATTTTCTGCTCCTCCTGAAGTCGCCTTAGTGACATGATGATGTTGAATGCCTTTCTTTTGTCCTTAAATCAACAGTGTCTGGAATGCATGAGAAAACTTACGTCATATGGGGTTGCAGATGGACATTTGTGGCATTGTGGCTGATGTGTCATTATATAAAAGAATTGTCAGAAGACTAGTGTACATACCACTGTGTGGTAGCTGCCATGGCCAAGCTGTCTCACCAGACAAAATGGTTTCCAAGCACAGAGTTTTTGTTTTTGGAACCATTATGTTGTATTTCTCCACAACTGATGTCAGGATCCCCTTCTCTTCCCTGATCTTGCGGCGGATCCTGGCACGACCTTTGTTGCCATCTGGATCTTTATAGAGACGCTGGGAACGCCCCTTGATACTCACCACCAGCACCTCAATTCTGCTGGCCAAAGCATCAACATCATTTGTGGTGGTTGTTGTTGTTGCTGAGAAGAAATTACAACAAGAGTAACAATTACAATTATTTACAACTAAATGTATTACTAGTAACATATATATATACACACACACACATATATATATATATGTATATATATTATTTTTATATATTATTATATATATATTTATATTATATATATATATATATATTATATATTTTTATTTATATATTTTATTTTTATATTATATTATTATATATTATATATATATTTTTTATATTTATTTTATATATATATATTTTTTTATATTATTATATATATATATATATATATATGATATATTATATATATATATATATTATTTATATATATATTTATATATATATTTTATTATATTATATAATATATATATATATATAATATATATATATATATATAACACACACACACACACACAAAAAGTTAATGAAAATAAGACTCTCGTAAACAAAATCTGTAGATGGAGGCAATTGTACTCCTGTATAAACTGTCTGTGGAGATCTTGCCAGTCTATTAAAAGTAAGAAACCAACAGCTAATAATGTAAAATAAATGCATTAGCATCAAACACCTTTCTACCCAGAATACAGAAAGATAACCATTACTGTAGGATAAATAAATGTAATACTCACACAACCAAAGCGGACAGTTCGCTGATCCAGCATTCTTGAAAAAGCTTGGCAGGACAGTCCTGGTGCTGCCATCTTCATTTCTTCAAATTAAAAAAAAGACATCTGTGGCATAAATTGTGGCAAAGTTAAGGGTCGCAGGCCAGTAGTCACTTCGATTTAGCTCGACCACTCCAGCAGCCCGAGTGGCTTGGCATGCCTCATAACTCAACTCAGGCATGCTTAGATCAAATCGTCCTGAAAAAATCAAAAACATTTCCACTTTAATGTAAACCTTAAGTGATTAATCAGGTTTTGAATTATTTCAACCTTTTTTTTACATGACTTTGTATACTTGTTAAACATTACTCAAAAGTCATGTGTAGATCTTACATACAGACCTGTGCCAAACTTATGGAGGTAGAGCAGTTATCCATATTTTTCTTCACACACTTACTATTCATTGTGATCACAGCAACAGTCATTCCTGGGCTGACCCTCAATGACTCTGGTGAACAACCGCAAATTTTGTCAGGAACCTCCACAGGCACATGGCGCACTGAACATAATCAAACGTGAATTAAGATATTTGGATTGACGGAGTAATATAACATTGGAACGATTCTATGGTATTGAAGTACATTGCTGTAAAAATATACAGAGATGCTCAAAAAGCTAACTGACACGAAGTATCCACATAAATTTAATATCAAACAACAAGAGACAAAAGGCATATTTAAATAGTAAAGCTTATGAGGACTAACAATTCCTAGAATGATATTTATGTTGTCCAAACACAAACAAGAATTTACCACAGTGGGAAAGAACGTATCTACAACAAAAGTTGGAGGCAATGGCTGGTAGAATCCAGGAGTCATGGCATCTCGGTTATGGAGAACATGTCTGGTGTGCATGATGACATCACATTCAGCACAAAAGAAGGGGCGTGGTCGACAGTCACAACACCGGACAGCAGCTGGATTGCTTCCACACAGTTGGCAGATGTGTGTTACCACATTTTCTCGTGCCACAGCCGTGTTCAACTTCTCTGAAATGAGACTTTGTCTTGTGCTCCAGTTTGAGGAAACTAGGAGACGATCTCTTGAGGTTCCAAGAGCTGATGCATCATCATCTATAGAATCGCTCAGTGAGTGCTGGAGATCTTGCATGAAACTCTTGTTAAAATAGTATGGAATATTTTACACACACATACAAACATTAAATATATATATTATGTAATTTACAGAATGAAATACACACCAACAGTCTCTGGAGAAATGGTCACCTCACAGTTAGTGTCAGGAGCATTGATGTGAGGATCAGTTTTCCGAACGTGATCAACTGTACCACATAAAAACAATAAAGAACAACATTCAGAACATTTACAACTTGTCCCACAATTTGATCTCCTTTATTACCAGTGTAAAATGGTCCAAGCTCACTGTTTAACATTTAGTCAAGAGGACTAGCAGACTTTTTATTTCCCAAACCCAAATGTAGACAGTTCAATTGCTTGCAGTTATCTGTCTATAAGGTGTCAAATAGATGAGGAAAGCAAATAAACTTGCTTGCTGTAGAAGCAGATCATAAAAACAAGCTGGTTGGCCACTTACAACACACTCAGAACAAACTGCTTCAAACAATTCTTACCAAGACCAATCATTTAGTGAAGCTTTTACTTCTTTACAATAAATACTGTATTTATTTTCATGTTAAAAATCAGTGCTTCTGGTTTGATTGTTTACATCATATTCCTTGTTTCATACATTCATAAGTGCCTAAACAATCCAGATATTCAATATATCTTGAATGAAAATTATACTGACCCTCGTTTGACTGATTGCTGTTTCATCTTGGTCTTGCATAGACAATGTTTCCATCACTGTCTCTTTTTCTCCAATGTACCTTGGTTCAGGTGTTTTTACTGGTGCTGCTTCCTCTTCTCCCTGCAGCTCTTGAAGTAAGTCATCAGCCTTACTCCATCAGCCTTTCACAGCAGCTGGCCGCGTGCCAACCCACGCCACAACCCTCAGGAGCCCAAACTGGATTTACTACCGTCTCCGACACCGAACCGATGCAGCTGGGCTCACAGAGGTTGTCCCGGAAAGAGAGGAACAGCCGCCTGGCCACGGGTTAATTCCTGTACTGTGGGAACCCAGGCCACTCCATCGCCAGATGCCCCACATGTCCTGCTCACACGGCGGTGAGTACTGTTGAGTTTCCCACAGGCATACAGTATCTCCTTTGTCTAAGCTCACAATGACGCTTCTAACTCCCGATCTCTCTATCTCCGTACGTGCTCTGGTTGACTCTGGCTGGCAGGAAACTTCTTCTCTCAAGCCTGCCTGGACGCCTTCCGCTCCCCGAGAAAGCGGCTCCCAGGACCTAGCCGTCCAGACCATCCAGGGACGCCCGCTGGGATGGGGCTGGGCGAAGTACTGTGCACTGGTTGTCACTCTCCAGTTGGGGCTATTTCATCGTGAGGAAATCCGGTTCATGGTGCTCGATGACTCAACCATCAGCGTGATCCTAGGGAGGCCCTGGTTACAACAACATGCCCCGCGGTGCTCCTGGGACCAATGCAACATTCTGGAGTGCAGTGCACACTGCAGGGAACACTGCCTCTACCAGCTCCCCACACGGGTCCCCAAGGTCGTGGTAGGTGCCACCAGGGTGAAGGAAGCCACAACATAGGCCCAGGCGGAGATTCCAAGAAATACCAAGCGTTCAAGGATGGGTTTTGTGCCAAAGCAGCCACTTGTCTCCCCACTCACCGGCCCTGGGACTGCTGCATTGACCTGCTTCCTGGAGCTAAGCTGCCCAAGGGCCGTGTTTAACCCTTGTCCGCTCCTGAACACTGGGCGATGGAGGAATACGTTCAACAGGCCCTCCGGCATGGGTTCATTGCCCAATCCTCCTCTTTCTGGCGGCCTCTAGCTTTTTCTTTGTGGGAAAGAAGGACGGGGGTCTTCGTCCCTGCATTGACTTCCGGCAGCTGAACGCCCAGATTGCTCCTCTCCCTTACCCCCTCCGCTTGTTCCATCAGCTCTGGAGGACCTAAGGGACGCTAGGGTTTCTTTAAACTCGATCTCCGGAGCGCATACAACCTGGTGCGCATTAGAAAGGGAGACGAGTGGAAGAACGACTTTATTACACCCTCAGGACACTACGAGTACGGGTCATGCGGTACGGCCTCTCCATCGCTCCGGCCGTCTTCCAGGGGTTTATGAACGAAGTGTTTCGACCCTACCTCCAGAAGTACGTCATGGTCTACATCGACGACATCTTAATCTACTCACGGAACCTAGAGGAGCACCATCGTCACGTGCGTGACGTCCTAGGGTCACTTCGTTCCACCAGCTCTACCTGAACCTCTCAAAGTGCGAGTTCCACCGGGAGAGGATTCAGTTCCTGGGTTATGTGATCACCGCACAGGGGATACAGATGGACGAAGGCAAGGTGAAGGCCGTGAGGAACTGGTTCCAGTTTCAGGTCACCTACCGAGCACTCAATGGAAAGGCCTTTACCGGATGTTGGGCCTGAGGAATCAGCAATCCGGACCCCATCCTTCCCACCCAAGCGAGAAGAGGACTGTCCAGCTGTTCAGGCACGATACTGGTGGCTAAGGATGCGGAGGAGGTTACCCGTTTTGTCCAAGAGTGTCCCACCTGCGCCATGTCGAAGGTACCACGCCACCTGCCATTGGCAAGCTGGTGCTTCATAACTGACCCATGCGTCCTGGTAGTGGTGGACCGCTTCTCTAAAGCTGCTGTTTCGTTCCTTTCAAGGGCCTGCCATCCGCCCTCGAGACAGCCGAGGCCCTGTTTCACCATGTCTTCAGGAACTTCGGTCTTGGACCTTGGGCCCCAGTACACGTCTCGGGTTTGGAAGCCACCCCATCAGCAGCACTCGCAGCACGCTGATGCTAGCGTCTGGCGGCCCATTGTTTCCGCCCCGGGACTTGGTGTGGCTGTCCACAATGGACCTGAGGATGAAGCTGCCGTGCCGCAAGCTAAGCCCCCGGTTCATTGAGCCCTTCCGGATTTCCAGGCAGATCGGCGACGTGTCCTACCGGCTGGAGCTGCCGCCAAGGTACCGCATTTACCCTACCTTTCACGTGTCCCTGCTGAAACCGTGTGTCTCGCCTTCCTCTCGCCCTCCAGGTGACCCTGCGGCGTCCATCCAGCCGTAGGTCGTAGCTCAGCCCAACGTCTATGCGTTGCGGGAGGTCCTGGATTCAGATGGCACGGGGGTCGCCTCGAGTACCGGTGGACTGGGAGGGTCCGCCCGGCTAGGGGTGACTAAGGGTCGTCCTCGTCTCAGGGTCAGGGCATCCGGTGCCACCCCTGGGGAGGGGGTGGTGTCAGGGAGCTCCCTGATCTTCTCCTGTGCGTGCCCGCCCGCACGGAGCTTCTCGCCAGCGTACTGTTCACACACACCTGAGACTCGTTTGGCACTCATCACCATACCATATATAAACCCCTCACTTTCACATTCACACTGTCAGTTATTATCTAGGGTTTTGCTGCTCATCCCACGTATTTCCCGTGTGCTGTTCAGTGCCATGCTTCTTCCTAGCGCACCTTGAATTCTACACAGACTACCTTTTGTTTCAGTTCACTCTCAGTGGACCACGCTCCCGCTGCGCACCAGCGGAATATTCACCTTCAAGGCGAGTGTTGTGTTTGGCTTTGCCTGTGTCGCAAATAAACTCTGTTTTGCTTCACTTCGGCTTTTGCCTTCAGTTTCATTGCATAACAGTATCATTGTACTTTTTTTTTTTTCATGAAATTATGCCTTTGAACATAAAACATTCATCTTTAACCTTAACCTTTAAAAATTTTTTTTCTTAAAACAAATCTGCTGTCACCCTCATCATTTACTTTTTGCAATTTTAACAGTTCTTTAATGAAATTATGCTTAAAAATCCATAATTCATTTTAACTATTTTATTTTTATGAAAAGTCATTAAAAAAAACTTTGTATGTAAATTTTTTTGTTCACTTATTTCAGTTTTACTAATACATTTTTACTTATGACGCATGAAAATTCGTACTATCATACTTTTTCTGGTAAATGTCAACTTTTTGTCAAAACATGGTCAATTCAAACACATTCTCACTCCCAACTCGTCACATATGGACGCTTGGTCAGGATCCCCTGGAGTCACATTTTGACGCACTGGGTATCCCTTTAGCGTCGTTTTTCAATGTGCAGGATTCCCATAGACTTTCTGTAGATCTCTGAACCGGAACCTGTGGCGTTGAATTTTGACGTGTTGGGAATCAGACTGTAGTCCGTTTTGTGTTATGAACGGGACGGACTACAATAAATAAGAATTAAAAAAAGAATAGCTTGCTATAAATTAATTATGGCAGGGCTACTCAATCCAGGTCATGTTTTTTTTTTCTACACATTTTCTATCTTTAAAACTGCCTCTTTCTCACCAACTACCTGCGTGTCTTCCCTCACCACGTTTATTTATTTATTTATTTATAAGGACTTTATTTTTTTATTTTTTATTAATAAATTCATCAGTGGCGCTGACGTCATGGTATGGAGATCTCATGCTCCATTGCGATTTTCCACTCGGTAAGTAGAACAGTTCATTAATATATTTGGGAACAATCCTTACAATTTACTGAACAAAAACTGTTCAATCAGGTCAAGAAGTTGTGTTTAGAAGCTGTAGAAGTGAAAGGAAGCAGTTTTGTGATGCAGTAAATCACAGCAGACATTATAAAAATAACTTGCTGCACCAAATTTGTAGTAGGCAGGCTAAGATAGATAATTATATTCAAGTTTGTTTATTTGTTTTTCCACATTTAATCATGCAAGGAAATAGAGGAGATTGTATGATATTTGGAAATTGTGTGTTTTAAGTTACCAAAATAGCAGTAGGAACAGTTTTGCCCGATTGGTGTGTTTTCCAGTAATTGTTCACAAATCCACACAAAAAATCTAGTAAATACAAAAATCTTAGCAATAACAATACAAATTAATTTTGACAATTAATTAATAAAAAAAACCCCAACAATACTGTGAAGCATCACATATTTACAATATAATAAAGCAAATTAAGTGTTTTTGTCTAAAGAAGGTTAGGTCTAAAGAAGGTTAGGTTAGGGTTAGTCATCTAGGGTTAGGGCTAGGGTGTTCAGGGGTCACCAACATGGTGCCCAGGTAGTCCGCAAGGACCACATGAGTAGCCCGCTTTTCTAAAAATAACTGTTTCCTACTTTGTTTAATCATTGTTGATAATTATTGTGAGAAATCATTAACATGATCAGTGTTTTCACATAGATGAATATCATTAATTATTAATAATAACATATAATAAAAGGTAAATTGAGCAAATTTGTTATTTCAGATCAAACTGAAAACTATGTGTATCAAACTGGTAGCCCTTCACATTATTCAGTACCCAAGAAGCAGCTCTCCATTTCAAAAAGGTTGGTGACCCCTGGTGTAGGTCATCTAGGGTTAGGGTGTAGGTCATCTGCCAACACTGATGAAGAAAAAATTGGTAAAAATGTAAGGTGTTCAATTCTGAATTCTAAATCTTTATTTTTCTCATCAGGTCCTTCAGATTTGCCAGCTTCCAAAATTCCTCTTTTATTTTAATCTCCTCACCACACACACACACACACACACACACACACACACACACACACACACACACACACACACACACACACAATAGCAAAAGGCACTTTTAAGAACCACGTCTGTCTTGTTAACTGCTCTCTCTCTCTCTCTCTCTCTCTCTCTCTCTCTCTCTCTCTCTCTCTCTCTCTCTCTCTCTCTCTCTCTCTCTCTCTCTCTCTCTCTCTCTCTCTATCAATGTTTACATCTGTAAATGTCATATCTGTCTATCTTTCTGTATATTTCTGTGTATATTTCTGTATATTTCTTGTCAAATTATGACTAGGCCAAAATTCAGGCCCTGCCCATCTTGCCAGACTCCCAATCAGGCAAACAGGAAACTTGTCATGTCTGCTTTGAAAGTCTGTCCACTATAGGCAGTGGGGAAAAGCAGAAATGCTGGGCGTATAATTGATTCTGCCCGTATTGCGGTGTATAAAAATGCTAGTTTTTCACTTGTTATTTAAAGTGCCTAAGTTTGTCATACAGTGAAAATTATAGTCTAGTACCAGTATGATGTGGCCTTCATAAACCCATTTAACTTAGTCTTCTTTGTATGAAATAAAACTTATCTTTATGTTTAAGTTGTGTTAAAGAGAAAAATAAGTTGTGTTCTCTGTTAAATAATGAATCTGTCATGTTGCAATGGTAAAAATTTTCTCAAGTCAAATGTTCTCTTTTCTCAAATAATAAACTTTATGAAACTGATTAAGGCTCATTTTCTTGCATTGCACTCCATTGAATGACCTTAAAATAAAATTGCTTTATACAGAATGAATGCAATTGATAATGCAGTGGGTTTAACTAATGTGTAACTAATGCTTAACTGCTTTTGTTGATTTCAGGTGCGGAAACTTGAGGCAGTGGGTTACAAGACTATTTTATTTATTAGCAAACAAGCTAAAAAGAATTCAAATAGGTGGGTTGCAGACATCATCACCCATCTGCCCCCCACTCCTGTCACAAGAAATTTTTTAAATAAGATGAGGACAGAGTATGAATTTATCTTGACTAAGGGTAGGAGCAAGATTTTTGTTCAGAAATAATAATTAGTATTTAAAATGCATGTTTTTTTTGTTTGTTAATATGTACAGATATGAAATTAATGTAAACTTGTATTAAAGCAACCTCCACAGCACAGCAGCTGGACAATGACATTCCATAACAAAGCAGCACAAAAGCCCCAGTCAAAAGCAGTGCAAAAGTTCCATTTTGGAGTCGGAGAGCCTCACGTTGGAGCAGTCGGAGAGCATCACGGTGGAGCAGTTGGAGAGCCTCACGGTGGAGCAGCCGGTGAGCCTCAACGTGGAGCAGTCGGAGAGCCACCGTGGAGCAGTCGGAGAGCCTCACCGTGGAGCCGCCGGAGAGCCTCACCGTGGAGCAGCCGGAAAGCCTTACAAAGAGGTCTGAGACTCTATATACACTCGACCTTGTTTCTCTCTCTTCCCAAGTTCTCCAAATTCACTCTCTCCTAGCTCCTCTACTACAACAATTTTCAGGTCAAAGAAGCTGTAGAAGTGCAGTAAATCACAGCAGACATTATAAAAATATAACTTGCTGCACCAAATTTGTAGTAGGCAGGCTAAGATAGATAATTATATTCAAGTTTGTTTATTTGTTTTTCCACATTTAATCATGCAAGGAAATAGAGGAGATTGTATGATATTTGGAAATTGTGTGTTTTAAGTTACCAAAATAGCAGTAGGAACAGTTTTGCCCGATTGGTGTGTTTTCCAGTAATTGTTCACAAATCCACACAAAAAAATCTAGTAAATACAAAAATCTTAGCAATAACAATACAAATTAATTTTGACAATTAATTAATAAAAAAAACCCCAACAATACTGTGAAGCATCACATATTTACAATATAATAAAGCAAATTAAGTGTTTTTGTCTAAAGAAGGTTAGGTTAGGGTTAGTCATCTAGGGTTAGGGCTAGGGTGTTCAGGGGTCACCAACATGGTGCCCAGGTAGTCCGCAAGGACCACATGAGTAGAGCAGTTGGAGAGCCTCACGGTGGAGTAGTCGGAGAGCCTCACGGTGGAGCAGCCGGTGAGCCTCACCGTGGAGCAGTCGGAGAGCCTCACCGTGGAGCAGTCGGAGAGCCTCACCGTGGAGCCGCCGGAGAGCCTCACCGTGGAGCAGCCGGAAAGCCTTACAAAGAAGTCCGAGACTCTATATACACTCAACCTTGTTTCTCTCTCTTCCCCAAGTTCTCCAAATTCACTCTCTCCTAGCTCCTCTACTACTTCCTCAGCTGTTCTAACTTCACACTGTTCTTCTCCTCCACCTTCACTGCCATGTTCTAGGTCTTTGCAACAGAGGAGGAAAAGGACTGCCACCACTGTCTCTCCTCCATCTTTTATCACCACAGATCTCTCCGTTTCACAGTCTTGTTCTCCAACTTCCATCTTCCACCTCCCAGTCCTTGAGTCAGGAGGGGCCATATGTGAAGAAGGGAAGAAAAGGTAAGTTTTTCCACATTATTAATAAATTTGCTCTCAGACAAAGCGGACTTCATGCAAATTAGATTTATTTGGGTCATCAGGTTATTGGTAGCCAATAAACAGTATTTTGTTCTTTTTAGTTATTCAGCTGTATTTACGTGTCCAATGTCCAAGGGGTGTGGTTATTGTCAATCACTGATTTAAGCTAAGAGGCTTTGGAAAACCCAGCCCAGTACATTTTGCTCGATTGACAAAAAGCAGGGGCATAGTCATTTGGACACAATGGACAGGACCACAGATCACCTCAAAAGTAAAATGAACTAACTATTAACTTGAATTCAACTGCAAACTTGACATTATTGCTTAATAAACGTTCCTTGTGTTTGATCATTAAGGTTGCCGAAATGTAGTAGGCAGAAGAACTCCTATTTGATAAAATAACGGGAAAAGAACAAATGAGGTAAAATGTCTTTTATTAGGCTGCTTGTTTGTCTATGACTGATTCTGGTTTTTAAAGATAATAAAACAATATATATGTCCAATATGTCCAGTGCCCTATCCAGTGACTGCTTAAACAGCTTCAATAATATTAC